>JAJMSO010000002.1:600000-950353 GCA_030578575.1 Ogataea neopini
GTGCCAAAAATGTTTGCTTCTCAGATTTACAATTTCATGGCGATTCTGCAGAATAAGAAAAAAACACATTTGTTGAGGAGAAAAGTAATTCAGCTTTGTCTCCAACAAAGCCAGCACGACCGTGATCAATAAGCCCAAGATAAGGCCTTATAAGTATAGTGTGCCTAATGCATTCATATAGTTATTTTTGATCATTCAAATTTCAGATCAACAATGAAATCGCAAATTCAATTTCAGAACTGCACTTGCCGCAAATAATACATGCTGGACATATCAGTGAAACATTCCCCCTACCAGTTGAGGGTTGATCAACTTCTTTGAGTCGCTGTCATACTCAGTCCTGCAAATCAACACGGTTGGAGTTCATTAAGTCAGGAGCATGACCCATCCGGGCACGATGGTCGACTTGAGAAGCCAAAAGGGCAACAGGAGTCCTCACAGTGAGATCTGCCTTGCACAAACCAATAGGCGTGCGAGTCCCAATCTGGCGACCGGTATCGTCAAAGAGACCTTCGGTAGTATAAGCAAACGACCCACCTTTTTTAATAATACGGTCAAAGGAAATCAGGTTCCTGCGTGCAGCAGGAACAAATAAAACATCATATGCGGTAATAGTCCGATCATAACGATCTTGAAAAACAATGTTACCTTTGCCGAGAGCAGGTAAGGGCACACCATCAATTCCTATCAAAGACCCAGTGCAGGGAGAGAAGGTAGAAAAATAAGCCCGGTTGTTAGACACATGAACCGTAGCACCTGACTCAAACCAAAAATTGATTGAGTCATGATTCGACAGCTCACACTGATTAGTGGGCATGTAGGCAGAATTTTGTCTAGACGTGTCAGAAGTAACAGGATCCGCTAGAAATTTGCCATTGACAGGCTCAACAGGAGCTGGAGCACGACACTTGGAGGCGGTGTGACCCTTTTGCTGACACCGAAAGCAGGTGGCCCCAGTCTGTTTCTTCTTATTTTTCCGATTAGAGTACTCAGAGGCAACCTTGAGAGCCATCGCATTGGTAGCTGAGTCATCCACAGGTTTATCCATGTGCTCATCAATAATCCGAGAAACAGTGGTATGATTAATGGTGGAACCACTAGCAAAGGCCATAATCTCAGCTTCTTTGGAGTCAACATGGTCCAACATCACATAGGACATGAATTCCTCAACCGTGAATTGGTCTTGGATATTCTGTTGAAGTTGGTAATGTCTTGTCTGAATATCCATGACTAATATAAAATAAGAAGTATTTTCTTCCCCTAAATAGGAATCTATATAGTCAACTTATCCCAAGAATTCTTGGGAAATAAGGCCTTCTTATATATTGTGTTGATAATGATCAGTCAGTCTTTTAATTTTATTTAAGTGTTATTAATTATATTTCACTTAATTAAAGCAAAGGTAAATCAACATTGTGGAAGTACGATTCTCAACATAATCCGATTTCAATCAGAAAAAGATTTCTTCTTTTCATGCTCTAACCCCCGAACTTTAGCTAACTTCTGTTTTATGTTGGAGTTGGGAATGTCCTTTTTGAATATCCATGATAACTAATATAAAATAATAAACGTGTTCTTCAACCAAAAAAGAATCTATATAGTCAACTTAACCCAAGAAGTTTTAGGAAATAAGGCCTTTTTTATATATTGAATTAATCTGATCAGTCATATTCTTTCAATATATCTTTTAATATGACTGATCATTATTAAGGGTGATTTCCCACTTAATCAAAGAAAAGGTAAAACAACATTGTGGAAGTAAGATTCTCAACTTTATATATGCTCACAGAATGAAAGTTAATAATATAACATCAAGCACCTAACAATGGGGATTTTAGAGCCGTGAATCGCAGTCTTGAAGTTCAAAGTATCTATGGTCAACCTGCTCGCTAGTAGTTTGAAACCACCGATTGTCCCCATACATTTGAGCTGTTGAAGTCCAGAGTCGTGTCTGAATAATTGTAGTAAAACAATAATAAGTTGATCAAAAAAGAATTTTCCTCTTTTTATCAGTATCAAATGTGTTTTTGTCATGTGCAATGTGTTCGTGTTATTTATCGATCTTTAAAACTTCACTGATTCACAATCTGGGTGTTTATAATTGATTATACGAACTAGCAATGTATTATGTGATAGACTTCACAAATAGCGTATCATATGATCGGTCGTCTGAGGAAGTCCGAATACATCCAGATTTTTTGCCGAAGTCACATTATATTGCAGACGGCTGTTTCATTATATGTTCGGTCTTAGATCCAGAATTTTATTTCATCAGGCAGATGACTATGATCACACGCGATGGTGTAAAGACTGCGAAACTGAAGTTCTCAGAAATATCTCATTCAAACTTTCTCAAGTTGATGAACTCCAAATAAATTTTTCTTCATGCCTGTTTGCTATCTTTAATCAGTCCAAAATATGCGCTTTGAATTTTCTTGTTCATGGAATCATCACAGTTTCAAAAATCCTAATTTTTTATATCCTTTTTTTTTAATTGTGCTGACTATCGAGTTAATAACTACTAACTTACAAGCTCAAAAAAGCAATTTCAAGATACCTAGGTAATAAACAAGTAATGGTTGACCTGTAAAAGAAGCTTCAGGTGCACTTGGAAAATGGTCAACTAAGCTTTATTTTGCTTTTGTCTCGTAGATGTCTTTGAGCACCTGTAATTTGAATTCGGGCATCAAAGCGTCCGAGGTAGTTTAGTGGTTAGAATTCTCGCTTGTCACGCGGGAGACCGGGGTTCAATTCCCCGCCTGGGAGTTTTATTTTTTGCCTTTTTTTGGTATCAAAGAAGCTTATGATAAAATCAAAAATCATGTTTAAGTTCAAGAAAGTCCGAGGTAGTTTAGTGGTTAGAATTCTCGCTTGTCACGCGGGAGACCGGGGTTCAATTCCCCGCCTGGGAGTTTTATTTTTTATTTTTTTCACAAGTATCTATCCCCTGGCACTATGTGTTAGTATGGAATATTCGCGTTTGGCTTCCAAGAAATCCGAGGTAGTTTAGTGGTTAGAATTCTCGCTTGTCACGCGGGAGACCGGGGTTCAATTCCCCGCCTGGGAGTTTATTTTTTGCTGACTGTATCCTCGAGTGCTAACTCCTCAATGAGAAGTCTGCATTTTGGCAAAGCAAATCTATATATGATACGTATGGAGGGAAAAATAGTGGGTAAGAACAAGTCTCAGTTGGCTTGACGAAGTAGATCAAGAAATAACTCCTTTCTATGCTTTTTTTTGAGTTAATCACACCCATGTTTACAATGCTCTGGCTTATATAACTATCGTGCGCACGTTTTCGATTGTTGCGGTTGTTATCTTGTATGCGGCCAGTTATTCTTACTTCATAGAAAGAAAAATAAGGTTCAACTAAACTTTGGCAGTAAATACCCTATTTGAAAACTATGTACTTGGGCAAGCACAGGCCTTCCAAATACAAGAAAGTCCGAGGTAGTTTAGTGGTTAGAATTCTCGCTTGTCACGCGGGAGACCGGGGTTCAATTCCCCGCCTGGGAGTTTATTTTTTATTTTTTTGTCACAGCCTGAATTTTTTATTTTTTTCGTCTTTTGAACTCATATTAGGTAATTTTGTTAAGGTACCCATATAAGGAGATAATCACTACACAAGGCGTTGGTAATTTGAGGTTATAAGCTGTCAATGCCAACAGTGGAGGTGTCAGGGAGTCCCTCAAGCTTTGACTTTGATTCCTTAGAGTTTTTTACAAAGTATATTTACAAACAAAATCAGCAGCGTCCAGTTCAAGGGTTTAACGGCTTTTTGATAGCTGAGTACAAAGAGGTCTAGTCAAACTATAAAGTTACTCTTGACTGTAACTTTGACATCATTTATTTGTCGTCAGAATGCTTCCTAACAAGCCAACACACAAAATTAAAAACTACACCTCATTGAACTTCTTTGGGTTTCTGGTGACCTCGTTTGCTGTCGTGATGTTTGCAGTTTTTATGTCAGCAACGCAGCCCTATTTTATCACAGATGCCCTAGGGGTCGATAAGAATGTTGGAAATTACATTGGTTCTCTGGGGTTCTACGACGAGCTACTATCAATGATTTTAGTTCCCTTTGCTGGTGTTATGACCGACAAGATTGGAACGAAACCGCTTGTTTGCTTTGGATTCCTAGTTATTGGAATCAGCTTTTTTGGTTTTAGTTTCTTGGTGAAAGAGAAAGTTTATCCGGGAATGCTGATATGGAGACTCGTTTTTTCTCTCGGACTCACCTCCTCTTTGGGTATACTAAATGTCTTGCTTTTTGAACTGAACAACTCTGACTATACGATCAAAGGACTGGAGCGGTCTAAAGGTGTTCAATTGGAAGATGATTCAGTTGATGAGAGCTTGCCACTGGCAGCAGAGGGCCTGGACAGTGAGATAAGAAGCTATGAGCCAGCAAGAGCAAACTCGGCTACTACACTGGTAGAAATTGATAAACTGAATAAGCAGAGAAATGACGGCCGGAAAGTTGCAATTATGGGGACAATGAGTGGATTGGGTGCTGTATTTGCAGTGGCTGTTCTTCTGAGACTTCCTGTTTACTTTGGAAAGAATTTGTCGTCTGGAGATGCTCTAAGACAGTCATATCTTGTTGTTGGGTTGACAGCTGTCTGTCTGTCTATTCTCATGTCACTGACGCTATATCATAATAAGAAAACACAGCAGGAAGAGTTGGATCAAATTTTTGCTGAACTTGATCAAGAGAACGCCAGTCCACTTACTGTGACCACTGACCAATCCAAAGCTTTATATGGTGGCACCGACGATTACTGGCAGTCGATGAGATACGGTGTGTTTCTATCTTTACAGGATCCAATGATTCTTATTTCTTATTTTGGAGGTTTCATTTCCAGATGTATCACGATTACCATCTCATTGTTTGTTCCTTTCTATATCAACCACTATTTCCTGTCCTCCGGAAAATGTTCGAACGTTGAAGTTGTTAAAAAACAGTGCTCGGAGTCATACATACTCTCTTCGATACTCACGGGTCTTGCTAACACTGCGGCTTTGGTTTTTGCTCCAGTCGTCGGCATATTGGTGGACAAACTGAACAAACTTAGTCTTTTGCTGCACCTAGCAAATTTCATCTCAATAGCAGCATTCGCCTCGATGTTCGCAGTGGGTGAACCAGATAAGAGTATGTTGGTTTTTATCTCAGCTAGTGCCATGGGATTGGCGGAGATTTGTTTTATTATTGTTTCGACTACTATGCTTTCAAACATAACTTCTCAAGATAAGTACTACCGTTCTAAAGGCTCAATTTCGGGATTCTCATCATTTGTTGGCGGAATCGGGATATTATTTGTGTCAAAAATCGGCGGACTCTTGGCAGACGTCAACAGCAAAGGCCCGTTCTTCCTACTGGTCTTGATTAATGTCGGATTCTTTGTGGTTATGGTGGGTACAATGTTGAAGAAGACGAGATCGACGAGCCAACGGGCTCATGAGTGACGTATATTACTGGAAGACGTCACGTGACACTGATCTGTGACAGTCCCTTTGCTCTATGCTATAACACTTCCTAAGTAGTAATGATTTGATTAATGATTGATATAACGAAGCATTGTAGCTAAATCAGGTATTAGCCGGCCTACCGATTTTAAACATCCTTGCACCACCATAAAAATAATATATAAATTCAAATATTAGTAGTCTCCATGATATAACTCCCTTATCAACTACTCACAGCAGTAGTTCCGGCTCACCCGAATGAGTGAAACACAGCACCTACTTGCTGAAGAGCAAGAGAATGCTTCCGAGGATTGCTTGAAATTTGAGAACATTAATGAGCCGTCGCAGGATCTACTGGATGATTTGAAGTCTTCTACCATTATCACTAGATCTTTGATTCCTCTTGATAATACGCTACCGGCAAATAGAACATTGGGCACTTACTCTACTCTTATTTTGTTCATCGGTAGAATTCTTGGCTCGGGAATTTTTGCAACTCCAGGATTGCTTCTAAGAGACTCTCAGGGGTCGTATTCTCTTTACTTTCTATGCTGGATCGTGGCAGGACTTATAGCTTATAGTGGACTTTCGCTATACTTGGAACTTGGATCATACCTTCCGGTGAATGGAGCTACAAAGAAATTTTTGGAGTATATATTCCCTTGGCCAAACTATCTTACAACCATAGTTTTTGGCGTGTTTACCGTTCTCTTTTCATTGAGTTCTTCTAATGCACTGGTTTTTGGGGAGTATTTGAGATACTCTTTGGGTTACGAATTTAATGAAGCAGCTAACAAAAAACTTGCATGTCTTTTAGTGATTGGATGTGGTGTGTTACATGCTTCGAATAAACAGCTTGGAATCCGGTGTCAGAATGTTTTAGGCTTCATTAAACTACTTCTTTTGGCTATCATGATGATCACCTGCATTTATGTATTGGTAATTCCTTCGAGAATTACCAAATTACCTAACAATCTTTCATGGGATCGTTTCAAATTCCCACCCTCAAGTTCATTTTCCGGCTCACTTTATTCGACCGCTCTGCTGAAGTGCATTCACTCCCTCGGTGGCTGGACAACTTCGCACACCGTTCAAAACGAGATCAAGGATCCAATCAGAACTCTGAAAAAAACTGGTCCCCTTTCGATTGTCATCATATTGATTCTGTATCTGATGCTCAATCTGTGTTATCTTATTGTTCTACCATACAAAGAGATGATTGACAACGATCAGCTTGTGGGTGCCCTTTTGTTTACTCGAATTTACGGAGACAAGTTGGGAATGCTTCTGATCAACTTAATTATCGCAATCGGCTCGGCAACAAATGTCCTTGTGGTGGTTTTTGCCGACTCAATAATGAACCAAGAGGTGTTCAAAGAAGGGTTCATGCCTTTCAGTGACATTCTTTGCACTAACAAACCTTTTGGAACTCCAATTTTCGGAATACTGGTTCATTGTACTGTCAGCTGTCTTGTTATTTTCATGAAGAAAAAATCAATTTACAACTACATCATCTCCATTCAATACTATCCAAACCAGGTATTCCACTCCATATTGTGTCTTGCTCTACTCTTCCGACTAAGAAAACGTTTCTCCAACATACACGCACCAATAAGAGCACCAACCATGCTCATATATATTTGTCTAGCCGGCTCGCTTTCTGTGGTGATAAGTCCGTTCATTTCAGGTGAGTTCACTTTTACCTTGATAAGTATGAGTGTTCTTGGACTTGGATTTTTGTTCTGGCTTTTAAAGGTCATTATTCTTCCGAAGTTAGGTGGTTACACATATATGGTTTCACTGGTGAAACAAGAAGATGGGTTAGTGTACAAAAAATGGACTAAAGTCCAGGCTCTTGAGGGGCCATTAGTATAAGTGACGAGCGAAGCGAGCCATCTCCTGTTTTACAAACATCACGCTTCATTTGTCATTTCGCTCGCCAAATCGTTTAAATAGAAATATATGCGCTTTTCCGCTATCTCACAAGTGCGTTTACTCATGACTAGGTTAGCTCATCATCATGTTGCAGTGACCACTGATGTTCCTTCTTGGAAACGCACTTTGAACAACCTATTGGCATTCGTAAACATACCTTCTTTCAAAGAAACAACGATAAACTGAGAGCCCTTGAACCTAGTCTTGATCAGATGCCCAATATTCTGTGTATGACTCAAATCAAGAGCAGCATCAACTTCATCCAAAATGTACATCGGAGCCGGCTTGAATTGCAACAGAGACATGATCAAAGACAAAGCAACCAATGATCTTTGTCCTCCAGAGAGTTCCACTAATGATTCTTTCCAAACGCTTCCGAGCTTGACTCGCACTTCAAGACCCTTAGTAACATCTCGAGCATCTGTAGGAACCAACTTAGCATACGCTTGAGGAAGAAGATCTGCAAAGATCGAACCAAAGTCTTCTGAAACCTTTTGATAAGTTTTGACAAGCTCAGTACGTTTGTAATCATCTAGCTTCTTGATCGTCTCTTCAATCTTGGACTTGTCTTTATTGATTTGACGAATTTTGGTTTTCAGAGAACTCTCATGCTTCTCATGGAGTTCAATCTGGGCCATAATGTTGTTATTGATACCTTTTCTTTTCATAGACGCAGCCCTGCTTGTCAGCTGATCAATTCTTTCATGACATTCTTCCAGGTTAATATTCGGATACTGTTCGAGAACTTTGTTCAACAACTTCTCATCCTTAACCCAATCATGTTCTTCTAATATCTCATCTAACCTGCTCTTGGCTTTCTTGAACAAGCCTCCAGCCTCTGAAACAATGCTCTGTTGTTTGGAAAGTGACAAATTGGATTCATTGAGTTGTTTCCTCTTCTCATTCAAAACTTTCGACATGTCATTCAATTCTTCATTAATCCCCACAAGTTTGGCTTTTTCTTCCTCAATATTATCACGAACCTGTGTTAACTTCTCATTGAGCAATTCAATTTCTGAGTTATTGGCTTCAAGTTCTTTCCTGGACTCCTCAATCGTATTCTTAGTCTCATCATACTCCGTTTTCAAAGCCTCAATATCACTTTGGTTCTGTTCCTTTTCTACTTGGAAGTTCTGGTAGTGATTCTGCTGAACTTTCAACTGCTTCTCTTCTTCTTTGATGCTTTTAGTGAGGGCATCCAACTCTTTTTTGAGTTGTCGCACTTTACTTGCACCATCACTGTTGAATTCTTGCATGTCACTCTCAATCTGTTTAACTTCCTCTTCGGCAGATACTGCTTTCTCCTTGAGCTCTTCAATCATTTTCTGGAGCGAATCAATTTCTTTCGCATCTGATTCCATTTTATTGACCAAAAGAGCAGCAGGACCGTTCTGCAATTGTTTCTCCAATATTTCAATCTGGTGTTTCTCAACATTCAAGTCGTGTTGTATGGTTCTGGTTTTCTCACTCAAAGAAGTCAACTTAACAAGCTCATCAGTCACTTGTTTCAGCTCGGATTTCAAAGTCGCTTGTTTGTCCTTAAGACCACGGAATTTTTTGAAATTGGCTAACACAGAAGCAGAAGCTCTCCTTGATCCACCAGATAATCTTCCTTCAGGATCATAGTAATCTCCTTCTAATGTTATGGAACCTGTTCTGATCTGTGGGTTGAAGGTCACTTTTTTGGCTGTCTCCGGATCGTCACATATAAGCCTGTTACCAAAGATGTACTCCATCGCTTTTTGTACTTCATCATCATACAAAATGAGATTCAACGCCAATTCAACCTTACCTGGCGCCACAGACTTAGCCGTAGATAATGCATTCTCATCAATTCTTTTTGCAGAAATTCGGTTGAGAGGGATAATTGTGACTCTTCTTCTCAATTTCCCTTTTTCCAACAATTGAGAACCAGTAACTTCGGTGTCAACAACCAAGTTGAAAACCCTTCCTCCTGCACAGACTTCAAGAGCTGTGGCCGACTTAGCGTTGGAGTCAGGTAATCCAAAAAGTTCTCCAGCGAAACCTTTGATTGAGCGAGAATCAAAATTGGAATGTGGTATTTCAAAGGAAAAATCGAAGTTTGGATTGTTTCTTGTGAATTCAGAAAGCTGCTGAGTAGCAAAACTGAGTTGTTGTTGCAAAGCCTTCTCTTGTGATTTCAGATTTTTGAATCTATCGGGATGGAAACCAATCTCTTGCATTTTGCTTTCCAATAACTGACAGTTTCTCTTTCTATTTTCTATGTCATCTTGAATTTGTTGAAGTTCCTTTACGGCAGCTGTTGCCTTTGATTTACGTGCGTTACTTTCTGACTCCAGATGCTGAATTTTCAGCTTGTGTTTCTCCATCATCACAGAGATACTCGAGAGTTTCTCTCTTGCTTCTTGCAGATGAGCCATGTAACCACCGTCAGTAGATCCTTTAGAAGAAATACCAGTAGATAGCGTTGAAAAAAGTTCTTCCTTGCGTCGAAGCTGGTCCTTCTTTTCTTCTAATTTTTGCTTGGCTGAGAGGTACAATTTTTCAAGTTTTTGATACTCATCTTCTTTTTCACTGGTATGACCTTCTTGTGAGGCTATTTGTTTCACCAATGAATCCAACTTTTTAGCCTGCTCTTCAGAGGATTGCAATTTGAGATCTCTGGTGGTGATGAGTCTAGTAATTTTATTCGTGAGATCAGTTTCAGAGGCCTCTAAATCCTTCAAAATGTTACCTTTACCTAATTCTTGTTGTTTTTTCATTCTCATCTCTTCCAAATCTTTTTCCAAGGTACTGATTTCGTTGTTCAAAACCCGGATATCGTTTTCAATCACAGAAAGCTTTTGCTTTTCTTGGTTCAACAAGTTATCGTGTTTCGACACTTGTGTGTTGAAGAGCTTGAAATCGTGCGCTGCCACTGCTTTGGACAACGTTTCGAGTTCCGTCTGCAATTCTTGATACTCCAAAACAATACGTTTCTGTTCACGGAGATATCTAAGCTTTGGTTCCACTTCCTCTGTAAGAAGGGTCTCTGTTGTCTGTAACTTGAGGTTTTTTTTGGACATTGTTTTTTCCGCTTTTTCTCTCTGGCCTTCATACATTTTTGTACCTGCTGCTTCTTCAATAAGACCCAAAATCTCTGTGGGCTTCATATTAAGCATTTTGGTAATTTTTCCTTGCATAATGAGGAAATTGGGGTTGTTAATGTTGAGTTGGACTGATTGAAACAAGTTAAGAATCTGAGTTTGCTGAGCCTTGTGACCGTTAATCAAATATTTGGATCCTCCTCCCAACATGACTTGTCTAGAAATACTGATTTTCGAGTATTGTTCGAATCCAATTGGGGATTTTGTCTTATCGCTATTGTCAAAAGTGATGGTAACTGAAGCTTTTGTGACACCCGCTTGACCTCTTTTGTAGATCAAGTCTTGTAAGTTAGCTGCACGCACTGTTGACATACTTGTGATACCGAGGACGAAACATATTGCGTCCAAGATATTGGATTTACCTGATCCATTGAGTCCTGTGATGGCGTTGAATTGTGGGTCCCATGAGGAGACAACCGTACGTACTGCGTATGATTTAAAACCGTCTAGCACAAGTTCCTCAACAATCATCGCGTTTTATTGTCAGGGATAGATGGTGGGGGGCCGATGTTGATGGGTTGTTGTGAAACACGTCTAATCGCGTTTGATGTTTATGATTTGAGTCTTGTTTTTGATCGGGGGAAAAATAAATTAAGTTTTGCTGCGCACGACCCTACACTGACTGACGCGAACACATCACCGTCGATCGGCGCATAACGACGCAGTGATAAGCTGCAGCAACCAAACTCAGAGGGATGTATGGGGTAGTTGGACTACGCAGATATACATACTGTATGAGTTTCAAGGAGCCCAAGTAGCACCACATTCTTAATTCCGAAAGCCGACAAAGCATCTAACGGATAGTGGTTGTGGTAACCATCCATGCAAAAACTGAAATATCCCATTAAGACAGACTTCCAGAAATAAAAGGTGAGAAAATACGAGGAGAACAAAAAACGTGACACAAAATATTCGTTTTTCAGGATATTCAAATGGGCACAAGACGAGGGCGATTGAATTTGCTTTGGATCTTTTTATAATTAATAAGCCAACACATAGGATATATTGTGATTGATTGTCAGAAGAGATGACGGATCAAAGCAATGTAGATGATTCCGATAATGCGGCTGTCTCAGAGAATAGAAATGATCCTTTTGTTCTTTCTTTCGAGTCGCAAGTTTCACATGCGATTGAGGTGGCATTGAGTGAACAAAAACCATTACTGATGTTACTCAGAGATACAACACAGCAATCAGAGCAATGGTGTACGGATAGATTTGGCGTGAATTCACGACTGTCGAATGAAACGCGGCGGATGTTAGCGGAACAAATGGTTAGATTACAATTGTGGAAGGACTCTGAGGACTATGGGTTTTTCCTTCAGATATTTCCTCAATTCAATACATTGGTTCTACCAGCAGTGGTAATTGTTTACCGTGGCCAGATTGTCGATTTAATTGCAGGTGTGACGGATGTTGAGGAGTTTGAGAGTAGAATAGTTGCTGTGATGGGAGGAAGGGAATCGACAGCAACTCCACCTACAGAGGCTTCAACTCCTCCCACAACAACGGCAACTCCACCACCAATAGCGGAAGCTCCACCACCAGTCGCGGCAATTCCACCACCAATGTCGACAGGTCAGCATAGAACATCGGCACAACCACCTCAGCAACACAAAACCCTGAAACAGGAATCAGCAGAGTATGCCGCACAGAAATACCGAGAGAACTTACAAAGACAACAAAGAGAAGCTGAGTTGAACAAGAAACGAATTCTTCGTTTAATGCAACTGGATCGACAAGAAAAAAGACTAGAAAGTCAACTGAGACACAAAAAGAGCGAACAAAACAACAAAAAGGAACCACCCCAATCTCCAAAAACAGACTCGCAAGATTATGTGATCCAATTGAAGTTATTCGATGGTGAAACTATGCGTTTGAATCTCAAAAGTACAGATACTCTTGCAACAATACGTGAGAGAGTGTTGGACGAGTTTAAAGAATACCAACAGATTGCATTCCACTTCTTTAAAACGGTGGATCGAATTACTTATTCGAACGAAGATGAGCAACAGACACTCTGCAATTTGCAATTGAATAGATGTACTTTGATTTTGAAGCCGATAGATCCTTTCGAACAACAACAGGAGCCCGAAGAACAACGTGGATCGTCTACTTTGCAATGGTTACGACAAAAAATTGGAAGTTTATGGGGTGTCGGAGGTGATGCTGGCGTTGCTGGAGATGGAAGTCTAGACACAGAAGACGAGAGAAGACCTGACGTTGGAGAAAATGGAATCGAACACGATGAGCAATTGACTACTGTTAGTTCTCCAATGCTAGAATCAGAGTCAGACAACGAAACAGTTTATCATTCGCCCGATCTTAGGTCATTAATTTCACGTTCATCGTCTCCGTTTGAACCGTCATTGAATTTAACATCATCAAACTCGAACTTTGATTTACATGGATCGAATGCTGCGCCTTTCATACAAGGCTCGGGACGTCCAGGAACCCCTAAAACGACGTCTTCTTCCAGGTTCCGGACAGTGGAAGGATTGGATAGACGTGAGGTCTACAATGGTAACAATGTGAATCTTGAGGATGATGAGAGATAGCATGAGTGGACCTGCTTGCAGAATAACAATTTGAGGATCATGCGTTGGGTAATTACAGAATCATAACGAGGCAGAACAAGTTACACTGGAATGTGAAGAGGCTGAGTCATGAGACAACTGGTACATGACTTGCAATGTGATTTTTAGAACTTAGGAAAACTGATAATATGTGACTCTTTGTCTCGGCCAGCTAGCTATGCCCGCTGTGCTGGGCACGTTATTATTGTCGCTCGTAATACATTCAATTCAACTAGGAGTACAAACTCTATGGAAACAGCAATGGGAGCCTGGTTATTTAAGTAACTAGTAATCGTTACCTAACACATTTCCTCGAGACAGAAACAGGCGAGAAGAGCGGCCAAACAACCACCGTAACATCCACAGCCACCATCTTGTCTTGGAGGTTGCTGTTGAACGTACATTGGTTGTTGTTGTGGCATGTAGTAGCCTTGTTGTGGAGGTGGATATTGTTGTTGGTAGTAGCCCTAAAAACAGAAAATGTTAGTCAAATGTCAACAAAGTGAATGAAACAACACGTAATTGCCATTTGTGTACTCACTTGATTGTTCATTTTCGATAGTTACTATTCAATGGATGGTTGAATCAGATAGTAGGAGGAATTAGTTATTTAAATCTCTTTAAAAAACTTTTATCAGCCGCTCTACAGAAATATTTATTGTACCTTGCTACAATTATGGCACAGTTTTTGCGCAGCCGTGTCACTGAAATACAATATTTCTGTACATATCGAGGCGCAACAGCCAAGTACGGATGACTATTGTTGCAAGACATGAAATTTTCGTGCGAGAAACTTTTTCTTGGACTTTTTAATAATAATCTGGCAGCCTGCGAAAATGCTAAAATTAGAACGACCGGGTAACGCTAACACAACAAGTACATAGTAACTATTGCAACAGTTGATCTCTGTAGTGAGGTTGGTTGTTAATGAATTTGGCAGCACGACGATCATATTGATCCTTGGCCTTTTCTTGACGGTTCCAAACCCTCTTGCGGTCTTGTAGTTGTTTACGGTCCACAGCTTGCATGAAATGACGAGTCTCCGCAGCAATCAGTGTACCTTCACCCTCACTGAGTTCACGTTCAGGTCTCAAATTCTGTCTGTAGTAGCGAGCAAGTGACCTGTGACCTGCAACAAAACCGTTCGGCAAGTGCAATTGATGGCCCACGGCGTAAAGATCATCTTGAGAAAGTTCTTCTTCTTCGTCTTCGCTATCGCCAGCTTCTTCACCTTCATCTGAAACATCTTCCCATTCATCTTCACCACCTTCACCTTCACCTTCGTTTTTGCTGTATGTGGACCGGAAATCGTAGAAATCAGAAATTTCCAACTTCTCATTCATAGACTCATACGGTATTTTGCAATGTGCTTTAGCTTGCATATGTTGTCTCACAGCCTCCAAATTGCGTCCTTGATAGTTACAAACCAAACAAACATTACCAAAACCGACCTTCTCACTCAAATAGTTCAGAAGTCCCACCTTATCGACCAAGTAGTCCGCTTCTGGAATGTATAATCCGTGATATCTGAACATGTGCTCCACATTTTCATCGACGGTTTCGGAGCCTTTTCCACAAAACATACACGTTTCTGGTGGGATGTCAACCTTATTTTTCAGTTTTTCGGCCATTAATTTTTCTTGTAATTCCTCTTCCGTGAGTTCTTCAATAGGTTTTTCCTCCGTCTTTTCTTGAGTTTCTTGAATTTCTTGAGTTTCCTGAGTTTCTTGAGTTTCTTGAGTTTGTTTTTCAGATTGATCAGTTTCCTCCTCAGATTTCGAAATAATCACTTTACCATCATCTCCAATCTTCAAGGTAGCACCACTTTCTGCCATTTTTTGTTTAGCAAGCTCCAAAAGTTGTCTTTTCTTCTCCAAAAGAGCTTCTTTTTCTCTTCTTCTCTGCTCTTTTTTCGTCACTTGACGAACGGAAGACCTCTCAGAGCTGCGTTGTTCCGTTGAATCACGATCTTCATCTTCAGTTTGTAAGTTGGTCACCTTCGTGTTGAAGATCGACTCACTAATAGGTGGCAACTGAGCCACTCTTCTCTTGAGATTATATCTATGCCATTCTGTCTTCATGTGTGCTCTTTGATGCTCTGCGGCCGCAAACGCAAGCCCACAGCTGTTACATGTGTACTGCTGTGTAGACATGGTGTATGGATGTAATTGTATCTGGTAGGATCTGAGAGAAGTGAGGTATAGTTGATGAAGGCCGTTACTAAAGACTGATTAGTGATCAAGGGTGAAAGAAAAAAAAAAAAAAAAAAAAATTTACAAAATATTTTCACATCTGTACACCACCAAATGCCCCAAAAAAAAAAAAAAAACAAATAGAGTCTGAGGTGAGTCAGCTCCTGTACTAGTTGAGTAATTAAAACACCTTTGCACCACAAGGAGATTTTTTTGAGAGTCGATGAAATTTAAGATTTAACATCCTTACACGGAATAAGTTGAAAGAGAAAAATCAGACCAGAAAAAACAAATGGCGCGACCAGAGAGCCGACTCGTGGCAAACGACGATAACAGCGAGGAGATGCAATGGTGCATGAGGGATGACGATTCCGAGTTTTACAATAAAACGACATACAAAGGTGAAGTTCTCAACACCTGCAAACGTCGAGCGAAGCAAGTTGAGTTTGAAGGACTCTCTATGGTCGTTTCTTGTATTTATGCTTCGCTCGCTGCGGAGAGATTACATAATCCGGATGCCGAAAAGAGGAGTTTTCATATGCAATAGAGCGGGGCAAAAATATTCACATCGCGGCGATTGAACAGCTCGTAGATTAGACACGTTATGGTGAGTGCGTAAAAGGGGAAAAAGGGAGACGGATGCACTAGATTTTTCCGACCGTAGCCGGTAATTTGAAAGTCGTCTCATCCACTTAATCAAGTTGAGGCTCGGTTTGATGGTAGTTTGTAGGACTTTCTCGGACTTTCAACAAGTGAAGCCAACGCGAGAAAGGCAACGGCCCATAATAGCCAGATGTGCAGCAGGATACAATATACGTATTGTAGTTAGTTTTTCCGGACTTGTTGGGAGAGTCTTTATTGTTCGGAGTTTATTGTGTAGCAAAACAATAACAAAATTTCCAGTAGAAAAAAAAAACAGCCTGAAAAAACTCATCAATCTCCGTCATCCTGTTAACGAAATCAAAAAAAAACGTTTGAACTGGCATCATTAACACGTTTTTATTTTCAGGCACAGTAACCGTGGCGATACGGAGTGTACATAAGGCATCTTGACGAAGCTGAGTACACTACAGTGTCTTGATATCACGTGGTCTGAAACCAACAGTCAACGAAAATATTTACAGCAGCCAACAACTCCGCAAATTCGCAGCATGTCTGGTGAAAACGACTCCAATAATGGATCGGCATCTGCGGGTCAACATGTATTGGTGAAACAAGAGTATAGGGAACCATCACTAAGTTCATCTATGTCCCCATCCACCGTGGAGACAACACCATCTCCTGGAACGGTATTCCCGAGAAGTAATTCCAACGGCGGGATGAACGGCATGACGTCCGGCGGGTCTAGTGAGAACGGATCTTCTTTTGTTCACCGCCAACATTCTTCACAAGGCCATGGACCACAACATTTGGTCCATCATAATCATCACGCCCAACATCTACCATCAAAGATGATTAAACACGAGGATCACGAATCAAATGATATTAATGAGGATGATGAAATCGAATGCCACAACAGAAAAAGTAATAAAAGCGGATCATCCGCTCAACGTCCAGCGATTGAACAGGCATGCGATTCATGTCGTAAGAGGAAATTAAAATGCTCTAAAGAATATCCAAAATGTTCAAAATGTATTGCACATTCCTGGGAGTGTATTTATTCTCCAAGAACTCAAAGATCTCCTTTGACTAGAGCGCATTTGACCAAAGTGGAGAACAGAGTTAGACAACTTGAAACTTTATTTGAGCGGATGTTACCGGGGGAGGATATTGATACACTTCTAAGTGGCGTTAAACCAATAGATTCAGTGGCAGCGTCACTTTCGAATTCTCCGAAACAAGGCTCACCTTTAGGCTCCTTCACTTCGACAGCAAACACCTCACCCAAATTACAACACAGTGATGTGTTGAGCTCGCACACTTTGGAAAATAGCGGATCATCCGCAAACAAATCGGGTCAACCGCCTCGTTTACCACGTTTACCAGATGAATATTTGACAAATGATTTATCAAACAATACCAACTTTGATTGGTCTGAAGATGATGAAGATCCAGAAACTGGTGCCTACGGTGGATTCAATGGTTCGTCATCTTCTCCATCATCAACATGTTCGATCTCGGAGACAAAAGCACCAAACTCTGTGGTTTCTCTCAACTCCCTTGATCATCTACATCAAAATTTAAACCAGCCTTCAGCGCTGACTACAAGAACAAGCAATTCATCAGTCTCCACATCTCCTTATTTACGTGCCGCTGCTCCAGGATTTTCAGTGGATGGAATGGGTGTCAACCCAAACGCCAAGTCTGGATTTTTGGGTGCTGGATCGAGTTCTTCATTTTTGAGAGTTATGAAGATTGATAAAATTGATGAAGAAGATTCGGTCAAACGTGAAGATGATCAAGATGTTGTTATGGAGGATTTAGATTTAACGAACGGAAATGGAAATGGAAACGGAAACGGAAACGGAAATGGAAACGGCAATGCCAATGGTAATGGTGTCGGTAATGGTAATGGTGACGGAAGTCATGGAGATTCACCAGAATCTTCACACTCCAACAGAATTAATGCTACTTTGAAAAAACAAATCCACGATGGTTTGAAGAAGGGACTCGATTCCATTGAACAATCAAAGCGTGTCGAAGAACTCGAAAACTTACTCGATCAACGTGCAACTCAAGAAGAGTATATTTCGAGCTATTTCAAATACTATCATACATCATATCCGTTTATTCACAAGGACTCGTTTATCAAATACTACAATCGTGAATTGCCTATCAAGAATGAATCAAATTGGCAAGCTCTACTGAACACCGTCCTGGCTCTTGGATGTTGGTG
This sequence comes from Ogataea neopini, assembly GCA_030578575.1. Classification (NCBI taxonomy): domain Eukaryota; kingdom Fungi; phylum Ascomycota; class Pichiomycetes; order Pichiales; family Pichiaceae; genus Ogataea; species Ogataea neopini. The sequence goes on from JAJMSO010000002.1 coordinate 618,133, forward strand.
TTTGCACGGTGAAAACTCAAATATTGATTTGCTTTACTACCATAGGGCTAAGAATTATCTGAGAACTGGTAGCAGCGTGTTTGAGAGTGGAAACATCTTTTTACTGAGTACGCTTATTTTGCTCAGTAATTATACCCAGAAGAGAAACAAACCAAACACTGGTTGGAACTATTTGGGATTAGCAGTCCGTATGGCAATGTCATTGGGAATGCATAAAGAATTTCCTGAAGCCGGAAACAATATTATTACCGGTACTAACAATACAGTTTCTGAAGTCCGCAAAGCCGATATCATCAATCTTGAACGGAAACGTAGGTTATGGTGGGGATTGTACATTTTTGATGCTGGAGCTTCGATCACATTTGGTAGACCTATTAACTTACCATCTACAGATGTTGCAGATGTTAAGATGGTCAGCAATATCAATGATGATGAGCTTGAAAGACTTGTCGAGACAGATAATGGTTTCACAACCTTAACAGATGCAATGCTAAACAAGCCATATCCTACACTTTATTCGGCAATGATTGCCCAGACAAAATTAACGTTACTGACAACACCATTCTATTCAAAATTGATCTCCAAACCACCCCCAACGTTACAAGAATGTTTGGACATGAATATGAAACTGAACCGTTTCATTGCAGAATTACCGGGATATTTCCATGAAAATGAAACAATTGCCAAATTACAATTCTTCCGACTTTTGAAAACCGGAAACGGTGAAGAAAAACAGAAATTACCGGAATGGTTTGCACTTTCACGCAGTCGATTGATCTGGAGATACAGAAACTTACAAATTGTGCTTTTCAGACCGTTCATTTGGCAAAGAATTGTGGCTGTTTCCGATCCAAAGATGATGGAGGATTGTAAGAGAGAAGAAGCTAAAGAAGGTCGTAGAATTTGTTTGAGCGCTGCTTCTGCAACCATCGACTCTATTTCGAAATTTGTCAACGAAGATGAATCCCGTTTGTCGATTATTGCTGTTTGGTATGCTACTTATTTCCTTTTCCAAGCTGTTTTGATCCCAATTGCTTGTCTTTGCTCCGAGCCAGACTCACCTCACGCCCAGTCTTGGATGAATGACATCAGCAGAGCCAAAAATACATTGATTGTAACATCGAAATTCAATTCATTAGGGTTGAAGTTTATCAAGGTGATTGACAAGTTGATGCATCAAACAGAGGTCAAGAGGAAGGAGCAAAGAGTGGATCTGGGTAATGCCAATGTCGTCAACAATGACAACAATGTCATCAGAAATGCTACCAAAGCTGCTACCACCGCCACGAATAACAATAATGTTGGCGGAACATCCGCAATTCCAACAAGCGGAACATCCGCATCTACCGCTTCTTCACTCCAATATACCAAAGAATTTGCAGACTCCAACGGTTTACCGTCTTCCACCACCTCGTTGTTTGGCCACTATTCGATCCCAACATCAAGAATCAATTCGTCAACGTCTCTCAGTAAACTAAGAGCGAGTACATCTGATGCTGAACCAGCATTCAGACCAGGATTTTCTAGACAATCAACCTACTTGAAGTCTCCAGCCGGGTCATTTGTCCAACCATCATCAGGATCTTTGAGCAGAACTCAGTCCCAATTTGAAGGATTCAATGAACCAAACAATCAGAATGAGTCTAAACTGAACGATGATCCGTTATCTGTCTTGGATGCCTTCACCACTCTTGATAGAGATACCGTTCCAGTTCCGGTACCATCTCCACTTCAATCGAGACCTGTTACAGTTTTCACTGGTGAAACTCCAACTTATGATCAACCAACTCCGGCTTTGGTTAATGAAGGATTGGAGAATGGGGGTGAGAAGAATGAATTGTTGAATGATATTTACTCGTTGATATTTGATGAGTTCACGGATCCAATGGCTTTCAGCGTGAGCAAATGACGAGCCAGTCGCCGTCGACAGTCGACGATAGCCGTCGACCAAACCTCTTTTTTTATGAGTGATGAAATATTTCGATGACTCGCTTCTCGTAATGAGTAATGATAAATAGTTAAGAAACAATAAATAATTTTAATAAATAATTTTAATAAATAGTTGTAATAAATAATAGATAAACAGCACAAACCGACGAGCAGAAGAAGCGGTACACTCGGATTCGATGCTGTAGAGAGACTGGGGGAGAGCGAGCTCTAAATAGCACCACTTCAAGACGAAATGTGAGAGAAAATGGCCAGATTTTGGTCACCCATGCCCACACACCCAAGAACAGTCCAACAGACCAAGAGCACCTGCAATATACTCGCACGGGACAATCTGCTTAGCTCGCTGTTTAGGTGTGCAGTCCTTTAATCTCCTCCAATGGCTTCAACTCAAAGCCCCAGCCCTCTTCTCCTTCTCTCACTTCGTAGTACTTTCTCAAGTCAATGCCATGGTTCTGGTGATTTGCGAAGTTGAACCAAGGAATGAAAGCCAACATAAGCTGCGAATTCTTTGAGTTTCTTGAAGCAACGTCTTGCATATATGGGGACAATGATGATTCGCCGTATGGATTTTTGCCTTGACTGAGCAGCTTCTTAGTCTCATATCTATCCTTTGCCACCTCTCTTGCGTTTTCGCTCCAACCCCAGAACCTCTTAGACGAGTTGTTGTAAGCCAAAATGAACCCACCAATGAATCCAAGCAACCCAGCACATCTCAAAAACATTGGAGGCGGTTTTTTGAACTTTCTACCAACGGCAGGTTCGTAAAGTTCCATCAGAAACAAAGAAGCTGGTGCTGCTACTGTGGATGCAGCCCAAATTCCAATGTCTGATGTTCTAAAGTATCTGACAACTTTAGTAAATTCTGGATCTTCATCAATCAACTAGATAGAAGGGCGGGAGTGTTAGTAGGGTAACTGAAATTGCCGTTACTCAATGTGACATACCTCGTACTTGACCATGTTGAGGGTTGTTTGGTGTTCGTGTTGAGATAGGGTTCAAAAGGTTGTATTTAGTTGATGATTATTATTTTGGATAAATTAGTTTTCATTGGTGAGGTGGAGGGACACACGAACTGAAATGGCAGAAAACTTTTGCGTCTATCGACGCGATAGTTTTTGTCTCTGCCGTTACCCGTCCGTAAAATCAACCACGAATCTACCTTAGCTGAAAAAACTAATAACACTCGCAAAACAAAAAGGGATATCAACGCCCATCAATCGCGTTAGTAGAAGCGACACATACACGTTTCCCCCTTTTGGAACTCTTCAATTCCGCTTCCCTATTTTCACACACACATTCCAGCGACATGCCACCAAAAAGGAAACAAAATATCATACTTACACTGAACAAGAAACAAAAAGTGTCTTCAAACACTCCTGCTGATTCTGAAGTTGAACAACTTCAATCGTTTTGCAACGAAACAATTGAAGCGCTGAACGGACTTACTGATGACACCGGAAACAACCAAATTGTGGCTCCATTTCTCAAACTTGTTCCTAAAAAAATATATCCTGATTATTATGAACTAATCGAGAAACCAATCTCAATTCAAGAGATCAAGCAAAAGGTTAAGAAAGGCGAATATGAATCAATTCATGAGTTTTTAGCGGATTTCAAACTTATGTCCCAAAATGCAAACACCTACAATGATCCTGAGAGTTTCATTGCGTTAGATTCCAATACGATATACAATTTTGTTGAACAAAGAGTTAATGAGTTTGGGTCTGAAGAAGTGAAATCCTCCAAGACAAAACGTCCAAGTAAAACTCCGATCAAAAAGGAGCAAACCCCAAGTCCTGAATACGATTACATCAGTGAAATGAAAAGTCTTTTGAAATCATTAATTGGATATCGTGCTCCTTCTAGAGGTAGATTGTCTGACCCGTTCATGGATTTGGTCGATGGCGAGTTATATCCTGATTACTATGCAATTATTAAGGAAGGCATGTCTTTCAATTTGATTAAGGAGAGACTAGATGAAGGTTATTACTCTAATGATAGTGAGGGAGTGAACAATTTCAAGAGTGATATCAAGCTGATATTCGCAAATGCCCAAACTTACAATAAAGAAGATAGTCTGCTTTACCAGGATGCGGCCACGTTGTTGGCGTCGTTTAGCAAGCGTTTCGATAAATTCAAGAGCGATTATCCAGAATATATTGACGATGAAACAAGTTTAGAAGACGAAGAAGTCAAGAAAAGCAAGAAGAAAGTTGCAGTGAAGAAAGAAGATAGCAAGAAGAGGGGTAGAAAGAGTAAAAAGAAGGAAGTTGAATCCGACATTGGAGAAGTCGGTGGCGAAGACGAAGAAGAAGAAGAAGTGGATGAAGAAGTTGAACCTGAGGAAGTTGAACACGAGGAGGTTGAACAAGAAATAGAAGAAGAAGTTGCCGATGAAGAAGCACAAACTGCGTTGGACGAGCCTCAATATTATCGCGCACATGTTAAATCATCCAAAGAGCCATTGATCAGACAGATATCGATTTCATCAACATTGAAACACTATACACAAGCCGATTATACACAACTATTCGAGTATATTTTCACAAGTCCTGCATCTGTCAACAGCATTAATGTTCCATCATTGATTGTTGGACAGCCATTAGTTGTCGTGGTTACGTTACCAAACCGGATAGTTGATGCCAAATATGCCACTGAACTTCGGATTAACAATGAGATTGTGAAGCCAACTCCGATTTCTATTAGATATGACGAAAGTGATTATGAGGGAGAGTTTTTGGCTGCTAAATATGAATTCAAACTTGGATATGGATTGAATATGATGGAATTCGAACTAAAGGTCCCACAGGTTAAAGGCGAGGATAGTGATAGCGAGGACGAGGTCAAGTTGAGAAGATCGAGAGCTAGTGCTGCTGCTAGTGTGAGTGGTTCTGGAACTCCGGTGTTTGGCGACGAGGGGATTGAGAGGGTGAAGATCTGGGTGAATGTGGCACAATAGGTTGCATACAGCGAGCCATTACTATAGAGACGCTCACGGCCCGCTTCGGTAGCGGTGAGTTACGTATTGTAAATTATGAGTACATTATGAACGGAGTAGTAAATTGTAGATAATGATCAGGAATGACTATAAATAACTTGACTGGCAGGTAGAGTTAGACAAACATGAAGACTTGCTTCGTATTATCAGTCGCAAATTATGACTCGCAAAGGGCTCGCTTTCGTTCTAACTCGGTCGTCAATGGGGACTTTTGAATGATTGAAAAGAATCGAATCAATTCGGTTTGAATATTGAGGTGACGATGAGGCAGCATAGAGGGACCAGCAGACGCTAACGTCCCGAGAACGACTCGCCAAACAGCCCACATCACTCGCATTGATCGCTAGTTAAAATCCACCTTCAACGGACCGATGTCCTTCACGTCAATGCCGACAAGGTGATCCAAGCTTTCACTGGCCTTTTTCCTCAACAATGGCAATTCCTTTGAAATTTCCATACTTGTTTGCGCTGGATCTAGAACTTCGATCTGGATTTGGCCATTTGAGGCCGGAATAGACGACTCGTACTGAGCTGTACTAATGTTCGGTGGGGTTTGTGTTGGATCTGCAGATAAGCTTGGTAAGGAAGTATTTGAGGCTGTCATTTCTGGTACTGGCGGCGGAGCCTCAGTGTATAGTTGTCTGTGAGATTGCGACTGTAGGAAATTTGACAAATCGATCAGATGGTCATTTGTTGAGTTGAGAATGTTATTTAATTCCTGATTGCGTTGTTCTAGAAGTAATTCTTGTTGTTGTTGTTGTTGTGCGGTTGCTGAAGCGTTTTCGAGGAGAGGAGAAGTTTCGTCGTAGCCTTCATCGTCCACGGAGGGATGGAGGCAGGAGAGACAAAGACCCATTGAACACCAACAAGTGTAGCGAGTATGCGAAGGGAGAGGCGATGCGAAGGGACAGCCAGGAAAATAGCGGGAGAATACTGTATCCGCTGATGGCTGGAGGAATAAATATGTCTTCAATTTTTTACTTAGAAAAATAAGCTTCACTTCAACTTTTATTTGGTGGTGTAAGGATGTCACAAGGTTTTGCCATAATTTTGTTTTTTTTTAAATGTCGATTTTATCAAGTGGCAAATTACTTGAGAGTGGTATCGACATTGATATAACCATTCGCCCAGCTACACATCACACACAATGGCGGGACTCAGTTTTGATAACTTTCAGAGAAATCAGTCGCTCACACAGAACGGCTACCATGCGCCAAAGGCAACATCGACAGGTACCACGATTGTTGGATGTAAATTCAAAGGTGGTGTTATAATTGCAGCTGATACACGTGCAACTGCTGGACCAATTGTTGCCGATAAGAACTGTGAGAAGCTCCATAGATTGGCACCAAGGATCTGGTGTGCGGGTGCCGGTACAGCAGCTGACACCGAGATGGTCACGCAGTTAGTTCAGTCTAACTTAGAATTGCATTCAATGTCGTTGAATAGAGAGCCAAGAGTGTCGTCTGCGCTGCAAATGTTGAAACAACATCTTTTCAAATATCAAGGACATATTGGAGCTTACTTAATTGTGGCTGGTGTTGATGCAAAGGGTGCACATCTATTTTCCGTCCAAGCACATGGATCGACGGATGTTGGATTTTATCAATCGCTTGGATCTGGATCTTTAGCGGCCATGGCATTTTTGGAAAGAGATTGGAAAGAAGATATGACCAAAGAAGAGGCAATGAAGTTGTGTGCCAACGCAATTGAGGCTGGTATCTGGAACGATTTGGGTTCTGGTTCTAATGTTGATCTTTGTGTTATGGAGGTCGGTAAAGACGCTCAGCTCTATAGAAACTATCTCACACCTAACGTCAGGGAAGCGAAGGCGAAGAACTACAAGTTTGCAAGGGGTACCACTGCGGTGTTGAGAGAGAGTATTTACAAGATGTGTGAGGTTGAGGAGGCGGATGCGATGGAGGTGGATGCATAGAGAAGGAGCGAAAGACGAGCCAAGCGAGATGTACCACGAGTGCGAAACGAGTTGTTCATCGGTAATCCCAGCTGAAAATGTTTGCTGTTCGAGTCATTTGCGAAGTATTGGTGAGTGAATGAGAAGCCTCACTCGTCACTCGACAAAATATAAATAGTATCTCACTGTATAGCAGTCCCACTAGTGTCAATTGCACTTTACGATTCGAAAAGAACGACGAGTATCGTATCCATTTAGTCCCTACAATAATCAATACTGACCAATTATTTTGTTTACTCGGTTTGGATTAATTGTAGTGAATTAGTTACCTCACCGATACATATTTGCTGACATTATCTTCGACACGAGCCCCGTCAATTTGCACGCTTTGCTCATCATTTGCTCAAACTTTGCAACACCTTTATTGTTCCCTCAACAATCGCTTCATGTTCCAAGCTATGTATTCTCTCTTCCCATTTTTCCACCGATTCACCTTTGATCACATCGATTTCTCTGACCACCAATGGTTCACCCTTATCGACCTCTTCGATAACATAATGAATCATACAACCACCTTTGGTGACCAGACCCTCTTGACCTGCTTTCCATGAACGTTCGATGGCACAGGTACCTTCAAATTGGTTTGGAAGAGCAGGATGAAGGTTGATAATTGGAATGTTAACTTCACTGAGTGGCTTCAAGAAATCTGACGAAAGAATCAACATCCAACCTGCACAGACAATCAAGTCAGGTTTGATATCATTGATGATGAGATTGACGAGATCTTTGTTGAAAAGAGCTCTTGCGGCTGCTCTTTGTTGCGTTTGTTCTTTTGGGATTCCTTTGAAATAGGTTTTCAGCTCATGAGTTGTTGTTGGAATCGATGCTTTTGCTGCTCTTTCAAGTCCGTAGGCTTTCGATGACGACGAAATCACATGGGTAATTTCCCCTGGGATTTTACCTGATTGACAAGCATCAATGAGGGCTTGGAGATTGGATCCGCTACCGGAGATTAGGACAAGAATGGATGGTGACATGGTGGTAGAGCAGGTGTAGTAGACGGGATGTTAAGGAAGAGTTGATAGAGACTAGCTAGATAACTAAGAAATAATTTAGAGAAGTCAATCGCGAATGATGAGCGATCGACGGGTGGAGCGAATCTTTAGGGCAGTTGGTTAGAATTACAAAGACAGTAGACGAGTGGGAGCTGGACAACCTTGATCAGTCCATTCACTGTCAGTTTCGGACAGCTCTGGGAAGCTTCTGGCATCCGGGGCATCCCCTGACGGCATTGGTAGCACACATAAATTGATTATCACTAATTTTTCGCTAATTTTGAAAAATTAAATTTTTCACTGTTTTTCGTGGTAGCAAGTCAGTAAGGCCGAGCTGAGCAGTTGCGAGTAGCCACTGGCGTGACGATCTACTACCGGTAGATAAAGCGAATGGCCCGTTCCGCGCGTCAAATTCGTAGATCGAAATTGTGTATTATTCATATATAGCGAACAAACTCTGCCAGAGTTGTTATAGAACGATGAGTGTTGCGAGTCGTGCTTAGGCATGGACCATCAGTTGATCGATTGGCTCGTATGATGAGCGAAGCGAGCGTCAGCGCTGCGTGTCCAGCTCAAACGAATTGCTTAACTCGTCATTCGCTCATTTGTTTGCCAACCACCAGCCCTTGAACTCCTTATACGACCTATGACTCTCTTTGAACAGCTGTTTCTCGAAGTTATCCAGGTTCTGCAGAAACTCCAAGTTATTACCACTAAATTGATCGCTCAACTTGTAACTCAGATCGTTCAGTTCACAGGCTCTTTCGACAAAGGCGCGGCTAATAAGCTGGGTCAGCTCCTCATCATTGAACATATAAGACCATTTCGCGACGACACGATAGTAGTACATATAGGGACTTAAATTGACACGAAGAGCATTTGATTTGACGAAATTCAGGAAGTTCTGCGAAAAGAACTCCGGCTCAATTAACTTGAGTAGTGTTTCATCTGTTTCTTCCTCGTCGACCCCAATTGACAAAACCGCAAGAATCTCAGCCAGCCAGATGGGAAGTTCGAGTTTGGCATTTTTTTTGATTGGTTCACCCGGTTGGCCGTTCAGGTAACCAAGACCAGGTATGTTGATTGAAAACTTGCAGGGGAGTTTCTGGGTATGTTAGTACAACTGGATTGAAGAACGCAGCTCTGATAAACCAAGCGGGGACCGCGGTGTGCTCTTTCAAGTACTCCGTATGTCCATGGATGAATGGTGGATGTTTCGTGCCACCGATCCCCCACAAACGGCCGCGGCGTCCGTCAAGTATTCATGTTCCAACGAAACTTACCTGGCTATCCGCCAATATGTCATCAATGTCGTAGTACGACATGGTGAGACAGTAGTGATCACGGTCATTAGAAGAATAACGCGTTACGCGTGAAAAATAAATAAATAAAAATATTTTTCAGTGAGCGAAAGACTAGGAAGCGAAGCAAGTCGAGAGATCGAATTGAGCCATTGCCTGAGCCACCTCGTGAATAAGTGAGTGTCATGAGGGACATCAACAGTCAAGCTGAGAATATCAGACAGCTCTCAACAGCTGTGCGAGATACGACTACTAACTGGGGTCCAACGAGGCAACTCGCACGACTCGCTCCGCTCGTCGTGCGCTAGTTATCGTCATCACTTCTCTATCATTCATTACGGAGCTCATAGCACCCGCTTCTCTATATACATAATCGTTATCTATGACAAGCACGTCAATGACGAGCAGCATGTTGGGATTCACGAAGGTGCAGACAGTGGCAAAACATGGAACATTACTTGGCACTCAACGAGGGAGGCGTGCGAAAAGTACTAACACCCAGCTCTCAACAAGCGAAACGAGTCTTTTTCACCCGCTTCTCTAGCGTCTCTCAAACAATCGTCCAAACTTCCAAATGACTCGCTTCGCTCGTCGTTCCGTAGCTCGGCTAACCTCCTAAACACCATCTCTTCCTCCTCCGTCAGCTTCTCTACATCCCCTAAATCAACGCTAAAGTTCAAGTTCACCTTGTAATTCACCTGGCTCTTCAAGACATCCAATCTCCTATGACGTTCAATGGAGTTCGTGTAATGATGGTGAAGAACATATTTTGCAACCATCGGGAACCAATTAGGTAGTGAGAAATCTTCTAGTCTCAGCAGATATCTCAGGATCAGTCTATTGGAATTGTAATTAATCAAGCCAAACTCACGATACATCGAATTCAAAATGACCAACATCAACCGGACATCGTTCTTCTGTTTAGCGTACTTCAAAAAAACTGTCATGGTTGAGTTCTTGGGTCTCAATCCCAACGAGTCGAACTGTTCCATCATAAATTTCCAGGCATCGCCAAAAGAAAAACCTTCATCAAGCATCTTGAAAATCACTGTATTCATACAATTGGCATCAACAACTCCCGTTTCAACAGCAATTCTATACTGTTCCAGCAGCTGTTCTGTAGAAATTCCTTGTTGTAACAAATCATTGAGTCGGATATCTTGAAAATGACGAACTCCACGATCCAATCCATGTGCCTGCATAACTCGAGTCAGTTCATCTTTGGCTGGGATCCCCGCCGGTAGAACACTCAGCGTCACATAATACGTCAACAGGTCAACTTCAACATTGCAGTTGCTCATTCTCTCCAAGACAGACTCCCAGATACTTAATCTCTCTAACACTAACGAGGATTTTTGCAAATAATTTTTTCCTAACAAATTGAATGTCATGGCATTTGGTGTGACTCCATCAAGTTCCATTTGACGGAAAACGCTTCGAAGAACCCCGTCGTCCTCACGACCGGCAAAGAAATCAATTAAAGCATTGTAAACATCAATTCCACGTGCTGAACGATATTTGGGACTATCGACTAACCGACGTAAATGTTTCGCTGCTCGATGGGTCAGATTTAAATACTTGAATGTAGTAACTTCATCAACGTATTGGCTCACAGTCTCGACAGATGCAGTCGCAGATGGCAACTGTGGTAACTCGCTACGCAGCCAGTACGTCTTGAAAATTCTATGGCCGTCTTTCTCGCGGTACGGCAATTGTGTGTAGTCCTTGGTGAGCGTTCGTAGTAAACCAACGATCCGTTGTGATTTGTTACAGATCAGTCGGTGTTCGGTCTCCTGCACCGCAGCAGTGTATTCTGCCGCCACATCAACCGATGAAACAGAATCTTTGAATGTTTGCGAATACATGGCACGGTGGGGTCGTCCAAGGGAAACGCATATTTGGGGCGGTGTCAATGTAGATGTCGGTGGTGTCGGTGTCAGTGTCGGCGGTGTTGATGATGATGTGGGTGGGGTTATTCCTACAGGACGGTGCCTTACGACACCGCCTGTAGAATCGCGTACGGGCCGTGCCAGTCGATTCATGGCCGCCCGCAGCCTCGTGGTGGTCCTTGCTATATCGAGCATGCTATGATCATGGCTATCTGGAGATGCTGGGGCTCGAACAAGTGTGGATCGTAAACGGGGCGGGAACAATGTTCAGGGGGGACACAAACAAATGGTAGATGTGGGTGTGCTGTAATTAGCGATTATGAATGCTTTTGGATAGTTTCCAAGTGTTAAGTTGTATTGATATTGAAGGTATTGTAGTAGATTTCTCCGACACCGAGGTTGAATTTTTCACCATGTAAAAAAATCGGGTTCTGCAACATTGATTTTGTCGTCACAGTCAGTTACCCGGGTGAGGTTGAAAATTTTCCTGTATAAAAAATATCAAAGAAAAATAAATCAATCTTGATTAGAAACAACTACAGCATTTTAAACTATTGCATCACAACAACATGAGCAGAGAAGGATTTGTGCCACCCTCCGCCGCTAACCTTGGAAACGCTGCTTCGGGAATCCAGGCGATCAAGGATTACGGTGTCAAGTACATCTGTGCGCAATGTGCCGTGAATTTCTCTCTTTCGCCAAAGGAGCCAGTTAGATGTAAGGAGTGCGGTCATCGTGTCTTGTACAAGGCTAGAACTAAGAGAATGGTTCAGTTTGAGGCCAGATAAGAGCGGACAGTGAGGAAGTGCGAGCAAAACCAGTCAGGAGTGCCAGGTACGAGTGAATGAGCAATGTGTGATGAGTGACCTGGGAATCCATCCAATCATTTACGCCCTGTTTTATCTCACCCCACACCCAATAGCTGCTCACCTGACTCACGACTCGGTTGGCTTGTCGGTTGTGTATAGTACAGTGAAGATGTATAGATGAAACGCGCGATAACGAGCGAAGCGATGACGAGCTGATGTCAGCTTTTGAACGAGCCATCTAATATAATGTCATTAGGTAATAAAGTGTAGCAAACAGTGAGTTGACGAGCCCTCAACGACGAAAAGAGCTGCTCGTTTGATGGGATCAACATCTGGTTTCGCCCGATACATCCTTACACCAGCAAGTAAATCTCGGCCAGAAATAAACCTCATCTAATTCATTCAACCTTTGATAATACTTTTCCTGTTTGTGTCCCAACAACGATGATACGATGGCCGAGTGCTCTGCGTTTCCTTTCAACTTCACGCAACCATGTCTCTTCCAGTGTACTAGAATTACTCAATCATACTCCTGCCAAGCCAAAACTTTCGCCAACTTTCCTTAACAATCATTTGTTCAACAAAGAGAAGGAACTCGTTGATGGAATGACTCGCTACAATTGTTCGCCTTTAATTATCAACTACAAAGAATTACGCAATCTACAAGCCAACCCAAAGCCATTCAACGCGGTTTTGCCAACCATTCCGCACTCGTTTACTGGAACTCAGCTATTAGTGTATGTTCAGAAACTTGTGACTCGTCAATACGGAGCGAATAGTACCATTGTCCGTAAAATCATCGATCAAATTTTACACACAGAAAAGCTACCGCGTGCAGTTTTGGAAAATTTGATCCGATACTACGCCGAAAATGGAGAAACAGACAAAGTCATATACATTTTGGACCGAATGAAACAAGAACGTTTGATCCCAACAGTTCAACTACTGAATCATGTTCTTTCGTTTGTTTCAGTTTCTCCCAACGATGAAATAGTCGAGAGCAAACTGAATTATTTGATCTATTTTGTCAACCAATTTAGAAGATTCAACGTTCCAATGAATCATACTACTTTTGTCATTGTATTTCGAGCTTTGAGGTTACCCGCATCACGTAACAGACTTTTGAAGTTTATGAAAACTAAGACTAAAAATGTTGAACTTGAACCAATCAGCGACATATTGTTGCATGAGGCTATTCTCCAGAGCCGAGTTGACCTCAAAGAGTTTGTACACAATCCTTCAGGGCTAACAGTCGGGAATTTCAATTTGGTTTTTTATCATACGCTTCGTCTTGAACCTCAAATGGCGGTCGAATTATTTGATGCCAAGTTTGGCAGTGGTTCGATTCTACCAAATAAAGAGACGATTGATATTATAGCCGAGCATCTTACTAACCAAAACAGATATTTTGATCTTTTCGCAAACCTAAGGTACTTAGAACGCAAATTTAATGTTCCCACCAACTCTGCGTTTTTACGTGTCTTGAAAAAGCTTGTTGGCAGCTGGTATGTGGAATCTGATGATGTTTCGGTTTTGCGTGTTCTTCATTACTTGTTGATACAACAGAAGGGTCTGCCGGTTTCGAGAGATGTTAGAAGACGTTTATTAAAGAAGGTCGGCTTCAAGTTGGAGTTGAAAGAGGGAGAGAGAAAGTTCATTGAGAAACTGTCGAAAGTGAATGGGATTGTCCTATAGTGTACTACGAACGACGGCGTAAGCGGTGCTCTTTTATTCGACCATTGTGCTGCAGTTGCCTGCCGGTACACCCACCCGAACCTTTCCGTGCCCATTAATGATTATATAATATTTATAACGATAGCATGAAAAACATTTTGAAAATCCGAAAAAATTTGAAAAATCTGGGGTAAACCTGAAAAATTCTGTCAGTATGGGAAAACCAAACTGACGTGTTTTGGGGTCACGATCGCGTCAACTGGCTCTTTTTGTGTTATAACATTCTCCGAGAAGGCTGTTCCTGTGCCTCATGCTCAACATCAAGTGGGAATATCCCTGTAGAGAGCAGTGGTTGAACTCATTTACACGTGCTACTTGTCACATGACCCCATTAAGTCATAACCATCAAGGTAATTTTTCAAAATAAAAGAAAGCCATTATCGAAACTTTTTTCATTAAGCCCGGTCCTGCTGCTTCCAGCCACCGCTAAATTTACCTCTGTACTTACCGGGACATCACCGATGCCACATTCTGACTTGACACCAAGCGTTCCTTCTAACTCGCTCTCCAACCCACCTTCAGATGGCGAACCACAACAATGCTGTCCCGAAGCCAGTTGCATTCCACCGATGGACTGGGAGGATCCTGCATCACTAGAAGAGTTTCTCAGGTGCTGTTTTGAGCCGGCACATCTCCAGCCTCTTACGCCACAATCTAACAATGCCGATGACGAATGCTGCTTTGAATATTGTACTTTCGACGACTGTTGCGATGCTACTGATCTAACCAGCAGCAGCTCCCAAATATCACGGGTTTCTGATATCCCTGCACAACTCCCGTCCTTGCCATGTGCCAGCGCGGCAGACAAACCACAAACAACACAAATGGCAGTCGTGCCGCCGTTGTTGCCGCCCAAATCTCCCATCACAGAGTACCTTCTACCGCTGGCTGAAGAAGAGCTGCTATCGCCAAGTCTGTACAATTCTACCAAAATCAGCAATCTCAGAGCGATAGCAAAAGTCCACAGCTCGCACCACCATCACGTGCACTTCCAGGACAAATTGGCCGGCAGCGTTGTCCAACACGATATTATTATACCACCGCAGAGTAGTCCTCATATTTATTCGCATAACCACTTGTTACATCATCATGTTCATCATCACCATCATCACCATCACTATCACAGACCCGATAACAATGACGGGAACAAGCAACCGGCAAAGAGGGTCAAACTTGAGACAAGTCCACAAGATCTTTCGGCCGTGTATCCGTCATCGCTTGTTTGTCATTGGAATGGTTGTAATGATGTCTTGGAGGAAGCTGATTTTAACAAGCATTTGTGGAAGAAGCATGCGCCAACCGAGACTTCATCCAACACACACCAATGTGGTTGGGATGACTGTTTTTTTAGTACCAATGAACTGGAGCAGTTGTTTGAACATGCTGAAAGTCATAAGCCAAACGGCGTTGATGCCCCAGACACGGGCGTTTCTAGCGGTAATACCTCCGTGACGTGCCGCTGGGTCCACGCCAATGGTCAGATCTGCAACCTCAGCTTCGCCAATACCTCAGCCCTGGCGGATCATGTGGCGGAAGACCACGTAACATCTGGGAAAGCTGAGTATACTTGTCGTTGGGAAGGATGTTTCCGTGGTTGCAAACCGTTTACACAGCGTCAGAAGATCTTGAGACACATTAGCACTCATACAAAACATAAGCCGTTTGTTTGCACGATCTGTTCAAAAAGTTTCTCACTCGAGTCAATGTTAGAACAACATTTACGTATACATACGGGAGAAAAACCATACAGTTGTAATGTTTGTGGGAAGGAATTCACCACTGGCTCTGCTCTGACGATCCATCTACGAATTCACACAGGCGAGAAACCTTTGAGCTGTACCATTTGCGGTAAAAGTTTCAGTGAATCATCAAACCTGAACAAGCATATGAAAATTCATGCTCGCAAATTTAGGTGTGAAAATTGTACAAAGAGTTTCGATAACGAAGAGAGATTTATTAAACATGTTTCAATGTGTCGGAAACCGAATGGCGAGCGAAGCGAGTAGGTTCACTGTACTTGCAAGATAAATGATGAGCGGAACTAATCGAGTCTTTGATACTGCAAGTGAAAAAAATATTGCGGTCGATCGACGCGTCGGCAATACGGCGAGAACAACCATTTCATTTCCTCACACCAATTACCCCGATCCTCAGAAAGAGCGAAAGAAAGAAACAAAACCCAAAAATCGCAATAGCAACATAATAATCGTACTTCATAGCCGCAAAGAGCTCTGCAATATGTTCAGAGTTCGACGTGCGACCATAATATTTATCTTTTGAAGACAGAACTGTCGTTGATATTCCCAACCCCACAGAGGACATGAGCTGTGTGACTGTGTTAAACGTTCCTGCAGCCCGGCTTTGTAATTTGGGTTCCACTGAAGAAAGTGCACAACGATTTGAAATGTTATAAATGAGATCTGCCCCCACCACTGTGAAACAAAATGCCCAAAACGGACCCAAGAAGTAATTCCTGTGTCGATCCATAGTGGCCCAAATAATGGCAGAAACGTTGAAACCGATGCAACCGATTGAGATCAAGTAGTTCCCGGGGATCAAATGCATTGTAAGCCCAGCAAAGAGGTTAACAATTATTCCGGCAATTGGCTGTGTGAGGAAGAAGCACGCGACAATCATCACATGATAGTTTCTAACCTGCTCGAAATAAAGAATTGCGTTATAGTTCAAAATACCAAAGAAGCACATCCACGTCAACCCAGCAATTGTAATACACATGCAAAAGTTCTTGCTTTTGAACATCTTCATCGGCATTAGCGAGTTTTTAGGGATGTATGTCTCGTATAAGACGAAGACACCAACTAGGGCCAGTCCCACAATCAAAAGAGCAATAATGTATGGAGTTCTCCAGCCTTTTTCTGTTGCATCAACTTCTGTAAGTGAAAAACAAATTAAAGTAAAACCAGCAAGCGAAATGAGCGCCCCGACGTAGTCCAGATTCTTGAAAGTCGTTCCAACATGTCTCCAATCGACTTTTTTGTCTGCTGGAACAAGGAAATGGACGCTAACTGCCAACCCAGAGAACCAGATCGCAAGAAAATAATGAACAGCCCTCCAATTCAATGCTGTCACACAAACACCTGCTAGGAAATAACCGGTTGCTCCACCAATTGGGGCTCCGATACTGAAAAAGCTCATCACCATGTTTTTCCTTCTTGAGTCTCTGTAAGTTGCTCCCAGGAATCCTGCTGCTGCAGGAGTTCCACAGGCCACCATACAGCCTTGTAACGCTCTGAAAACACACAGCAAGATGAAATTGTGCATGAACCCGCCGATCAAAGCGAAAACAGAAAATCCCAGATATCCAAACAAAAGAGCATTTCTACGGCCAAAAGCGTCTGCAAAACCACCCATCAGCAACAGACAACTGCCGTTGGCCAGAGTGACACTCGAAACGCACCAGGTAAGCTTACCACCAGTCACGTCGAAGTAATCCGAGGTCGCAGTAAGACTGGTCTGGAACGCCGAAGCAGACATTGTGGCCGCTGCTGGAGCAAAAATAACTGCAAAAACACATAAAAACTCGTGAACATTGGTACGGAAAATTGGAGGTCGTTGTTCTGGATCTTGATACTCTGTGGTACATGACCTGTTGGTGGTTGATTTTTCAGCTAAATCCCCGCCCTCACATTCTGTTGCTCCTGTTGGTTGTTCCTCGATGTGGCTGTCTGTGTTGCTGTGTTTGAGTTCGATAGCATTCAAAAGGTCTTTTGGGTTGTCTTCTATGTCTCTGCTGGTTTCGTTATGAGAGCTACTGATGCTCGCTAGACTATCAGATACACTATGTATCTCAGAAGAGGGTTGACTGTCCATGTTGAGAGGGAGACAGTGGTGTAAGGTTGCGAGTCAAAAATGTAGGTATTATCGAATCCCCCCAGGGTCCTGTGGGTTGTCGGTCGCTTATATATTGCAACCCCGATTAATATTCGGTCGTAACTCCGCTTAGTGATGCTGCTGATTTTTTTTTTTCCTGTGGGGAAATAATTAATACGTTTTTTGCAAAAATGCCGATTTTTGGGCGGTGCACGGAAAAAAACTTTTCAGATTATAACAAAACTACTGACTATGCTACGACCGAAACAAGTAGTGGAGTCAACCTAATTCCAACACAACACACCAAGATGATCCAAACAGTGCTGGGCACACGACAGACCAGTAAACTAGCCTGTCGATGCTCTCTGCGATCGCTCTCTCAAGGAAATAAACCAGCATCTGTCAGTCCAAGCAGACTTGCACAAATAGCGCAATCCGTGGGAGGCCTAGATCCTCCAGCAAAACCAACATCTAAAAACCATACACAGACTAAAAAGACTACAATCAAGACGAAGTCCCTTCCTCCGGTTGATGGTCCGTTTCTTAATTCATATTTCAGCAAAAACTCGCCTTTTCAGGCGCCTAAAGTCGGACAGATCGAATTGTCACGGTTGAACCAACTTTTCAACAATTCGAAAATCGAACTCGATTGGAGCATTTACGAGTACACGAAGATTCCCGGTGAAGAAGAACGTCTACGACGCGAGGAAGAACTCTCTATCGTTGACGAAGAGCCCGCGGAAGAATTGACTTACGAAGAATCAAAATTGATGAAAGATGGTCATATCAAATACCTAGAAAATGCTGAGAAAAAACTGATTCAGCAAAACCTCGAGAACAGTCTGCCCGAAGTTATTTTCCTCGGCAGATGTAACGTGGGGAAGTCGTCTTTGATCAATGCTATCCTAACTAATAACAAACAGAATGCTGTCCAGTATGCCCGAGTTAAGTCCGAAGCCGGGTACACCCCCTGTTTGAATTTTTATAACGTAGGGGGTTTATTCAGGCTGGTGGACTCTCCCGGTTATGGTGAAAAGGGTCGCGAATGGCAAGGAGAATTGACGTTTCAGTATCTCATGAATCGCCGTCCATTGCGCAATTGTTATCTGCTGTTAGACAGTAAAATCGGTGTCACTCAATACGATGAGCTCATTTTGCAAAATTTGACAGAAATGGGGGTGCAATTCGACATTGTTTTCACTAAAATCGACAAGTTACGACGCGAAGAACGAGCTCTGCATCTTGAATCACTGATTCGCGATTCCGTATTGAACGAACTCAAAATCCAACCTCGTTACTTCTTTGTCAATTGTGTTGAGGATAGAAAACGCGGGGAGCTGGCACAGCGCACCGGTGTTAACGAACTGCGACTTGCCCTTCTTGAAAGTTGCGGGTACTCGGCCGACTCTAAGTTGAAACCAAGAGTACGCCAAAAGATTATAGATCCAACTGCCGAGAAGATCAAGCAACGTAATATCCGTAAAGCTTTGAAACTTACAATGTCAAAAAGCAAAAAATAATTTAGGGGGTGCGAAATTTTTCAGGGGTGTTCTATATAAAGTGTATACGGATAAACGTTAATCAATCGCTTCGCAAACGCTTCGGTTCGCTAATCTTCGGGGAAAAATGATTTCACAGAAGCTCCCAAGTACGTTCCCAATTGCTTTTTAGTACACGGGAGTAGTTTGCATTTCACCATCTGTGTTCCTGACTTCTCATATGCTTGGAATCTGTGACAGCCACCAAATGCAAAATACTTCTTCTGACCTTTATCGGAGACAACAAGAACATCAATCGGAGGAAGTTCGCCGGCAGTTATGTCTTCTAACTTGCATGTGCTTGATGCTGTTGGATTTCCCTGCAGGGTTGACACCATAGTGTCGATCTTTGAGTAATCGAGGACAGGCGGAATTGGTCTCAATATCTGGTCAAGTGGGAGGTAATCAACCTTGAGTATGTTTTGTGATTGCATAGACATTTTTGTGCGGGAGATAAATATTAATTTGGTGTTTGTGGGTTAAAATTTGAAGATTATCCGTGATATCGGATATGCAAATGTCCGCAATTTTATATCAGGGTTCTTTGCATATATAAACTATTTTATTAATAATTGAGTCGAGACTCGTGCACAGCCTGGATTAATAATCAGTAGCGAGAGGCGAGACAAATGTCGAGCGAATGGCGAACACCAAGCAAGGACGAGTGGTCAAATTGACAAGTTCACCAAATGTGTTTCTCATGATCAATGGTCCTACCTGCTTCTCATTCTTTAACTTCTCATCCCTTTCCTCAATCCCTCAACCAAGCTGTTATCGGCCGGACCTGAAATTTTCACGCGAGCTATGATGTGAGCTGATCATGTGACAATTGTCACATTTTTATTTGATTTACACACTACCTTCCAATGTTTATGTTTTGGGTTCAAAAAGGACAAAAGTTAAAAGAATTTAATTGCAACAACAAATAACTAGCAACACGCTAGACTAATAAAAACGCATCCCTTTTATACAGCAAAGAGATGGATAACGAGGAGCCGGATTACACGACTCTTCCGCTTGAAGAACGGCTTGTTCACAAAGTACGTGATTTTTTGTTCTTTTTATCAAGTCTTCGTACACGAATTACTAACATGCTATTGTTCAAAACAGGTCTGGAAAGCAAGATTGCAAGCTTATGAAGAAGTCACTGGTCAATTTCAACGCTCTGGATCAGAGAATGACGCGTGTTTTGCTCCATTTCTTAAGAACCCTGAGCTGGTGAGAAAAATGGTTATGGATACAAATGTCGTGGCTCAAGAAGCAGGTTTGGGTGCTCTTTGCGCGTTTTTGGAGTTCGGGGGAGCAAATGCATGCTCCAGAACCCGCGCTGTGGCTGTTCCATGTGTTTGCGAGAAAGGTTTGAGTTCAGCAAGAGCAGGGACCAAACAAAAAGCCGTCTCTGCATTACTATGGTATGTCGAATTAGACGTTTCCGAGCCAGTTATTGAACTAATGATTCCTTCTTTGTCAGCTCGTTTGCCAAAACTTGTTGCAGGTACTGTGGCTGCTTTGAACGAAATTTACAAGTCTTTTGGTTGCAAAGTTTGTCCTCCTAAGCTTGTTTTAGACGTTCTCCCACAGCTTTTTGGCCATGCGGATAGAAATGTCAGGGCAGAAACTACAAATTTGTCGATTACTTTGAGATCTTATATGGGAAACTCATTTGAAACGATCATTTTCGAAAAATTAAAGCCTATCCAGCAAAAGGATTTGACAAAAGCTTTTGAGAAAATTGAAGGAGTTCCTACACCAACACGTCTTCTGAAATCGCAACGTATTGCACAAGAGCAAGCAGCAGCTGTAGCTGCAGCTGCTGCCACTTCTGGTCCCGGTGCAGAAGATGTCAGTATGCAAGATTTGCCAGAAGACCAAGGAGATAATCAAATGGACGCTTACGATATGGTGGATTCTGTTGCAGTCTTGACCAAACTTCCTGATGATTTGCAAGAGAGAATCAATTCTGCTAAATGGAAGGACAGAGTAGAAGTTCTGGAAGAAGTTGTTAAAGAGTTCAAGGTTTTGAAGATCAAAGACGATGATTATACTGATTTTGTTCGTATGTTGGCGAAATGTTTGAAAGATGCCAATGTTCAAGTCGTTACTTTGGCATCCAACACTATCGAAGGGTTGGCAAATGGACTCAGAACCAATTTCAACAGATATATTTCGTTTTTGATTTCTCCTTTATTGGAACGTACCAAAGAGAAAAAACAATCAGTTGTTGATGCTCTTTCTGCTGCTTTGGATGTC
Source organism: Ogataea neopini (assembly GCA_030578575.1). Classification (NCBI taxonomy): domain Eukaryota; kingdom Fungi; phylum Ascomycota; class Pichiomycetes; order Pichiales; family Pichiaceae; genus Ogataea; species Ogataea neopini. The sequence goes on from JAJMSO010000002.1 coordinate 639,403, forward strand.
TGTTTTAAGTACTCATCTTTGAGTGAAGTTTTAGAGCCAACAGTTCAATTCATGACTCACAAGACTCCCGGAATCCGCATTGAAAGTTCTAAATTCCTTATAAGATGCCTCAAAGAAACCAAGACTATCCCAAAGAAAAGCGAGGTTGAATTAATAATGCAAGCGTGCAACAAACTTCTTTCAGACTCTTTAGCTCCTGTGCGAGACCAGTCTTGCGAAATCTCAGGTGTTCTGATGAAACTATTGGGCGAAAGGGCTTTCAGACCATTTACTGAGGGTATTGATAGCAGAAAACTGAAGAAAATTGAGGAGTTTTGTGAGTCTTGTGAGATCAAGGCTAAAATTGGCGTTGCTCCTGCTCCTGCCGCCGCTCAGGCTAGAAAGTCCAATTCTTCCAGCACTCAATCACTACAATCTAGTGCTGCTACCGTTCTTAAAAAACCTAATGACCCTTCCGCTTTGACTTCGAGAAAATTGGCCTCTTCATCGACATCTTCGACAAGTTCAACAATTCCTACTAAAAGAGGACCTTCTTCTCCACTCAAATCTGCCAATAATATGAGCAAGATGAACTTGACATCAAGAGCTTTGAAGCCTACAGCTTCCCCTACATTGAGCCGGACAATGAATTCTCAAATGAACTCGATGAGTTCAGCAGATAAACAATTGCTGGAGACATTAAAGGCTGAAAAATTGCAGTGGGGCCAAGAAAAATTACAATTAGAGACACAAGTGCAACATCAAAATGAAGAGATTGCGATGTTGAGTACTAAACTGAAAGATTATCAGGATAGACTGACAGAATCTACTATGACGCTCAAATCCAAAGACACGCAATTATCGCGGCTGCAAAGCGATTTAGGTAAGAGCGATTCAAAGATAAAAGAATTGCAGTATCTACTTCAGCAAGCACAAAGTGGTGTATCCCAGAGTCCTGTCAAAGAAGAGCCACGGGATGAACTTTCAGTTTCGCCAGGAGAGAGTAAGAGTGTTGATTCGAAATCTGATCTCAACAGACGCATTTCTGATCTTACGATACACCCAACTCTCGAAAAAGAGAACATTTTCGGAGGGGGAGGAACAAGTTCGACTAGTGGGATTAGAAGCAAATTTAGTTCTGGATTGTATGATGTCGATGCGAATGATGATAGTTGGCGTAAGGCTGCTGAGGTGACCAATCAGCTCAAAGCTAGAATTGAAATGATGAAATCGAAGTCTAGAACGTTTAATCAGTTATGACGAGCTAATGACGAACAAAGCAAGTCAATCAGTGAGTTATGAGTGGTTCATGAGATTTTCATTGGTTTCGTGAATGTTGCAAGATAAATACCCTGTTTTTATACCCAAATTCAATAATGTTACGTTTCCACGCGGCGAATAAACAGTTTGTAGAACTAATAACTCATGTTCCAATCATCTAGCTCACTTTGTTGCCCCTAAGTTACGTCATTTGCTTCGCAAATGAATTTTGTTGCTCGTCGTTCGTCATATCCGCTATTTCCAAAGTTTTTCTAAATCGCTATTTTTTTAAATTATTTTTCAATATATTTTTTTTTTTTCGTGGTCGAAGTTGGTAAAAATTGAAGCGTTTTTGACTTGACCAAGCGACAACTGGTGACTGTACTTAGCAAATCTTGGAAACGCCAATAAATTTCACCAAAAACCATAAGATGAGCTCGAAAATTCGGATCTTGTTGCCTGTCAAAAGAGTGATTGATGCTGCATTGAAGCCAAGAATCAATAAAGCACAAACTGGAGTGGAATCCAAGGGAGTCAAATACAGTATCAATCCATTTGATGATATCGCTGTGGAAGAGGCAGTGAAGATCAAGACTGCCAACAAAGGTAAGGTGGAAGCGATTCACGCTGTTTCAATTGGTCCAAGCAAAGCTCAAGATGTGTTGAGAATTGCATTGGCTAAAGGAGCTGACACTTCCTCTCTTATTGATGTTGGTGAAAAAGAAGTTGAACCATTGCAAGTTTCAAAGATTCTTCAAAAGGTTCAAGAAAAAGAGAACTCTAACCTGATTATTTTGGGAAAGCAAGCTATTGATGATGATTCTAACCAAACTGGTCAAATGCTTGCTGGTTTGTTGAACTGGCCTCAAGCTACCAACGCCTCTAAAGTCAAAATCAACGATGATTTGACTGTCGAGGTTGAAAGAGAAATTGATGGTGGTGTCGAGACCGTCAAGGCTTCTCTCCCACTCATCATCACTACTGATCTCAGATTGAACGAGCCAAAGTTTGTGACTTTGCCAAAGATGATGAAGGCTAAGAAGAAGCCACTTGAGACCCTCAAGGTTGAAGACCTTGGTCTTGAACTGCAGGATAGACTTGAGACCATCAAGCTCGAAGACCCACCTGCAAGAAAGGCTGGTGTTAAGGTTGGTTCAGTTGATGAGTTGGTCGCCAAGCTCAAGGAGTTGAAGGCCATCTAAGCGACGAAGTATGAGCGGAACGATGAAAGAAAAGTTAAGTCATTAGTTGTGACTGGTGGAAGTTGTATAATTTCACAATAAAATATATGTTTGGATAGTATTTGGAAGCCTAATCGTAGAATTAAATTGCAAGTGCGACATGTTGAAAAATAAATATTTGATTTCTCCGCAATTTGGTATATATCAATAATGTTTTTGTAAGAACAATCATGTCTGCTCTTCGCAAAACATTGGAGTTTATTGAACCATTTGTAAGCAAGAAAGCTTCGTATGGTGATTCTTCGAAACCTTTATTTATTGGAGTCGAAGGTCCACAAGGTTCCGGTAAGACTTATTTAACAACCAAATTAGAAGCACAACTATCCTCTAGATTTCCCTCGCTCAAGGTGGTTAGTTTTTCAATCGATGACTTTTATTTAACGTTTGAGAAGCAACAGGAAGTCACACATTCCAACCCTGGTAATATGCTTTTGAAAGGACGTGGACTTCCAGGAACTCATGATTTGCAACTTTTGTTAGATTGTTTTTCCAAAATTGACAAGGGAGACACAAACGTTTCGATCCCGACGTATGACAAGTCATTACATCAAGGAAAGGGAGATCGAGCACGATCAAATCACTGGAAGCATATGGAGGGAAGTAAGATTGATGTGGTTCTGTTTGAGGGTTGGTTCAATGGATATATGTCTTACAATAACGAAAAAGACTTGCTTAATAATTGGGCCAAAATTCAGAAGTGTTACGCTCCCAAATTTGATTCAATTAGGCCACAGCACATTCTTGATTTGAATGAGAATTTGAAGAAGTACGAAGCCGTTTGGAACAGATTCGACAGCTTTGTATACCTGACAACACCTGACCTGAATAACGTTTATACTTGGAGGTTGCAACAGGAACATGCTTTGATCAAAAGCAAAGGGTCTGGTATGAGCGATAATGAAGTGGAGACATTTGTGGATAGATACATGCCAGCATACTATTTGTATTACTTCCGACTACCAAAAATTCGTGAAATCGTTCCCGAAAGTATCAATATTGAGATCGGGTTAGACCGAGAGGTGATAAACACAGTTCGACCATCATTGTAACAAAAAAATGACCATCGGAACAATTAATTTCGTCGCTTGTACACCTAATCTCTGAGATTGAAAAAAGCTCTTCACCAATATTTTGAGTTCATTCAACGAACGTTAGGTCAGTTAGCAAGACTAATTGCAAACGATGAATGGATTGCGACGCTTGTCACTCATCACTTCCGAGAATAATTCTCTTTGTTGTTGGTCTTTTGAAGTTTGTCGCTGACCTTTTGGGATTTGCCGATTGTGTGCGCTTTCTCGTAGTTGATGACCGCTTTGGTTGCTTTGGCTCTGATTTTATTAGAGTTTTTACAGTCTTTTCATGTCTTTGAGTGATATTTTGTACTTTTTGGTCGAATATTTTAGTCACAACGTTACTCAGGCTGTGTTGTCTATCGATCATATCGATCATGCGGATTTGATTTTCGAGAATCAGCGAGGTATTTGTTTCGATTTGAGAATTGTAAGGACTGCTTGTTGCTCGTTCTAAGCATCCAACTGTGGTGAGTTTTGAACTAATATCTCTCATGACTGCTTTTGATGACTCTGCCATTGTTTGAAACAGTTTGATTGTCTTTTGGAGTTCTTCAGATGTTGCTTTGAGATCTTTTAAGAGTTTTTGGGAGCTATCTCTAAGACCACTACTTTCAAGTTCTAATCTGTTTGCCCACATTACCAATTCTTTGTGGTCTTTCGTGTAACTGTTTGTATCCGTGGGTGTGGCTGATTGATTTGGAAACTCTGCTTCTGATTCGTCGGTTGAGGACTCATCGTTTTCTGCAAAATTTGATTGATTTCCCACTGGAGTCAACTGAGAATGGTGCTCACTCAAAAGGGAGAGGTTTCCAAGGATGGAAATGTTTGGCTTGGAGAGTGAGGAGTTCATGAATAGATGGGGGATATTTCCTTAGCATACAAGGGAAAAAAGGGTAAACAAAGGAAAAGAGAGTAAACAAGGGGAAAAATTGATCCCTTTTTCGTAAGGAGGGGAGAAGAGGGAAGAACGAAACAAAAGAGATGTTGTGGTGTAAAGATGTTTTTGTTTAAATTTTCAATTTTATATGAAATAAAAAAAATCCAAGGCGGAAGAATATGAGACATGGGTATTCTCAGTGTTTTAGTTTGAATGCAGGATTAAAGCTCAATGTCTGCTCTGAGATCATTTCTGGAACGTAAGTACGATAGAGAAGGAAAGAAAAAAGCGGCGATTGGGGCATCAATGTGGCGTGGTAGGTGTGGCTGGGTAGTGGTAAGTTGATATCAACTATAAACGATCATACTTTACTGTAGCCTCATTGAATTTCATGCGTTTTGGTTTGCTTGTTGATGTTATAGTTTCCACTTAGCAATACTAACATCTTACAGAGAAGGTCAAAGTTATTACGACGGATGGCCGCCTGTTTATAGGAACGCTTGAAGGGTATGACCAGACCACCAACATTGTGCTGGGAAGGACTGTGGAGCGTCTATTTCAACCAGACTCACCCAAAACTGATCTTGAGCTTGGAACGTACTTGATTCGTGGAGAACAGGTGGTTTGCATTGGTGATGTTGATGAGGATGCTGAAAATGATGTGGAATATGAAAAGGTGTTTGCCGAGAAGTTGAAGGGGACGAAGAATCCTTTGGTTTGACTAATGGAGCGAGTCGTCAGTTGGTCCCTCTCTGTCTAGCTGATTCATCTCTATCGTGTGACAATTCACTGGCATTAATTATTCACCTGACGAAATTAGTCATTCATTAGTGACACATGTGTATATTAGAATAAAGAGATGATAACTATGTATATGGAAGATGCAGCAGCGTAGGAAATTCCTATGAAACCGCCCAGGGCACACCCGCTGAGAAGACGACTCGTTCGCTTCCCTCGCCTCGGCTCACTCCTTGACGGTCGGAATTCCATGCAACTTCATTTTAACTGCCAGCTCCAACAGGTAATCGATAGCCTCGTTGTAAATCTTGGCCTTCCAGACTGTCTCTCCCCAGACATAAATACCGTGTCTTCTGACCAAAACTGCTGTTGCTGCTGGATACTCTTTGATGGCCTTTTGCAAAGAATCAGTCAAGTCCTCTTCTCTCTCTGTGTTTTCGATAATTGGGATAACCAACTTATCAGAATACCACATATATCCTGGCTCTGTGATCTTAGGCAGAGCTTTAATTTGTTCGATTGAAGAGATCTCAAAAACCTTATCAAACAACAATGTGCACATGACTGCGTTTTGGGAGTGTGTGTGAATACAAGCACCAGCATTACGCATTTCGTATGCACTCAAAAACAAGGGAGTGCAAGCAGATGGTTTGAAGATCTCAGGTCTGCGAAGATAGTCTTTGGTCTTCAAATCCATGACAAACATATTTTCAGGGACCATGCGTTCTTTCTGAACACCACTTGGTGCAATGTAGATGCGGTCGTCCTCACGGATGGAGATTCCACCGCCGGTTCCAGTAACCCAGCCGTTATTGTAGAATGTCTTGCATAGCTCACAAATGAGATTGGCTGGATGTGTTGGATCAGACGAGAGGATGAGATGGTTGTTGTTTTCCGTCGACACCACGGTGGCGACGTTCTCGTTCTTTTGGCAGTTGCAACAGGCCATGGTGGGAGTACAAAATGAGTAGGTTGAACAGAGCTCTACCACGAGAGATATTTTTTTTTTTCACTTAATTGATTAAAAAACGTGCAAATCGAGGGTGAAAAATTAAGGAGCCCACGATTAACGTTGAAGAGTCGCGGGTGAGTCGACAGATGAATGAGGGATAAGCAACCCATTGGCACACGAATCAGTACAGCCTGCGGTCAGGCACCTTATCAAACAAAAAACTAGACTGCTGACAGCTAGCTTGGCCAGACATTTGCTGGGGCGAGCGGATCAAAAAAAAATCGTCACAGACAGGATTCGAACCTGCGCATGCAGAGCACACCGCCTTAGCAGGGCGGCTCCTTAACCACTCGGACACTGGGACGATGTTGGGTGAAGGTAACGTAGGACAGGAGGTGATGCGTGACCAAGAACCAAATTTCGAGCAAACATTAAGCCTACGGCAAGTCACTCTGCTGCTCGATCTTAGCACTTCGTGCTTCATGCAAGCAGTTAGTGTGATAATACACTTGCAAACATCAGGAAGTACACCTACAATCACGCCAGGTACTCCCAGACACTACTAGCAGTTCCAGAAAATTTAAAAAACTATAATAAATAAAAGACAAGAGACAATTGTCAATTACACCACTCTAAAACCATCGCACAAAAACATTGCTGAAGATCGCACCAATGACTATACCAGGATTACCTTTAAATGGTTGAACGACTCGCCTCAGTTGTCACTAGCTTAGTCCACTCAGCCTTCATCATTCGGTGTGAGGTGTGATAAGCCCCGAATTACATAATCACAGATCTTCGTGACTGATCATTAGATGTTCATCACGTACATTGCTGGTTGGTCCTAAAGCCATCATCTTTGTCAGCTGCGCCTTCAAGGGTCTTTGCAGCACCATATTTCCCAATTGGCCCAATTGCATGTCACTCCGATCCCGCTTCGCTCGGCTATCGCTCCAAGATCGGCCCGTCGTCGGTCGTCGCGGTCATTTTTTCTTCGCGACTTCGCCTTAATTCTCAAACAAAAATACAATAATATTCTTCTTGTCGTGTCTTCTCTGCACTAACCATCTTCACTTCACGTAATTCCATCGTTGTATACTCACCCAATCATTACATATCCACTGAAATCGCTCTTATGGTTTACCAACAAAGGAACAAGACCCAAATCAGGGCAAATTTATTGAGCGACGACCCGTATCCGCCTCAACAGTCTATAAAACAATCACAAACAACACCATCCAATTACGCTCATCAACATGGTCAAGGCAATCAGTACGGATATCAAGCTCCCCAACACAACGGGGGCTCTCAATACGCTCAATACCATCAAGTTGGGCATCAAAATGCGCCTCCCAACGGTTATTACCCTCCCCAACAAAGTTTCATAGCTCATCCATTACAGAGTCAGCCACCAGCAGCAGGAATTCACAGGACAGCTACTGCACCACAGCCGAACGCTTCTCAGGCGCATCAACAACCAACGCCTCCTGGAAGCTCCGATCACCGTTACACCCAACACCAATCGGCCTATGGCATGCAACAGCGTTCAGGGGGGCAAGGCCAGCCAAGACCAACGAGAACAGCCGGGCCAGGCGGGGCTGGAGGTACCCCTCGCAGTGTATCACAAACGAGTCAACATGACCATAGAAGTATGAAATATTCAGAGCAGCAACAGTATTCTCAACAATACCCCCAGCAACAGCAATACCCCCAGCAGCAGTATTCTCAGCAACAGCAATATCCTCAACAGCAATATCCTCAGCAGTATCCACCGCAACAGCAGTACCCACAGCAATATCCCCAGCAACATGTACAGCCACAGCAGCTGCCTCAACAGCCGCAGCAGCCGCAGCAGCAGCAGGAACAGAGTTATCAACAGCACCCTCAACCTCAACAGCATTCGCACTCCCAACATGCACGCCTTCAACAACCCCAGCACTCACACTCACAACACTCCTTACACCCTCAGCAATACCTGAACCACAGAAGTTCTGCTGAGTCAGCCAACTCGGCCATAATCACTCCAATTGCTTCTGCCACTCCGACGTCTCTCGGATCTCCAGGAGACGACCAAAGGATCAGCAACTTGGAAGAAAAAATCCAACAGCTGGAAAAACTGCTTGCAGTTCAAGAATTGCGGATGAAGACGCCGACCAGTGATGCCAGTAGTTCGAAAACTGACGAGGAGGAGGCGCCAACTGTCCCGGTGTCAACCAGTTTGGCCTCGGTAAATACTGCAGGCGCGGCCCCACCGCTTCCACCACCACCGCCCGTTGAGCAACGGTCTCTTGCCAACAGTCCCGTGGCCAATTCTTTTCTTTCATCCAGCATTAATGATCAGGATTCTCTCCGAGAGAGCCTAAGCTCGCGCTCTTCTATAGAAGACCATATTCTGGCAAGTTATGCCAACGGAAGCGAGGTGTTTGAAGAACATGGAGACACTGAGCTCCCACCACCATCATACGAGGAATTGGAGAAATCAGGAAGTCTCACTTACTCTCAATCGATCTATCGTACTGGATTTGAGAAAGCAGGCTTCCAAATGGACCATTTCCAAGCGACGACACCTGCTACCAAGAGTCCTGTTGAGCTGAAATCGAAAAGGAAACTTCCACCGCCTGCCTCCGACGATCAATCTGCCAAACTTTCGAGAGTTGCCACAAACGATCCCCATCCATTACCACCACTCCCAAGAGCTCAAAGAGAGACGTCTCAGCCAACGATAACGTCATCTTCAAGAACATCATCAGTGAGTACTGCCAAAGAAACGCCACCTGCATTGCCTCAATCTCCCTTTGCATCTACGATTCGGTTTATTCGGGCTGATTCTTTCCAGAAATTGAGCGGCGACGTGGTTGAACCGATTCTTCCTTCCAAATCAACGGAGCCAGTCGAAAGTTTGATGAATAGATTTGCCTCAATTCGCGATAAGGCTTTCAAAGATTACAAGAACTTCACGCCATCTATTCAGTTTGAATGGGCAATCACCCTGTTGGAATCACTTGCACGTTCCGATCTCATATCCAAAATGGCTATCGATGGTAAGATTCGCAAGAAACCTATTCCTTACAAGATGTTAGGATTACAACGCGAGCAGTTCCTCACAACCAGTGTTAAGGTGCTGGAGAAATTGATCCAAATCTCGCCAAATGCTACTCGTGCACGTTTGTACCTTGGTGATATTTATTCTGGTGGAATTCATCCAGGTGTTATACCAAAAGATGAGACAAGAGGTTACAAGTTGTTCTACGATGCTGCCACCAAACAAGAAGATCCTGTCGCATGTTATCGTGTTGCATGTTGTCTGGAAAGCGGTGTCGGTTGCACGAAAGATGTGCGTCAAAGTTGTGTTTTCTTCGAAAAAGGTGCCAAATTGGGTGATCCATCATCGATGTGTCAATTAGGAATGCTCTATTTTGCCGGAGTGAACGGATTTGAACTTGATATCTCAAAGTCTTTGTATTGGCATCAAAGGGCACATGAAGCATTGACTGACCCCAACATCATGGGATCTGATCCACTGATTTCTGCTCGTTCATTCAGTGATTCACGTGGTTCGTTGTACACATTGGCCAAGCTCCATCAAACTGATTTGAATATATTATGTCTTGATAAAGATACCCCAAAGACAAGACTAACAATCGAGAAAATGAAACAGCTGGGAGTTTATAGAAACTCTGCCAAAACATTAGCATATTTCCTGGAGGCAGCCAAGCTGGGCCATAAGGAATCCCAAGCATCACTTGGATTCTACTATGCACAGGGGTATTTCCCGACAAGCAATTTCAAGTCAGATAAAGAATCGTCTGGAGGTGAGCCGGCAAAGATCGATGCCAGAAGGTCTATCTATTGGTTTAGCAAAGCTGCTGCGAATGATCATATCTATGCTGCTCTCGGCTTGGCTAAGTGGTATGGATCAGGAGCCGGTGATGTGTTAAAGAAAGATGAGCAACAGGCATTTTTATGGGGCCGCAAAGCTGCAGACGAGGGTCAATTGCCAGAGGCGGAGTTTATGATTGGACTGTGTTTTGAACAGGGATTTGGTGTGGCGAAGAATCCAGCAATGGCATTGCAGTACTATAAGAGGAGCGCAGGAAAGGGATTCAAGAGGGGAGTGAGTAAGGTGAAACGACTGACCAACGACTGACCAATCGACGAGCAGCGGACGGTGGCTCCATCAATTTACCTATGATTATACTAAACTTATTAATTTACCGAATTCAACTGATTAAATGGCGGGTGGAACGAGCGGAACGAGCAGAGCGAGAAACGCGGCTACTGAGCTCAATGGATCCGATGTCCCGCAGACTGTTCGCTTTGCTGGTCATTTGCTGGTCATTTACCCGTCATTTGCTACGTGTATACTTACGAATATATGGACGATAAAGAGCGAAAGATAAAAAAAAAAAAAGAATTTATCAATCACAAGATAAGAAATTTTTGCAGTCACATGTCACGTGACCGCGATTGGATCGAATGGAGGATAACCACGACAATCGGCTCAATTAAGCCAGTAGCGGAGCAGCAGCGCACATAGTAAACGTTTAATGCCTGCTTGATTGTCCCAGGAGGTGTAATTAAGGGTCAGACGATGGATATATGTAGGATTCGAGCGGTAAACCTGTCAGATAATTGGACATGCCCAATGATCCGCTGAGTCGACTGGAAACACAGCTGGGTCGAGTCGGGTTACAGGCGGTGGATACTTTGTTTAGCGAGTCAGGTACGTTCCACGATGGTGTTCGCTGCTCTGTCTGTTGCTCAGCTCTCTTTGCTCGTTTTGCTCGTTTTGCTCGTTTTGCTCGTTTAACTCATCTCGTTGCTCGCTCGCTTGCTCGATCTGCCATTTTTCACAGCGGCTCATTAATGTTCCGCTTGCACTTTTCAAAGGGATTGCCTTCCAATCCGACAAACACATTCTTTCCTCAATTTTATACCTCTCCCCCTTAATTGACAAGTGTCACCGAACTTTTCCAGACAACCAAATCAACTCGAGCGAATCAAAACATGTCCAGTGGATCGAAAACCTGTTGTGGCGGTGCTTGCATGACCAAATCAAGCAACGCCCTCTTGACTTGGGAAACACCAGAGTTATCAGCTAAGGTGTTTGGCGCTATTGTGGGTACTTTGTTGTTGGTTAAGTTTGTTAACATTCTTTCATTGTTCTTCTACTTGGGAGTCATTGTCTTAGGACGTAAGTATGGGCTTGTTTGTATCGTGTGACCGATGTACTAACTTGTTGCTCGCTGCCATCAGTTTCTGCCGTTGGAGAATACGCTGGCCAGCTGACGACCGGCCAAGGATTCGTTACCCGTCTTGTTAAGCCAACCTACAAGACGGCTGCAGGCGATTTTGTGGAAAAATACGCTTCCCACGGTGCCACTGTGTTCAAGAAGCTTGAACTCCAAGCCCAAGAAATCGTTTACTCGAAGAACATCGAATCGACTGCTAAGGCAGCAGGTGTTTCATACATTCTTTACAAGTTGACTTCTTGGTTCAGCCTCTGGACTCTGCTTTTCGTTTCCACAGTTGCTGCTTTCACCGTTCCACCAGTCTACCTCAAGAACCAAACACAGATCGACGAGGCAGTCGTGACTTACTCCAAATTGGCTAAAGACAAGTTAGCTGAGTTGCTCGAGATCTTGAAGGAGAAGTCAGGCCCAGCTTTGGAAGCAGCCGAGAAGAAATTGGGTCCAGTCGGCTCTTTCATCAAGTCAAAGATTCCAGTTAGAACTGCCGGCTCCACCGTTGGCGAGTCTCCAGCCACATCAGCTTCTTCTGCTGCCCCAGCTGCCCCAGCCGTGACTGTTTCCACCGAGCCAGTCAGTGCTGGTACTGCTACTTCCGCACAATCTGATATCCTTGAGAGTGTTGAGAAGGCAAGTGCCAAGGCCCAGGAGGCTTTGTAAGAGTGACAAACCGACGAGCGAGGCGAGGAGTTTTTACTGTGACCCAATTGATGAGTTATCAGCTCATTGGGTCAAAGTTGGGTCTGAATTGGGTCTGAATTGGGTCTGAATGGGTCAAAGTTGGGTCAGATGTAGGCCACACGACTCACACGACTCGCTTCATCGTTGCGTTTGTTGTGTTCGTCGTGTCTTAGCTAATCTCGTGATTTTTTTACTTATTTTTACTTTGCCAGATGAATTCATCATACGTGTTTGTATTGCAAGTACATCGTATAAGAGAGAAGGTTATTATAAAGATTTTTAACAAATAAAAAGACAGCAAACAACGGACACGGCGAGCGGAAAGAATTGGTTGAGTCTTGGCAAGCCATTTGGCGATCCCTCCAGCTAACTTTCTCTACTCGCCATGCCCGCTATCGTTCAGTAGTACAATTTCTTATTTTGCCAGTCACGTGACGCAGACCACATGAACACTACAACCACTCTTTTTCACAAGAAAACGCCTTGTAATCAAGTGCAGTTGCTTTATTATGTAAACGACTCGTATAGCCTTCTGCGTACACTAGTCGTTTACATGATGACACAGCAACCACCGCTCTCACTCTTGCCTCCAGTGCCAGCACCGGAAGGCTTAGACACTGTCTCCTTCTGAACCTTTGTAGAAGTGCCAGCTGGGACTGCACCGGAATCTTGTGCTGCACCAGCGTTGGCAACAGCAACAGACTCCTTCTTGCCCTTTGTAGAGGTAGCAAGTCTCTGTTTCTCCTTAGCCTCCACGACAGGGTCGGGTAACAAAGTACCTTGCAAGCCAGCCAAATGGAATCCGTTGTTGTTTATCACTTTAACAAGGTTATAGAAAGCTTCAGTAACGTTAACACCGGTCTTAGCAGAAGTCTCAATGTAGGCACAGTCTAATTCTGAAGCAAGAGTGATCGCTTCCTCTCTTGAAACCTGACGTTCATCCATGAGATCCGCCTTATTACCGACCAAAATGACTGGGGAAAACGTGACTTGTTCGCCTTTAACTCTCATTATTTGGTTGTAGAAAGTGGAAATCTCTTCGAATGTCTTTCTATCGGTCAAACTGAAAACTAATAAGAAACCTTCACCTGTTTTCATGTACAAATCTCTCATTGACGAGTACTCTTCTTGGCCAGCTGTATCGAGAATATCCAACGACGATGGAACTCCGTCAATCTCGCAATAGTGTCTGTAAGAATCCTCAATTGTTGGGTCATATTCGTTTGCAAACTCAGATTGAGTCAGTCTGATGGTCAATGCAGACTTACCAACAACCGGTGGACCGACCACCACCAATCTATACTCTTTGCTCATAGTTAAGGGAACCTCAATTGGGGGATTGTTACTTGGAGGTTTCCTGGAAGTTGATGCAAATTAGTGTCTCAATGAGTCGAGATGTTGAGTGTATGAAACTTGAAGTGGTTGGTTTGGTAGGTTTTTTTTTCATGGCCGTTCCGGCCGCGTGTGGCGCAGCAGAAATCCCCGAGACGGCGACTGCGACGAGAGACCAGCAAAACACGGGGAGCGAGCCCTGGAAAAGCCAAGGAGCGAAGCAGACCAAGCGAAAGGCGAATGACACTAGGGCCCGTCAGCTGTGTGCCGACTCGAAGATGAATTCTCCTTTTAGTACTGGTTTACCTGAGAACCCTTACACCCTGACAACGCGAACGGAGAGCGGAAACAGCAAGCCTGTCGCAGTCCAGCCCGGCTACTTGCTGGCTGAGCTAGTGGACGAGCCGTTCGCGGACTCACCTATTGACCAGTTTTGGGAATCGGTGGTAGACTCGGTGGTGACTCGCCCCGCCCGTCGTAAAGGGTCCAGGCTAAAATTAGAGATGGCTGGTCCGCCAGCATGTGGCTGGTATGTGGCTGGTGTGCTGCACCGAACAAATTATTCTGCCTTCTGTACAACTTTGTCTGCCTCTGTCGTTGTTGCATCTGCCAATTGTCACGCGTGTCGCTAACCAGATCAGTAAAATAAATCAAAAAAATAATTTAAACCTTCCTTGTCTTTGTTTGCCCTCTATTCCCTTTGATTGAATACCCTCTACCCCCCGATGTCGCTCATCGGCTTCCTGAATGAACGGTTCTCTGCGATAGACGATCTGGACACCGTCGATCGAACAGTGAGTGAAATTGAGTCCCAAAGGGCTCAAGTTGGTCAACAACGTTCAGTATCCCTCGACGGCAAAAGCTCACCATTGGCATCGCTTGCAGCGGCAGAACTGATCGAGCAAGTGAAAACTGCAGTTGCAAAGTCTGATGTGGCCGAATTGGACAACCTGATTGAAAAACATGGAGAACTCGAGCTGTTGACCACGGTTCGCTCCCAACTCACTGAAAAACAACATCTTGAACAGGTTGAAAAAGATTACACCATGCTTAAAAGACAATTAGATGGAATGGAACTCACCACACTTGGGGATTTTGAAGCTTTTGCTGAAAAACTCGAAAATTTCGCTGAAAACACATACACACCTACCAGAGAAATACACAATGTCCACGTGTCTGAATTGAGAAGAGCACTCTCCCTGGCCACCGAAGAGACCCTGAAACCACAACTCGATGAGAAGTTCAGATCTCTGTCAAGCAATTGGGAAACGTACGAAAATAACGATGCAAGCGATCTTCTCACGAGTTTTGAAAACCTTTTAAGAGCTCAGAAACTTGAAAACAGTGAATTCCCTGAATGCACCTCATGGGCCTTCGATTTGTTGACGTCATCTTTCAAACTCAAATTTGTTTATCATTTTGAAGGATCAAACGAGACAAACCGATTGGATAAACCAGAGTATGCACTTGGATACGCTCAAGGATATATTGATAAAACAATACAAAAAGCACGTACTTTGTTTTACAAGACATTTAGCAAGATATATGACGGTGTTTCTTTCGATACATGTTACATTAATGCTATATTGAAGCCAATCAGAGAAAAATTCCAACACGAAATGAAACGTATCTTGAAAGATGAGAAATTATTGAGTCATATGATCCATGAGTTACAAAAATTCGACAAATATCTGACGAAACAACATCACTTCCAGCAATTGGAGAAACTGCTGACTTACGATCTTATTTTATCTGATAAAACGGTATTTGATAGATGGTTGGAAACTGAAAAAAGGTTTGTTAATCATAGATACGATGAGTTGAAAAGCGCAAAGGATGCATTTACAATTGATTTCGATTTTGCGGAAACTGGTAGAACCAAGCCTACGAAATCTGCTATTAACTTGAAAAATTTGTTAGTTGGAATCACGAGCAATTACCAGTCATTACCAACTAAATACCAAATCAAGTTCTTGAGCGAAGTTCAACTAAAACTGTTGAACTTTTATTTTTCTGTTCTCAAACAAGGATACAATGCTCTTGATACAGTTATAGTTGGTGATGATGTTCCGATGATTGAAAGGATTTGTCGGGTTTGGTGTTCTGCCAAATTCATGGTAGAAGTTATGGCCGAGTGGGGTGAATCACTTTTATTTGTAGAGTTGTGGAACTCGTTGAATGAAGGTGTTATGGAGACAACGTTTTTTGACTCAATCATCAATGGATATCATAAAGAGATTCTGATGCAACTACCAAGAAAGATGCAAAGATATTTCGAAAGAGAACTGAATAAGACAATGAAACAGTACTTCCTTGCCGGAGACGGTTGGTCAAAGCTTCCAGATTTTGAATTACCTGTTGCGTCGCGCGAGTTGGATGCTGCTATCAGTGTTATATCAAAAGATCTTGGGTTCTTGAAACGTGCGCTTTGTACAAGTGATTTTTTGAAGGCAAAATTACAACTTTCGAGTGTTGTTACTGGATATTTTGAGAAAAATGTGATTTATTGCAACAGATTCAGCGTTGGTGGTGCCAAACAGTTGGAGGCTGATTATGAGAGTTTTTTTGAGAGATTGGGTTTGGTGAGAGATGTTGAGAATTATGGTAGGGTTAAAGAGATTCTGAGGGTTTTGAGAGATGGGGGAGTTGGGGAGTTCAAAGTGTTGAAGGAGTATGAGGTGAGGGAGTTGTTGGTGAGAAGAGCAAGCTGAAATGACGCTGCGAGCGAGCAAAGCGAGCCATTTGTGAGTTAAGTGGATAAGAGATATTCAGAGATAGACCCAGACGAGAGAAGGTTGACTTGCTCGTCGTCAAACGTGTAGAGTAGTGGTGGTTGACAACGAACGACCCGACGCATAGCTCCGAGACGCGATGGGGCTCCGTTCTGTAAATTGTGTTTTGCACGACCAAAATTCATAGATCATAAAATGTATTTATTCGTATTTAGTATAATTAATATCAACAACCCTTTGTTTGTCAATTGCGTTGATATGAGTGACACTGACACGAAATCTGAGCGAAGCTACGTGTATAGTGGTGGTAATAGCGCGTCTGTTTCACCTCCAACATCATCGGGAACGAGCCCGATGGCTTCGGAAAGGAGTATTGAGGGGGAGCGTGTTGAGGGTTCGAAGGGAACGTTTGGTGAGGGGAGCGGGGAGACAGATGGGACAGCCTCTGCGGAGGTTGCGAAAAATCCACTGAAAAAGAGGGGGCTGACCAGCTTACTTGAAGATGCTGATTGGTACGTTACCCAAGTGACGAAAGGGACTCGTATTCGTGAATCGAGCATCAAGTACGAGCAAGAGAAGGAGCGAGTGAGAAAAGACGTTTTGGTGACCAAGCCAGTCAAGAAAAGTTCGAACGAAACACGTGTTCCAAGACCAAAGACAAAGAAACAACTTGCGAAAGAAAAAAGACTTGAGGCACTAGAGTTAAGAAGAAAGCAGATCGCCGAAGGAACCTATGTTCCGAAACCAAAACGTGCAAAACAGGAAGTTGATACTTATTATGGCGGGTCGGAATTGGAGAAACTTCTTGCTGCAACTGAATATTTTACCAGCGTTGGTGGAGGATTTGATGAACAGAGGAGGAGACCCGTCAAAGTGGTGGAAAGATACAATCCCGTGGAGGAGGAGGGTGGACGACGCAAGGAGCGTAAGGGGGCCAGCGTGCCAAAGAAAGAACACAGGGATGCAGGTGTGCCGCAGGAGTCGAACGGGAAGACGAAGAAGACATTGAAGGAGAACAGTGAGGTGGAGCAGCCAAAGGTGAACAAGAGAGGACGAAAGAGAGGGATAAAAGCGACTCAGACTACGGAAGCCAAACCTGTCAAGACAGAAGAACAAGAAGGACCAGAGACGATAGCTAACAGCAACTGGTTTCTGGATATGAGCGAATCTGAGGTGAAAATAATGGAAGGGCACGAATTTTTCAACAACAAACTTGTTACCGGTGAACAAGTTTCATTAGTTTCTGGAGAACAACTTGTCAGAAATCGACTTGAGAGTTACAAGATGGAGTTTTCCATGGAAACTTCACTTGAATTACCGTTTGAGAATTATAGTGAGAGATATTTACTTGCACATCCCAAAAACTCATTTGATTATAACCCATTTGATGAGGTTGGAAGATTTATGGAGATGATTACGTTCTGCTACGTTCCAGAGGAAGATACTTGCAAGATTGTTGATCCAAAAGACCCACAAGGATGTATTGTTGGTAGATATGTCAACGCCATTGAGCAGAAGAGTATCGAGGAAGTTGGAAAGGCAATCAATGAATTCAATGAGATGATCAAACAATATCGGGAGAATGGGACGTTTTTAGCTCTTGGACAAAGAAAAACGTTCCCGTCGATATTAGTTTATGAGATTTTGAACCAATGTTATATTCGTGCTGTTCTTCCTCAAGCACGTAAATTGAAGTCGTACAAAGCGTTCTCCAATTACGTTTACGGAGAGCTGATGCCATCGTTCTTGAGTATGGTTTATCGACAGTGTGGACTTTCTCACGATAAAGTGTTTATGGACCTTGGATCCGGCGTTGGGAATTGCACTATTCAAGCGGCTTTAGAATTTGGATGTGAAAGTTACGGAGTTGAGATCATGGAGAATGCATCACAACTGTGTGAACTGCAAACAGTTGAGTTTGAAAGCAGATGTCGAATCCTGGGTTTGAGACCAGGTAAAGTTGAATTTTTCTTGAAACAGTCGTTCATCGATAATCAACCGGTCAAGGACGTTATCGACAAAAGTGACGTTATCTTGGTTAACAACTATTTGTTTGACACTGATCTATCCAAGAAAGTTACTGAACTTATGAGCAATCTGAAGATTGGCACTAAAATAATCAGTTTGAAACCAATTGTCCCTCCAGGGTATACTGTTGCGTGGTCAAACTTGGACTCAATTCTGAATCGGATGAAGACACAACGGTTCACCTATGGAGAGAATTCTGTAAGTTGGACCTCGAATGGTGGTATTTATTACGTTACAGAGGTTATGCAGGATATTGTCGAGGAGAATTTTGTAGTTTTCCAGAGTCGGTCGAGAAAGGGTAGGGGTTCGTCAACGCCGTTGAATGCGTTTACAAACAATGTGTGAAGACGGGCGAAGCACAGCTAGCTCCTATAAAAAGTATGTTTCAATATATCAGCCTGTATTTTTACTCGACCAACCAGAGAAGTAGCTTGACGTGTAAGTCGACCGAGTCGTTGGATCAACAAAATTCAACGTCTGATTACGTAAGATGATCTGATCTTGCTACCATCACGAATGGAATTACTACAAGTGATCCATACTCAACACTACTTTATTCGGCTGGCAAGATTGGCACGAATCAAATGACCCGCAAGACTAGCTTCGCCTGTCGTTGCTCGTAAATATCTCATGAATCTGACATTGTCTCATATAAACAAACTACACCTTATGGCTGCTTATGGGTTTTGCTTAACAAAGTTAACACCCTTTTCAATGTTCTTGATCAAGGTCTCCTTAGCGGTGGCGATCATCTCCTCCTCAGCGTTGGACAATGGACCAAGGCCGTGGATTTGCTTAACACCGTCAACACCAAGAGTAACCTTGGAAGAGAAGAATTCAACACCTTCAGACTTGAACAATGGAGAGTCGACAAAAGATGGTTCAACAACATCTTGCTCACCAGCAAGACCGTTAAGAACGGCACTGGCGAATCTAGCACCAGCTTGAGCCATGGACAAAGTAGCAGAACCGGCACCACCCTTGGCTTGGACGACTTCGTCACCACCGAATTGGATTCTGTGGACCAAAGCATCGTATTGCTCCTTTGGCAAATCCTTGTGGTTGGTTTGAGAAAGCAATGGAACAATGGTGATACCAGAGTGACCACCGACAACGGTGACCTTCTCTTGGGTTGGGTCGGTACCAACAATCTCAGAAAGGAATCTAGAAGCTCTAATGACATCCAAAGTGGTAACACCAAACAACTTCTTTGGGTTGTAGGTACCTCTTTCTTTGAAAACTTCAGCAACAATTGGGACAGTAGAGTTGACTGGGTTGGAGATAACCAAAACGGCAGCGTTTGGAGAGTTCTCGGAAATAGCCTTGGCAAGGTCTCTAACAATACCAGCGTTGGTGTTGAACAGATCGTCTCTGGTCATACCTGGCTTTCTTGGGACACCGGCTGGGATAACAACGACATCAGCACCAGTCAAAGCCTTGGCCAATCCATCGTCTTCTGGACCGTAACCCTTGACGGTAGAGTTGGTTGGGATGTGGGAAATATCGGTAGCAACACCGGCACCGAGTCTCAAATCGTAAAGGGAAAGGTCAGTAACCTTGTGGTTCAACTTGAGCAAGAGGGAAAGTGGTTGACCAATTCCACCGGCAGCACCCAAGACGGACACTTTGTAAGCAGAAGAGGCACTTGAGGAGAATTGTCTAGTGGCGATTTTAGAGAACATTGTTGATAGTTGGGAGAAGAAGACAAAACAAAGTAAATTTAATTGAGGGAAATTGTGGAAAATTATATGTATATAAAGTCGCTACGGATTCACACGGCTGGGTAAGTTTGGGGAAATTGGGCCGTGGCGGCTACGTCGAGGAGAATCGATTCGCGATGTGGTGGCTCCTATTGGCCGGATCCGCAGGGAGCGAAGCGACCGAGCACCGAGTGACAGCCACTTGAGCGAGTAAAAAAAAACGCATTTCTGGGGGTGGGAAACCGGACGGATTACGTAACACAGAGCACCTCCAGGGATCACGTGACATAACGTCACATCACTGCACACCTGGAACCGACCAGCCACCTGACACCGGCATGGCCAGATTTGGAAACAAATTGATCTGGCCGGGTAAGCGCTTCACCTGACGCGTCGCGTGAGCCAAGATTACCAGAATGGGAAAAATGGAGAATGTGTCCCCACGGAAAGGGAAGTAAGAAAATTTTGTGCCGGTAGGTAATTAGACGAATGGGGTAGCCCGACAGAAACCAACCTGCCAGAGGTCGGGACTGTAGTAGAAACCCGGTTTCTTTGCTTTACCTGGGCTTCCTGTGTGTCTTTGCCAATCCGCCTAGAGAAACCTCTGTAATCACATTCCCCATTGCTACTAGCCTAGGTCACCGCGCGCGCGATGTGTGGGTGCATTTGCAGTAATCCAATTTCCTTCCCCCCCCACGCAATCTCACCCACCCGCTTCGCGCACAGCCATTTAATTTTTCGCGCAGCTTTGCGAACATTTCATCCGCTTTGAATTTCACTGCTGTCTTCTCAAATATATGTTCAACCACTGAACTACCAAACACCCACCAAACCCATCCACAACGCCCTCCATTCATCCATTCTCCCCCCCACTCGTCATTTGTGGACACCTGGTAATCGCATAGTATGATGTCCTCATCTCCGCCCAACAATAACCCATTAAAGAACATAACGTCTTCACCACTGTTAGCAGACAGTCTCGGACTTCAACAAATTGATAATTATGACTTACTAGAGGTTCACCATCAGCCACAACAACACGAAAATGCGCCTCATGAGCAGGAATTCTTGGATTTTGTTCCGATATCTAATCATTACGACCCAAACTTGCAATTTCCTCATCCTATACCAGAATCATTCTCGAACTCAACGCTATCATCAGCCACGAGTTCTCTGACAAATAATGCGATGCCTTCATCGGTGTCGACGGGGAGCTTGTCTAACGTCGCGTCAAGACGCCGTTCGTCCTCAACGGTTCAGGCCAACCTGACTTTAACTTCGACTCCCGTTCAAACTCCAATTAAGAGGTCGAATTCTCTGATAACTCCAAGAAGGGGCACAGTCGGAAGTTCCGCCGTTGGTGGAGCAGCAGCAGGCGGAACATCCGCCATGGGCGGAAATCCCGCCACGAATCATCGTCGTTCGAAGTCGAAAATTTCAATCACCGATAAATCACCAATCAATGGCAACCCGTTCTACACACCACCATCATTCTTATCGCCAAAAATAACCAAACATAAAAAACAAAAATCAATTTCCGCTTCCGTTTCCCTTACTCAT
Organism: Ogataea neopini; assembly: GCA_030578575.1. Classification (NCBI taxonomy): domain Eukaryota; kingdom Fungi; phylum Ascomycota; class Pichiomycetes; order Pichiales; family Pichiaceae; genus Ogataea; species Ogataea neopini. Next base: position 660,805 of record JAJMSO010000002.1, read on the forward strand.
CTTGACACCGACTTGCAATTGCAATTGCAACATAGTCATCAGCAATTACAAGCCCCCCAATTCTCAGGTTCTCCATTGAATACACCGTTGAGAACTCCTGGACGTCGAAATGACCTTGTAGAAGAAGAAGATGGCGATGAAGATGGCGAGGGTGAAGGAGACGAAACTGCACATGCCTCATATTTCATATCACCTTCCATGTTGGTTAAAGAGAAATTTGGTGGTAAATTGAGTGAATTACAAAGTCTAAGAAAAGATGAACCAAACGATTTGGATTTCACTTATCAGCCACTTTTACCACCTTCACAATCATTTATCAATCCTGAATTTTTGCACGAAGTTCAAGATATCCCATTATTGATTGATTCCGATAACGTTGAGGCAATGAATAATGATATTTTTGCATTCCCAAATTCCCAAAGATCACATCCAGGTTTGGGGAGATCGAATACTATGCCACCATTACCGTCTCAGAATGGTAGCAAACTTACCAGATCACGTTCTTCGATGAATTTGAGCGAGATTGCTTCATTTAAGGAGGCTAGAAATGCAGCATTAAGGTCATCTCATGATACCTCATTCCATTATTCGATAAAAGAAGAGGTCGAGGCGGTTGGTGTAGAAGATGACGCACCGCCACACTCAGCACCGCCACACCTCCACCAACATGAATTGCCAATTGTGGCACCGCCACAATCGGGTGTTCCACCAACGACTGCACCCCCATCAGCCTCAAATTCAACAGCACCACCGATCTTGAATTACTCGTTCGATTCGACCCAGCCAATGGTGTATGGACATTTGCCACATTTACAAGCATCGAGGATCCAATATTTAACGCCACCAAGTTCATCGTCATCGTCAACTCCTGGAAATAAAAGTTTGGTTGCTACATCGCCTCAACAACATCGGAAATCTACTTCTGGATCACTCAAAGAGCCAGAAAACCTGGATCTGCCATTACAATCCTCACGTTCAAAAAGTAGATCCAAAAGCTCTGATCAAGAAAAGAAGAAAATTCATGAATGTCCGTTATGCCATTCGAGGTTCCAACGGCCAGAACATGTTAAAAGGCATATGAGGTCACACTCTTCTGAGAAACCTTTTGTTTGTCCACAGGAAGATTGTGGAAAGAGGTTTAATAGGAATGACAATTTGAAACAGCATTTGAGAAAGATTCATCATCTGACATTGTGAGGGTTTGTATGGTTTGTATGGTATGCATAACATGGGGACGACGAGCGAAGCGAGTCGTACAAATCGAAAGAACGATGGGTAATGTAGTGCTTGTAATCATTGACTACCAAGTGGTAATCAATGGTCGCCTCATGCTCAAGTATTTATAAAGAGAAATAGTAACGAAGAAAGCCTACTTGCTTTGACCGAACTAGCATCCTATTATGGTACTCTCATAACATTCAATAACTTACAAAACTCATAAAAATCCAACATTTACACAAAAAAAGCATCTGTCACCTTGAGTGAACTGATTACCAATAGTCATGAGTGATCACCAATAGTCATGAGTGATCACCAAACTGGTAATCAGTTACCCGAAGCGAATTTTGGCCACTCTTACAGCGACTTGTTTGCCGGTTTGTTGTTGTTCACAGCGCCTCCCTTATCTGCGCGTCGATTGGCAACTCACTCACCTCAACGTTGGCCACCACATTACTCTTATGGAACTCCTGTTTGAAGATCGCAGCAACTCCATAACAACCAGCAGCAATTGTGAACAGAATAGCCAAAGCAAGCAATGAAGTAGCCATACACGTCAAACTCAACCACTGGAGAACAGCATTTATAACATAAAACACCACTCTCCATAAATTTGTGTCGAGAGTCTGAACACCCAAGATGAACCAGTCTGGAACTCTAAAGATTTTGAGCAAAAACGGCACCTCAACAAAGGCCAAAACGATTCCTTGCACAATTGCAATGATTGCAAATACAATAACAATGTTAAAGTGGAATATGTTTGCAATTCCCAAAGCAATTGAAAGAAAAATGAGAAGAATCCCAATCCATTGACCATAAAGACTGCAGATGTTAGAATCACCACAATTCGGAGCAATGCAGGTGAACCGATCATCAATTGACTACCCATGGGTAGTCAAGGACTGCGATGACTACCCATGGGTAATCAGTGCCGCACAATCAATTCAGTCCAATTTCAAATCCCTTACTTACCTGAAGTTCCTACTCTTCATGTCCTCACCAAATCCGCTTATTTTTATGTAATCTGTGAACGCCATTTTGTTGTTTGAAGATGGGAAAGGATAAATTAGTGGTGTTAACAGGTATTACAACAGATGAGTTGTGAAGTAGATAATAAAATTTTAGTGGTGTAAGGGTGTGAAGGAGCATGGGAGTCATAACGGAGAACTGTTGTAGAAGTGGGTCATGTTCGACAGATGACTAGTAACAAGCATCTTTGCCCCAGACGGACGGGCTCCGGCGACTTCTCTCGTCGTGAACGACCACGTTTCGGACTACCAGCGAAACAAGAGCTCGGGCAGGTCACGTGACCTGCCCTGCCCTGCCCGATACAGGGGTCGCGACGAGCAATGCGGGTCGTTCGACGTTTGTTTTAGAGGCAAAAAATAAATCAACTAGCTTTCTCCGCAATCTTCTCCCTGATCATCGAACCATGGTTCCTCCTGGCACACCAACTAACGGTGAGTGCACCGTTTGCTCCAGCGTGCACGTCACTGATGCCATGGGCGCGGACGGTGCCGGCGACGGGCTACCGTCTCCTGCGTCGTCTGACGACTCTATCACCGAAGCCCTCGAACAAGTTGGCCGGATTTCGTTCCCGTCGTTCTCGATCCTTCCTCACGTTCCCGAGCGATCTACACTTGCGCGCCGTCTCAGCCAGCTGGGCGAGCGGGCAGGCGAACTTTCGTTCGCAAAACTGTACATGGGCATCAGCGAGTCCCTAACAGACGTTGTCAACTCCAACATTGATTACCCTGTCGAGGACCTTGTGGAGCCGAAGGGCGTGGAGGCACAGCCGCCGCAGCCTGCGGTGGTTCCGTCTCTGGCGGAGGATCCGCTTTCCAACTACGAGCATCTCACGTATGTGACATTCGAGCAGTTTTCCGACCAGTCGTTTCTGAGGAAGCGCATCAAAGAGATCTTATCGCTCGACCTGACGCCGACCGAGCAGCGGTTCCTGATGCAGCGGCTCATGACGCGGTCGTACGTGGCCGCAACGCAGACACAGCCGGCGGAGCCCGCCGAGACCCCGGCGGAAAAGCCGAACGAGTTCGTGACGCTCTCGCCAGACGACCTCCAGCCGACCTACCACAGCGAAAACGTGCTGGGATGCTCGCATTACCAGCGCAATTGCAAGATCGAGTGCTCGCAGTGCCGCGGGTGGTTCACGTGTCGGTTCTGCCACGACCAGACGAAGAGCCACCAGCTGATCAGGAACAAAACACGCCATGTGCTGTGCATGCTGTGCGGAACGCCGCAGACCCCGTCGCAGTTCTGTGTCGAGTGCAACGGGGAGCTGGCGCGGTACTACTGCGAGAAATGCATTCTGTTCGACAACGACCCGCTGAGGAACATCTACCACTGCGACAGCTGCGGGATTTGCCGGCTGGGCCTCGGGCTGAACCAGGACTACTTCCACTGCGACAACTGCAACGCGTGCATCTCGATAGAGCTGCGCGAGAACCACCGGTGCATCGAGAACTCGACACACTCGAACTGCCCGATTTGCGACGAGTACATGTTCAATTCGCCGAAGACGGTTGTGTTCATGCTGTGTGGGCATCCGATCCACCAGACGTGCTACGAGGAGTTCACGCGCCACAGCTACAAGTGCCCGATCTGCTCGCGGACGGTGGTGAACATGGAGCTGCAATTCCGCGTGCTGGACAAGGAGATCAGCGACACCAGGATGCCGGACGGGCTGGAGGACTGGAGGGCCGTGGTGAAATGCGTTGACTGCGGCGGGAAGAGCGAGGTTGGATACCACTACTTGGGCATGAAGTGCGACCACTGCAAGAGCTACAATACGATGCAGCTGAAACTGCTGAAGGGCGACGAGCGAGTGGAGGAGGAGGAGAAGAAGCTGGTGTTTATCAAGGATTCTCTGGACGATAACTTCACGTTTGACGACAAGGTTGACGGCGAGGGCGCGGGTCTGACGGGGACGGTTAATGTTGACGACAGCGACGACGAAGACAGGGATATTGTCGATAATTTCGTGAGGGTGATTAATGATTTTGACAAGTACGGGTCGATCGGCGAGGCGTTCAGGGAGTGGCTCAGGCGTACGAGAAAGAGCGACGAGGGTGACAATAACGACGGGCTGGCGGGGGGCGGGTGAAGAATGCCGACCACCAGCAAGTCCCTGCGCCGTCCAATGCTCTGGTGATCATGTGATGATCATGTGGTGGTGTGAGGTGATCATGTGATGGTCATGTGATGGTCATGTGATGGTCATGTGGTGATCATGTGGTGATCATGTGATGATCATCTCATGATTCATGTCGACTACTGTTATAATAAGTACTTGCCCCCAGCGGAGGAAGCAAAGTTGGTCTATACGTTCGTAACTATTTTGATTCGACTACGTTGATAATGCAAATGACGAGCGGAACGAATTGCACGTTTAACTACCCGGTTCGCGAGCCACTCGCCAGAAACCCGCGAAGAACTCGCTCCGCTTGCGTTCGACGGCCGTCACGTCAACCTTCTCCCCCTCAAACTGGCAATCGGAATACTCATGATTCTCGATCTCTTGCCGTCAGAGCCCGCGCTCGACAAAACTCCATACCCTCCATTGCAGCTGCCTCCAGCTTGCTCTCCAGAACTGACCTTTACGATGTCATTCAAACTCTCCTGAGATTTGTTGACCATATTGTTCAACTTCATTCCAAGTTTGACTCTGCTCTCATTTTGCAGTCTAAAATCATTCAACTTGACAGCCGCATCATCGATTTCCAGCGAATTTGAATATGATCTATTTGGCCTGACTTGTTCGTGTGTTGGTGACCTGTGTTGCTGCGACTGCGAAAGCGAATGCGGTCTTGAAAACGATAAAAACGACGTCAAAGCCTTTGGTGTCGAAACAGCCGACGACGATGCCGACGTCGGTGCTTGGTTCGTGTTGATCGGTGATAGCTGTGGGCTTTTTCTATTTGTAAAGTTCGGTTGTTGAATAGGTGCCAACGAAACAGGTGTCGCGCGACTTGTCTGTTTGCCTGGTGATAGATCGCTCGTCTGTGAGTTCGATCTGAAAGTTCTCATTGTCATTGATGATCTTTTGGATATCGGCGAATGAACAGATGACGATGACGCATCTGCTGCCACTTGTGCCGGCTGGGCAGGCGGAACTTGCGGGGCCATGGCGTGTGTTTCGAACGGAATCAGCCCAATAGGCGACGGATTTCTAGTGAGTCGAAGGGACGACGACGTCGACACAGACGTTCCATCGTTATCGAGTAGTAAAAACTGAGAATCCGTGTCTCCGTCAGAGGACGCGCGCGATGAAAGCGAATATTTCCGTGACTGGATCGTGGGGAGCGTGATCTTTGATGTGCTTATTGTACTGGCATTAGACGGGGAATGGAACCTCGCTGTTTGTGTCAGAGACGGGGTTGTGCGCCCAGCGACAGGAACCGCGGCGTTCGGGATCGTCGGAGCAATAGAAACCGCATCGGCCACAGTCTCAGACCCTTCAGCTTCTTCGGCCGCCGCTGCCCCCTCGTCAGCACGCTGTTTCAGCCCTTCGTAGCCCCTCTGGACATCATAATCGTAGGCCAGATCAACAGGACTCCAGCCGTCGTTGTTGGCGACACCATCGTCTGCTCTGTACGCTGCCAACAGCTCTATACAGTCCATAAACCCATATTGAAGAGCCAAGTGTAGTGGTGTATTTCCCGCGTCATCTTGAATGTTTGGATACGCTCCATTTTCAAGTAAAACGCGTAAACAATCCGGATGATCTTGCTGGCAACAGACATGTGACGGTGTAAAACCTTTATCACCACGTTGATCTATACAAACGTTGAAGTAATCTAGTAAAAGGTCCAGAGTTCTGACGGAGTTGTTTTTGCACGCACAGTGAATCACAGTATCGTTGTTGAATGTCAATTTAATTTCATCTTCAGAGGTGATTTGCGAATATTGGAGCGGATCGACTGGGGCGACTGGGGCGATTGGGGCGATTGGGGCGATTGGGGCTGATCCACATCTTTCCGCGACCACTTTTAGCAAAAGTTCAGCAATGTCATAGCGATCATAGTAGGCGGCATAATGGAGATTACTCCACCCGTTCTCAGGATTGATGTTGTCGATAAGATCCGGGTATCGTTTAACGAGCCGTGAGACTATGAAGAAACTGCCGTCAACGATCGCAGTACGCAGACGTACTGCTGGTTCTATCATGACGGACGGTTGGAACAAGAGAAACAAGGAGGGCAAAAGAGGAGAATTTTTATGCTAGACATTTTGTGATATTTTATGGGTATTAAAATGGTCGTGCGGGAGCTAATGCTCGTTTCAGGTAAGCGAGAATGGCGAACAGCGAGCGCAGAGACGAGAAAACCGAGCTGTTGGTGCAAGCTAGCCAAGCCCTTGTATCGTAGGCGTACCGATCCCTACCGCACTACAAGGAAACATACACCGCCTCTCACCGCCCCCAATTAATTAATTTGTTTCCTTCACCTCCCTCTCGACAAAATGTTTGATGAGGTAAATTGAGAGTTTCATTTTCGCTTAGCTCCTTTTTTGGTGGCTTCGATTATGACGTATGAGCAATAAACGGTTAGCGAACAACTCGATCGAGGTTTGTTCCAACCTTTTTTGAGCATCTAGAGGAGATACAGGAGCGATCGTATAATATATCCGAGTCGTTTTACTTAAGTAATCATGCTCTCTGTACAGCCACGTGATGAGGCGTCTCGCGAACAACTGAGATGCATCGAGTGGTTTAAGTAATCGGAACTTGCTGGATTCTGATAGGCCAAAACTGGCCAAAACTGGGGTGCAAGCCTGTTATAGCAATCAGTTGTCTCGCGGCCCAGACGGGATTACAACGACAGGAATATTACATGACACTCGGCTCTTGCTCGCTTGTGTGTAATCATATCAGTACATTTATTAACGAACGAATCTAGTTGGTTTATATTAATAATGGCGTAGCTGACCACGCTGAGCATTATCTTCCGGCGAAAACACTCAAAATTTGGAATTGCGAGATGACAATTGAGGTATATGCATCGTAGAGTAATTAGTAGTGGTGGGGGGACAATAAGGGCGATTAGGGCGATATGGGGCTGCCAGCCCCCAAATGTGGTCTTCGAAAGTCTCTTAATGATACTTTGGAACCTCATAGACAACCGGGAACGCCATGTCTCCTCCATCTCCTTCACCAAAACTCTTCCTCAAGCACTTCAACTCGGCTTTATTGGTACTCAAATGACTCTTCAGCTGATCCTTTCTATGGAATCTTTTGCCACAACCCCATGAGGTACCGTCTGGATTCAGTCCACCACAAATGAACGGTTTAACATTGGCAGAGTGTTGTTCTTTTGAATGTCTCGACAAATCCGAGGATCGGCTGAACTTAACATTACAATCTGGACAACTGAACAATTTCTCCTTCTCGTGTGCTGACAACTTATGACTGATCAAATTATGCTTTCTGGTGTAGGACTTGTTACACTTATCACATCTGAATCGGCTATCGGCAGAATAAGTATGCTTGTGTTGTCTGAACTTGACCGAAGAGTTGCCACCTGGTGAGTTTGATGCTGATGCCGAAGAAATTGTTTCAGAATCAGAATATCTAGGGACTGGCGACATAGTCGGAAGTGGGAATGTGAAATGTGGTGCTTGCATAGGCAATCCGGTTAAGGGAGGTGCCGGGTTGTTATTGTTACCATTAGGCGACATGAACATCACTGCTGGCCCTGGACCGTTCGTGACACCATGAGGTGCTGGTGAGATAGCGTATGGTGGTGGTGACATTATGATCTGTTGTTGTGGTGGATACATCATGGACATTTCATTCGATGCCGGCATAACTGTCACGACAGGTGGTGTACTTTGGGGAGCAGATGCCGGGGTTGCAACTTGATTTGTTGGCTCCTTTGGAAAAAGTTTATCTATACTTGGTAATTGAAACTTTTGACGTGATGATTGACTAGAGTCAGATTGTTGGGAGTTGTTATGATTGTCTGTCATTTGTGGTTCATAGTTTGATCTGAGATGGTAGTTAGTGAGGTCTGTAGACAGTTGATTCTTAACAGACATCATCATCATCTTGTAAACACCAAATAATAATTAGACTTTGTTCTGGAAGTTCAAACATGTACCGAACATAATTCGAAGGCAAATCATTCGTTTTTATACGCAACTTGTGTTCCAGCATGCGCCTTCTTTTTTTTTTTAGTTTCATGCAACCGACGCCCCCAGTTGGCTTCTACGCCGGTCAATTTTATTGTTCTTCTAATTTTTAGAGGCGCTGCTGCATAAAAATGGAATTCTGTTGCAGTAATTTCTTTTCGCGGGCTATGCTTCTACGCATAGCTCACGCACAAATCATATACTTGACACAATTCTGTCTGTATAGGCAGAACATTTTCATGCAGAGCTGCGCCTTCTCTCACATCTTCTGCTTGTTTCTTTTTTTATCCCTCTTCCATCGCGGCTAATCACCGAATCATGACTCCTCTCCAAACTGTTATCGAAACTGCTGTTGGTTACCTTATCATCACATGCAGCAAAAACACCCTCCCTACGCTATCGAAAATATGTTTCGTACTACGTTTGCTTTTCTTAAGGTTTTATTTCGGCGTCTGTTCTCGCTAACGTTTCTTTTTCCTCTTTTTTTTTTTCTTCCCAACCGCAATAAATTCGCGTACTGTTATTAAGATGTTGTTCCGTCCAAACACAGACCGTTGTCTTCTCAAAACCTGTTCACCAAGTTCCTGGGTCATTCATAACATACTCAGCCCGTTGTTGGCTTAGACACCGATGAGGGAGTTGATGAGGGGTCTGCTCTTTACGGCCTCAATAATATCGAGGCGCAGAATAAAGACACAATAAGCGCACTGCAAACCTCTGACGTACGGAATTTTTTTTGAGGCTGAGTGCATAGCACTAATGCGCAGAACCCAAATTTGTGCATCAGTCAACGTTAAGTTTTTGTTTCTTTTTTTTTTTTTGACCAGACTCCAACAAATTACGAAATAAGCTCTGCGGCAAACTACGGAAAAGTCCAAAAAAAGTAATTCTCTGCTTGCCCTGACCTGCCTTAGATTGCTAATTGTTTCACCCCGTGTAACTCCACGATTTACTCGCAATTTCTAATCGACCGTTGCCTATGACGTATTTTATTCGATTTCGCTAATCTCTATTCATCCCTAATCTTGCATTTATGGAAATAATATATGAAAATCACTCTCAATTATTTTCAGAGCCAACAGCATATGATATGCACCCACATTTTACGATCGGCATTTGAAATGAATTTCTTATCAAAGTCTCGTTTATTGGTGCAAGAGAAGTTGCTGTATTATGCACGTCTCTCACACCGGTGTAAAGATGTTAAATGCAAGTATGTTTTTTCACGATCAGCATTTCATAAAACTTTAATTTTTTACAGCAACAATAGATAACACAACAATCGATTAATAGTTAACACATGGAACAAACACAAACGCCTGCGTTTGCCTACACTGATAAAAACCAAACACACAACAATAAGGCACTTTACGTTTGAAAAAAGGTCCCTAATTATTAATAATGACCGAAAAAGCAAAGACAATGAACAGTTGTGGTACCCCAGTCTCTTAGAAAAATACTCCACATGAACCCCCGCCAATTAAATTGTACCATTAACAGGTGCATCGCCTTCAACGGCACTTTCAACCGCATCCACGACTTTGGCAACCTGTTGGCCGACTTCAGAGCTCACTTTAGCAATCGAATCATCAAGAGCGTCAACAGTTCCATTAACACTGGTCTTGGTGGTACCAATGAAGCGATCAACCGTTGGCTTGATTCTAGTGTCATATGTAGGCTTGATTGTAGACTCAAATGCTTCATTTGAGAGTCTTCTGGAAGTTTTGGCAAGTGCAACGGGAGTTGAAGAATCACCTTTTTCAGTATGGTAAACTTCATTGACATATTGAGGTAACCAGGTGACTTGGTTCACATAAGGTAGTGTTCTTTCATATGTTGATTGTAATAGAGCTCTCGTGCGGGCAACTTCTCCAGAAGCTGTTGATGCCAAATCGTCAGCTGCTGCCTCGGCTTTCTCCTTTGCAGGCAGGATACGATCGATGGCAGATTCATACAAATCGTTGAATCTCTTGACAATAAAACGGAGACGTGCTCTAACAGCCCCTGTTGCATTTGCATACGAATCTTTAATGTTCTTCACCAACGAGCTGGTGATAGTGTTGTATCTCTTTGAAATTGTTTTTGAAATATCTTCAAAGGAAAATGAAGTTAAACTTGGAAATGTCTTGTCAAGATAGTTTAACGAACTATCTATACGTTTGTCTGCGGCATTTAGCACTGAAACAACTAGAGGGATTCCTGAGAGAAGCCCGACCAAACGAGTGACGGCAAGCGAAACGTACGAGTTCACAACTGTCACGATCTGACTCCGTTTGGCTGTCTCTGTTGCATCAGAAACCAGAGGATATGCCATGATATGAGTGTAAGTATAAGATGTGAGTTTCTTGGAGCCGCCAGAAACGGTGTTCAAATCAGGGGCAGAGATCCCATCTGCTTGTGAAGGTGCTGTCATAACGTGAAGATTGAATTCAGACTGAAAATTGGGGCAATAAAGGGCTTTAGCAACGGATTTGATAAAGAAAGTATGAGTTAAATGAGAAGAAAAATGTAAATTTAATTTGCCTTTGAAGGGGGTTATTAATTTTTTCCTTCTTTTTGTGGAATTGTGTAATGGGGCTGCGGAATAAATTTAACAGCCCCATTCACATAAGATTAACATGTGATAGTGCGCGCGCAATAACGCAGGTAAGGAAGAAAGTGCAGTCAGAGCAAAAATTAGAGATCCCCGGGACGGTGTACGGATGTGCTGACATAACCACATTCAAGAGGTCGTGTACCAACAGCCAACTTTTCATTGGATTTTTTTTTCATCAAGTGAAAAGTTGACAAAAAAATCAGAAAAACTCATCGTCAACACCTTTATCAACAATATCACAACCGTCCCTCACCATACATCACCCCATACAATGTCCACGCTGAGACACTTGAGTAAGCGGTACGGAGCCAACATTGAACGGTTCCCGTTCCATATCCGCAAAATGTTTGAGCAAATGTCAGCTAAGGCGCAATTGCCAGCTCTTAGACCAGACGCAGCAGAAGTCCCAGAAGATAAAAGGTTCACCAAACCTCACCAATGGAAAGTTCAAGTTGGTGATCGCGTTCTTGTGACTAAAGGAAAGTACCGTGGAACTATCACAAAAGTCGTGGCCCTCCATGAGTCAACAAACAGAATATACTTAGAACACTCTGAAACTAAAAAAGTCATTGTTCCAAAATCGTTCTGGCAGCCAAACCAGGACTCGCATGTGCTCGATTATCCAAAAACCGTTGCTTTAACCGACGTGAAAGTCGTCGGTACAATCGTCGAAGAGGACGGTACCGAAAAGGATATTGCCGCAGACCAACTTGTCTTCAAAGGTCTTTATTGGGATCCAGATTACAGACAAATGATGCCTTACAGAAGAATCAAACATCACGAACATTTGATCATCCCATGGCCAAGACCAGATCCTATCGAGGACTGTGAATTTTCGACTCCACAAGAAGTAGCAGAAGAGAGAACTTATTTGGCTAACTCAATCGTTAAAACTGATACTCCAGAAGATTTCACTATACAATCACTCAGAGACCCTACTATGAAGCGCAAGTACAAGTGGGATAAGCAAATCCTCACAAAGGGAGATATTACCAAACTCACACCACCTGAAATGCCATACAGCGAGGCTAAGAAGGCTATGTTCAAGGAGAGACAAGAGATCAGAGAAGCACAAATCAAGGAAATCTCACCAGAAGTTCTCGAATTCATTGGTACAAAGGTGGCACAACATCTCAATAACGTTACTGATCCAAATTTCAAGACTTATGTCGACTCTGTTTCTGGAGTCACACGAGCACAAAAGAAAGAACGTCAAGAAAAAGAGAAAAAGTTGCAAGCCGACAAAGTTGAAGAGAACAGACAAGCTAAGATTATCAGAGAAGCCGTTCAAACAAAATACAAGCAAAGAAGTGCTAAAAAGAACGGCTCTAAAGTGTTTTAAATATAAGTTTTTTCCATCCTCTTCTGTACATAGACAAAACTATAACATTATCTTACAACTTCTCGTAATCAAGCTTTCCTTCTAATTTCTTGTTATCCACCATCTTTCTCACAGCTTTCATCAAATCGGCTTGAATGATGTAATCTCTGTCTTCTCTGATGGCAAAGAAACCAGCTTCGGTCACCACATTTCGAAGATCAGCACCATTAAATCCATCACTCATCTTCACAAGTGCTTCAAAATCAAATTCTCCTTGCTTTTTAATCTTGGATGTATGGATCTTGAGAATTTCCAGACGTCCGTTCTCATTTGGTAATGGGATCTCGATCTTTCTGTCCAATCTACCAGCTCTCAATAATGCAGGATCTAATGTATCAGGTCTGTTGGTTGCCATAATCACCTTTGTTTGTCCAAGATAGTCGAAACCGTCCATTTGATTCAAAAGTTCCATCAAAGTTCTTTGAATCTCTCTATCTGCTGATGTACCTTCAGAAAATCTTCTACCACCAATTGCATCAATTTCATCCATAAAAATAATACAAGGCTCATGTTCTTTAGCATAAGCGAACATTTCCCTCACGAGACGTGCAGACTCACCTATATATTTGTCCACAATCGCAGATGCTGGAGAGAAAATGAAGTTTGCACCAATTGTAGCTGCCACAGCTTTGGCTAAAAGAGTCTTACCCGTACCTGGAGGACCATACAAAAGCACACCTTTTGGAGGTTTGATTCCGACTCTCAGGAATAATTCTGGATTCTTCAATGGAAGTTCAATAACTTCTCTGAGTTCTCTAACTTGTTCCGTAAGACCACCAATTCCACCAAAAGAAATTTCGCCCGGCTCGAATGAGGTCATGTTGTACACCAATGGATCCACTTCACGAGGTAAAATTCTCATTATAGTGAGCGTGGTCATATCTAATGCCACTCTAACACCTTTTTTCAATTTTTCTCTCTTGATTGTAGAACGGCATCCCACAATATACCGGGGACCTGACGATGCCTTAACTATGAATCTCTCTTCATCCAATTGCTTCAAAACTTCACCAATGATCTGACCGATACTCTGCAATGCCTTGATGTCATCTTCTGTTTTTGTGTATCTTTTCTCGAGGTCTCGTATGAACATTCTAGACTCTTTGAGACGTGATTCCCATTGACTGTGTTCTATGAGTTTGTTTTTCAATGCCCAGAGTGCTTTTTCTCTTGCTTGGTCTTCTGGAGAGGTTTGTGGTGGAGCTTCTCCACTGGCTTCGCCAGTACTTTCTCCAGCGGCCTCACCAGCTGGAGCTGGTGCAGCATTGGTAGCTTCGCTAGCTTCCTCGTTCAACGCTGCTAAAAGCGGGTCGTTCTCTTCACTCATGGTATCGTGTCACGTGAATGCACTGTTGGTGGCGTCAATTCGCTTTTAATGCTGTGAACAAGGCGAAAGACTTGTAGATCAGAAGAAGAGGGCAATATACTTGTTAGTATTTTCTATTTTTTGATGGTTTCAGTGGCAAAAAAATCCCATAAACCTCTAAAAGGCCGGGTAACACCGGGAGAGTTTTGAAAAAAAAAATATATTAAAAAATTACTTCAAAAAAATTATTCTCCCACTAAATTAAAGGCAACTAACTACCTAGTTTGAATACCCCTTCAACAAGCAACATGGAATTCCACGCAGTGATCTTTTGTGGAAAGGGAAATGCCTTATCGCCGATTTCGGCGGTCAAGGAATCTGGTCTCCCGAAGGCCCTTCTTCCAGTCGCTAACAAGCCAATGATCCAATACGTTCTTGAATGGTGTGACCAGGCACCATTCCGTCAAGTGACTATTCTCACAGAAAACCAAACGCTCCCGGCCATTTCTAAAGTTGTTGAGGCGTACAAACTCACGCGGGACCCGGAACTTGCAGGCTCGAGTCAAATCGAGTGTATCGGATCTGATGCTTCGTCTACCGGACTATTACTCAGTGAACACAAAGACATAATTCTCAAGAACACACCAAATTTTGTCATTCTCCCATGCGATTTTATTACAGATGTTCCACCACAGGTGCTAATTGAGGTGTATCGTGGTCGCAATGACGATAATATTGGTCTTTCTGTGTGCTACAACAATACTTTTGAAAACATCGATAGCAACAAAGTTCTTAAAACTAACTATACAGTTTACTCAGGTTCCACGACAGGTAATCCTGTTCTTTTGGATTTGTATTCCAAGTCATCAGTTTCAATTTCAAAGTTTTTGAAGGTGAGAACTCATTTACTCTGGCGTTATCCGAATACACAAGTGTCTACCAATTTGTTAGATTCATTCATTTTCTTCGGAGATTCACGTACTTTTGAACTCATCAACGACGATAGCAACGGGATCTCGTCCAGCAAGTCGGCCAGCAAGATCAAGCGCGACCTTGCACGTCGTTCGTGGAGACATTCATCTCGTAAAGAGACTGTTGAATTGTTCATTTTACCCGACCAGTCTACTTTTGCTAGATGCAATAACTTGCCAGTTTACATGGAGGCAAACAGACACTTTTTGAAGATCAAGGCTCGCGAGTCGAGTTCCGTGCCGCAACAGCAAAAGGCGAATAAGAATTTGGCTACTGTGGGTGCTGACTCGATAATTGGTGAAAGCTCTGAATTGGGTGAGAAAACGAGTGTGAAACGGTCTGTGATTGGTAAGAACTGTACCGTTGGAAAGAAGTGTCGTATCACTGCATGTGTTTTACTCGATGGTGTCACTGTTGAGGATGACACTCACCTTGAGAACTGTATCATTGGAGCTGGTGCACGCATTGAATCGCACACTAAGCTGGTTAATTGTAACGTCGAAGGCTCGTACACTGTGGGTAAGAATGTCAACTTGAAGGGCGAGACTCTCACGAACATTTCTCTTGATCTGGAAGACGATGACAGCGATGGAAGTGGTGAGCTTGCCGTGGCCAGCGATTCTGAGTCGTCTGACGACGACGACGGAAGCAGTGGCTACGATGATGAGAGTTTCGAGGAAGAAGAATACGATGACGATCTCTTTGACAGATGAAGTAGAAGACTATAGAAGATTATGTACGTTTCGGCGACTGCTTTGCAGAACGGCAGTGAATCAGTCGCCGGGCCTAATGCAACGTGGCGCGGTCTGCGCAAGTTTAGTATATGGTGATTTTGATTAGACCCAGCCTTTTTTTGGGCTTAGAGTAATGCTAATTTTTGGGCTCGATCTAGTTGGATCGATGAGAGCTAGCTTTTGATGGAAAGATGGCTGGTGCATAGATCGGGTGACACACGACTTTTTAAGCGATTCTCGGTGAGCGGCTTAAAAACCTCAATTAGGGAGCGTAAAAAGACGGTGAAAGGTGGAAACTTTGGTTCGGTCCAGAAGGTGCAGAAACTGCTGGCTGTGTGTGGCGTCTTCTGAGCAGTCAACAGTACCAGTTTGACTTTACATTTCCCAAACATGTCTGATTCACCCCACAGTGCACCGAGGAAAAACGGTCGTGTGAAAAGTTGCGCGCACTCGATCGTGCAGGGTCGTGCGCGTGCTAGATCTGATAACGGTTACAGATTTGGCATACAGGTCAAACCAGCCATTTCTATAATCATAGTGCAAGGTGGCGGGGCACAAAGCGGTTTTGAATTAGTTTGACGCATGTGATGCCTTCGTTTTAGCAGATGCATTGCTGCGATAGATGACCAGTGGCTGGGTATATAAAGAAGGCGATCCGCAATTGTGATTGATTTTGAAAGATCATTATTAGTCAAATCAGCTAGACATAAAGAATAAATGAGACTCAGCACAACGTTACTTGCTGTTGTTGCCTCGGCACTCAACGCTGCAGCATACGACTATTCGATCCAGCCAAAGTATTGGAACACATCGGCAGCCACTACATCATGCTCGACTGATGTTACCATCACCAAGACCAGCAAGATCACTTTGGGAGCATCGAGCTACGCCAGCTATGATGACTCAGACTCCTATATTGATGAGTACATCACGCCCGTTGTGACAGATTCCAGCGACATTTGGACCACTGATCTCTCGTACATCACCACCACTTCCATCTACCAGGACTGCCATTACTCCCTCAGCTCCTGTTCCTTAGCAACAACGACCGAGCTTGTTGCTTCCTACACCACCACTCTTTCCGATGGAGTTGCCAGCGTTGTGACAACCGTGAAGCCGCTCCCAACCACCACTACAGCTGCCTACACCACCACCGAAACAGTCACTTCCTGCTCCAATGGTGGCTGCCACAAGTACACATACACCGAGATTGTCTCGTCATACACCACGACGATATCCGGTGAAAAGACTGTTGTGACCGCTTTTAAAACTTTGTCTGACGACGATTCGACAACGACTCTCACCGAAGGACCCTACACCACTACCGAAGTGGTGACAGAGTGCGCGTCCGGAACATGCGAAACTTATACTACTGAGGAACTTGTTTCCTCGTACACCACCGTCATTTCCGGCGAAAAGACCGTCGTTACGACGTTCTTGCCTTTGGATGACTCCACCACGACTCTCACCGTTGTTCCTTACACCACCACCGAGGTGGTCACCGAGTGCAGCAAGGGTAAGTGCAGTTCTTACACTACTGAAGAGCTTGTTTCGTACTACACCACCACGATTTCTGGTGAAGTTACAGTTGTTACTACCTTCTGTCCATTGACCGGTAGCGATGCTTCGAGTTCTGCTTCTGGCGTTGCTGCTGCCACCTCTGGCGATTCTACCATCACCACCACGGCCACCACAGAAACTCCTTACACCACCACCGAAGTTATCACCTCCTGTTCCAGTGGTAAATGTGCTACTTACACTCTCTCTGAGATTGTTTCTTACTACACCACCACCATTTCAGGACACAAAACCGTCGTCACCGCTTTCGCAACTCTCACCGCCCAAAATGACGCCACCACCACCGAGGTGATCACTTCTTGTTCCGACAACAAGTGTTCTGCCGTCACTGCTACAGGTGTGATTTCTACCTACACCACTACCGTTAGTGATGAGACCACTGTTGTTACCACTTTCTGTCCATTCTCGACACAATCAACTGCAACCACCAACACAGGAGTTGTCAGCTCCAAGGGTGCTGCCGGATCCGTTGAGCTTACCGTTTACACTACCACTGTCAGCGGTGTCGCTACAGTGGTCACCACCGTTTGTTCCGCTACCGACTCTACCGACTCTACCGAGTCCACCGAGTCCACTGAGTCGACAACAACAGCTTGGTCACCAAAAACTAGAACAACTAAATCTAAGTTCACCACTTCATTGGAGGCCACCACCGTCACCGAGACTGCTTCGACTACCGCTGAAACAACAGTTGAGACCAAGACGGAGACTGCCTCTGATGCTGCTACTTCCACCTCTACTGCCGTTAAAACAACCACCGTTGTCACCTCCGGCACAACCCTCACCACTGGTGTGATCACCTACACCACCACAGAAAATGACATCGTCACAGTGAAGACAACATTCTGTCCACTCTCGGATACAACCTCAGTCACCACCACAGTTGGAACTTCCACAGTGGCTGAGACCAGTGCCACGACGGCCACCGAGACTTCGGCTACCGAGACTACCACAACTGTGACTGAATCATCCGCGGAGTCAGCTGCTGCTACCACTGTCACTACTTCTTCTGTGTCTTCTACAACTGCCAATGCTGACAGCACAACTGTCGAGTTGGCAGCTACCTCGACCGTGTCAATTCCAACCGAATCAACTGCGTCAGTGAGTACTTATGTCTACACGTCGAGCATCTCAGGCGTCCCAGTCGAACTCACGACGTATATGACGGTCACCACCACCACGAGAGCATCCGCTTCAACTCTCTACACGTCATCTACTAGCTCCACCGTGACAGTTCCAACCATTTCGGCCATTGCCGAGAATGGAGCTGGCAAGTCCAGAGTTAGTTTGGGTGTCTTGGGTCTGATCTCGGGAGTCCTTTGTGTGATTATGTAAGTGTATTTTTAGGTAATTGGGTAACGACCCCGCATGAGCGAGTCGTTTTTGTTAATTATTTTGGTAAAAGAAGTGTGTAAAGATAAAGCAATCTTACAGAGTTGATGGCCCAGCCCGTCTGCGAGCGATTAACAGCTTTCATGAACCGCACAATTTTCTCAACAGCGAGTTGCTACCATTTGGCAGCAGGGCTCAACCGACGAAAGCAACACAAACGCCGTCATTGTCTATAGCTGGCTTAGATCGTTGAAATCAACGGACGACGAATCACTTGCTTCGCACGTTGCCGGCCTATGGGACGCTCATTTATACCAGTAAATCACTCAAAAAATTTTCAACAGAAGGGTAAAAATTTATCAATTTGTACAATACACCATCACTACAGGTGGCTCTAAAGGGTAAAAAATTACCAATGACTACGTGCAACT
Source organism: Ogataea neopini (assembly GCA_030578575.1). Lineage (NCBI taxonomy): Eukaryota > Fungi > Ascomycota > Pichiomycetes > Pichiales > Pichiaceae > Ogataea > Ogataea neopini. The sequence continues at coordinate 679,499 of JAJMSO010000002.1, forward strand.
TACTGATCCACTAGAAACTACATAGTGGACCCCTCCTCGCTCTGGCTTGTCGTTCCGCACGTCACGCTCCTTAGTTGCATGTGGTTTGCAGATGTATCAAAAACTTAGTAACCGGGTCTCCACTGAGAGAAAACCTAGTCTATGAGAGTTCGTGAACTAGATCTCGCATTCCTTTTCCCCTCCAATTACCCATAAAATCGGATAGTGCAGTGAATAGGATGCTTTCGTATCAAGTTCTGTAAAAGAAAAAGTGTAAGAAAAAAAATGCATTCACTCTCGGTATTTATACCGTTGAAAAAAAAATCTTCAAGCTGAAAAAAAAAATTCCTATCGTAGACTCAACCGGGTAACCCTACTTCCCCATAAAATAGCGATAAAAAAATAATGATTATTAAATAAAATCCTTTCCTTTTACCCCAATATTGCTTGTCAATAGATACAATTAATAATGGGATTACGTTACGACCAACTAACACACAATCCCTCACATAATAAAGATCGCCATTCCCGCAGGACCTGCTCTGCAGGCTCCAAACGAGCCCGAACATCACAATCATCCTACGTGGTGAGAAACAATGCAAGAGCCCGTGGCTCTTTAGTACGTACAAGTTCTGTCCGAGATCCAGCTACCAGATCATCGCCTGGACTTCGTCGTCGAAGGGTGATCCGACCGCCATTGGATTCATCAACAAACATCGATACCCAACCTACAAGAAACAGATTCAACAGACCATACATCCGTTTCAACAACCCGCCTCTTATCATTAATGAGAGAGACTCCACAACAAGTTTCTCGTTCGAAGAACTGTTCCACAACTTCAGAACAGTGGAGAGACAACGTGAAACTTTGGAGTTTCAAGTTTCTTTGCTCGAACAACAGCGAATGCAACGCCGAGACGCCAATATCACGCGGTCAAATATGGCACAACAACTTTCAATTGCTCTTGATGAAGCCAATAATGTCAACTATAGTGATGCCAGCACAATATCTGAGTCGGAAATCAACAATTATTTTCTTGCAAATGGTCAGTCCGAGGCGCAGTCCACAGAGCCTTTCAGAGATGACAACGGGTGTATGGTTGTTCCCATTTCGAAGAAATTGAAAAGGGCGCTGGATGAGGAGTCAAGGAGGAAATTTGGCGTGGAGATGGCAAGCGGAGTGGTATATCAGATTGACGATGAGCGTACGACAACCAGTGGGGCGAGTCGTTAACACAGTGGATTCATGATGAAAATCTGTTGGGCGTCGCCGGCCGTCGCTGATCATTTCCCGTACTCCAGATTCCACTCACACTGCTTCGAGAACTCACATCCGCCACAAATAAACTTTGCTTGAGGACCAAACGGTCTCCTTTTACCCAACCACAATTGCATTCCTCTTTGTATAGCATCATCCGTAAAGTGTCTATTGTACTGAAAATTAACCTGTGCGTAAACCGTGCCTTTCACGGAGTACTCAATCGAAGAATAAGGTGATAGGAAGTTGTTTGCGAGTTGATATAGCTGAGACATTCTTGCTGCCAAAAGTTCAAAAGTTGGTGTGATTTTCCACTCCCCGAACAATTCAGAAGGAATTGACGGCACACGGGGACTCGAAGCATCGAGACAATAGCCTTCGTCAGTTCTTGTTTGGTCAAACACCTTGAATCCTATTGGTTCTCCTCTTTTCAACTTCACAAAATCCTCAATCAAATATTCGTTATTCATCATCAAATACATTACCAAAGAAGGAGACAGTTGTTGTTTTGGATCGATGCCTCTCTTGCGAGCATTCATGAGCACCATTTGATAGGATAATTCTGGATTTTCTGATAATATCTCCAGCATTCTTGTATACATGGAAACTTGAATTTTGGAAGATTCTTGGGTCCTGGGATGCGGTAATGATTTAGAGCTTCTTGTTTTCAAATCTGAAACTCGAAGATATAAGAACGGCGTTTCTTTATCGCACCAAACGTCCGACTGCTGTTTGATTTTAGGTATCAACTCGGAAAGTGAGAGCTGATTTGAGATGGACTCCTTCAAATCAGCCTGGTATTGTTCAAACACACCTTCATTCGATCCACTTTCCAGTATCAAATGATCGATGATCCCACTTATGATTGTCAAGTTATCCTCTGTCAAAGTTTTATCTTCCCCAGTGACTATTTTTGCATTTTCGTGATCATACATTGCGTGAACTAGAATTTCTCGACATTCTCCAAAGAGAAACAGCTGTGTCAATCGGTGTATATTTCGAGACCATCTGAACGCCAACTCCGTGGAGGGCTTGTCAAATACAGTTTCGGGATCGTGTTGCAAAAGACCTGCCAGTTCTTGGGGAAGAAGTTGATCACCTACGTCGACAGTTATTATTTCTTCCTGTCCTTCCAACCTGAGAGTTTTATCTAGCAAAACATCTTTTCCATCTGAGACAACCCCCCTCTTTGGATGAGTGCCGCTTTCAAAAGTCGAATGCTCTGCACGTCCTCTGACCATGGCGGCGTTTGCTTCTGGTTCAACTCCAGAGAACAAACGGAAGTACCTCTGTAACTCGCACCAGCCACCAGGGATGATTTTGGTGACCGAGAGTCTGGTTTCCCCTGGCTTTTCGTTATTTTTGCGGCGTAATTGTTCGAGAGGGGTCGGGAGGGAAGGATTGTAATCCCGAAAAGGTAGAATGTGACAGTCCTGTTTGCCAGAGATAAGCTGTGCGAGACCATTGTATTGGGTTGGACTGATCTCTGTGGGTGTAGGTTTCTTGGGAGTCGGAGCCGGGGCGGGCTGGTCTGGGGTGAGAAAGGCGCGGATGGCGTTGGATACTTGCTCTGGGTCAGGCGTGTAAACTGGTTGGTCGGAGGAGGAGGAGGATGCGGAGGGCGAGGGGGTTGTGAACTCGATTTTCAGTTGCAGGTGTTTCTTGTTGACTGGGAGGGAAGAGAGGTGCGAGCTGGTCCTACGGGGCACCCATGGGAGCATCCAAGGAGACACCATACAGGGAAGCCGGCGTAGCCCAGACGTGTGGGGACGGGTAGGCAGGATGGACATGTTGGAAACAAGGGTTCCCAGTGGGAATATCAGTGGGAAACAAACATATTTGATTTAGATATGCATTACGCGATTTATAAAAAATTGAGATTTTTTGTTATCAGCGCGTCGGTCGACGCGACGCAAGCGAAGAGCGACGTCACAGCTCACCGCCTCTTCTTCCCCTTCTTCTTCACAGGAGCGGCATGTCCTGTCGCATTAACGTGTTGAAACAGCTTGTTCCGACTAGAAAACATCTCGTGACAGACTGAGCATTTCTCGCTTCCCGCGGTGGGAGGTGTGCTCGATTGAGATTTGGTCTCCTTAGTCTTGGTAGCACGTCCCTTTTTCTTTGATTTTTTACGAGAATCACCCCAATCGTCGTCATCCAGATCGAGTTTCGAGGTATTTTGCGACAGCGCAATGAGCTCTTCAAGCTGCGTATCTGACTTGAGCTTCGTGGGTTTGGCCTCGGACACAGGACTGGCGTCGAGGTCATCGGAGTGGACAGTGGCCATGTAAGAGTCATCGTCGAGGTCGTCGTCGATCTCCTCGAGGTCGTCGTCAACCCCTTCGACTTCGTCGTCGACCTCTGCAGCAACTTCCTCAGAAAAACCCACGTTTTTCTCAGTCTCAGCCCCATGGCCATTCACGTCCTCCTCGTCCTCCTCACCTTCATCCTCCCCATACTCTTCGTCGTCCTCTCCATCGTCCTCTGGGGAATCCTCAAAGTCCTCCTGGGCATCCTCCCAAACCTCGCCCTCCACCTCGTCCTCCACCATTCCGTCAATGCCCAACTCAATCCCTTCCTTTCGCATCTCCCATTGCAGTCTCTTGAGCAACTTGATGTGCTTCTTGCTCTTTTCGTGCTCCTGGAACTGCTTCTCGTGCTTGAAACTCTTGTCGCAGATAATACACTCATAGAGATCGTCGTCTCCGTCGCTGGACTCCTCGCCCCTCAGAGCCTTCTCGTCCTCATACAGCTTGTTCAACTGCTCCTCGATCTCCGCCAACTCGTCCGGGTCAACGCTCTGCCACGATTGCTCGGTGTACTCGCTTTTCTCCTTCCGTCTCGCCTCTTTGTCCTTCTGGGCCTGAACTCGCACCTCCTCCTTCTGCTTCTTCACTCTTTCCTGCTCATACTTCCGCTGAACGTCCGAGTTCACCCTCGGATCTTTCTTCTTCAGGAACGAAATAAGCTTACGAACAGTCTCATTGTACTCTTTTCTGGCCTGATCTCTCAGCTTTTTGTTCTCTTTCTCCATCAGACGACGCGTGCGCCTATCTGGAGCACTCGAATACCGATACTCATCAAACCAATTGAACGTCTTGACAGACATGAAGTTACCCCAGACTTTGTAGAATATCCTCACAGTGTCACCATAGTCGCTCTTTGAGTTACCAAACGGAGGGAAAAGAAGCTCTTTAGGATCACAAGCCGACGCAAAAGTCGTGTCGTCTTTGTACGACGCAAACCCAGGAAGTCCCTGCTGCTTACCGGCTGCAACCTCTTCACTGGCAAGTCGTTCTAATACCACAGAAGCGACCTTGTAAAACCCTTGCACCGAGTCGTCCATGCGTGCATACAAATCGTGGCTCATGTAGCGGGAGATGTCCTCTGTCGATAACCCGGCAAAATACACCTCCTCCCCGTCGTCGGCACCTTCCTCGTCGTCATCCTCCCGTAGAACTTGGTACTTGTGAGAGTCGTACCACGCACGCTCCTGCGGATCGCTCAGTGTATCGTACGCTAATCTCACCTCGGCAAACTGCCGGGCTGCAAGCTCGACATTGTCCAGATTCTTGTCGGGATGCAGTTGTAAGGCCTTCTTACGAAACGCTTTCTTGAGGTCAATGTCACTCGCAGACGAGGTGACCCCAAGCAGTTCATAGTAATCTGTCTTCATGGAGTGGACAGAAGCAACCTGCGGCTCTTGTGTGTGGCTCTTGTGTGGCGGTGGTATAGGCGGTGCTGGTGGTGAAGGTTTGCCAGCGGTCGATGGTGTTGAAGCTGTCGGGGAGGGGGCAGATATGAGTCGCTCGTAAGCAGGCGGTGCAGAGTTGAAAATAAATTTTTCACCAGCGACGATCGACGAGTAACCACCTCCTCGCTGTGTCGACGCGACTCGCTTTGTTCAACTTCGCTCCCGGTTACGAGCCCCTGTCTCGAACTGGACAAATAATCCATTTACGAAAATAAAATTCACTTGTTGTCATATTGATCCACTCTGCACACAGCACTACTCTTCCAGCACTGACCTTTCCATATCAATTGAACCATAATACACGTGAAAAATGGTTGTTTTGGCGGCGTCGATCTGCACAAGAGGTGGTAAAGCCATCTTGTCAAGACAATTCAAAGAATTAAGTAAAGATAGAGTTACCTCATTACTTGCAGCTTTCCCTACTTTGCTTTCGGATTCAACCAAAACCCAACACACTACGGTTCAAGGAGAGAATGTCCGGTACGTTTATCAACCATTAGAAGAGTTCTATGTGGTTTTGATCACCAACAAACACTCGAATATCTTACAGGATATTGATACCTTACATTTGTTTACTCAAACGATTACCTCGATCTTACGTGTTGTTGATGAGAGAGAAATTTTTGAGAATTGTTTCGAGATTATCAATGCATTCGATGAAATTATCAATCTTGGTTATAAAGAAAACCTTTCACTTAACCAGATTGTTACTTTCTTAGAGATGGAGTCACATGAGGAAAAGATTCAGCAAATCATCGAGCGTAACAAGGAGCTGGAAGCAGCAGAGGAAAGAAAAATGAAAGCCAGAGAAAAGCATCTCGAGAGTTTGGACCGTAGAGGATTTGGTGCTGAAGATATACAAAGAAGAGAAATGATGCAAAGACAGATGATGCAAAGACAAGCAGATTCTTACGAGTATCAACCATCTTACCCACCGTCTGCTCAACCAGAAGCTACCTATGGCGGTGCTGCTCCAACCCTGGGTGCATCCAAAAATGCTCCACCACCACGTAAAGGTGGTTTGCAACTGGGCAAGAAAGCAAACCGTATGGGCAGTGATTCACAACCATTATTGGTTTCAAGCCCAGCACCAACACAACAACAGGTACCACAAGCCTATGAAGCACCAGCAAAAGAGAAGATTCCTAACAATGGTATTTTGATAATTTTGAATGAAAAATTCACCACTCAAATCACGAGAGAAGGTTCAATCACGTCATCCGAAGTCAAAGGTGATTTGCAATTGAGAATAAATGATCCATCATTGGCTCATGCTGTTATCAATCTGTCTCTCAACACAAAACCAGAGGAAAATGTTAGATTCAAAACTCATCCAAATGTCGATAAAGCATTATTCAATTCATCTTCTGTGATTGCATTAAAAGACCAATCCAAACCGTTCCCATCTAACGACCAATCTTTGGGTGTTTTAAGATGGACTTCTGTTCCAAAATCATCTGTTTCTGATGACACTAACGTCCTTCTTCCAGTTGTCTTGACAACTTGGGCAAACAACAATGGTAATGGCTCTGTTAATTTAACATTCGAATACGAGACTTTGCCTGAAAAGCAATTAGACGAAGCAAGTCTTTTGATCCCGGTGAGCGATGCCACGATCGAATCAAGCGAGCACGATAATGTTTCTTTAACTTATGTTGAAGAAGGTTTGCTCGTTAAGATTTCTGGATTGAGAGAAAATGGTTCTGGATCTTTTGAAATCGTTTGCTCTGGTGTTGATGATGAGGAAGCATTGTTCCCAATGGAGCTTTTGTTCTCTACTTCTGAAGGTGTTGAAGCTGGTCAAACTCTTGGTGAAGTCACCGTGACAAGTGTCACCAGCATTGATGAGGGTGCGGAGTTACCGTTTGATGTTAGGTATAATGGATCAAATGAGGGATACTACATTGTCTGAACGAACGACAGACTTCCAGCAAGTCACGCGTGACGTGTGTATACACTTTGTTGTTTCCACTCTGTTCATGTCTGCTGGTTGATGCAAAGAATGAACAATGCATGGGTTGTTCGAGAGGATGTTAGTTGTTAAATATTATAATAAAATAGTTGTTTAGCGAATCAAACTACGACCCGAGCGAGTTGTTTGCACGTGAAGTGGTTTGGGTAAAACCGTTGTTGAAATGGTGTCAAATTTGAACTCTGGGCTGACGGAGCGGCTGACTCGATCGCTTTGCGGCTCGCCTCGCCCGTGGAGCGACCCGTCGATCGACCTCGCTTCCGTGCTCGGAATTGTAATCCCCAGTCATCATCCATCACTCCGACAAAACTTCCACGCGAATCCATCGATCTCCCGCGAAAAATTCACCGCGAAAATGCTCCAACGCCCAGACAAGCCGGGGAATCGCCGGGGCCCTCGCGCACCGACAGGACCGGTCAAATATATTAACTTAGTCAATTCATCAATTAATTCATCTTGTTCTTCTCACCAACTCCACCAAACAACAAACATAATATTCCCGCTATGCTTGCCGGTAGAATGGCCATTGGAAAGAACATCAGCAGTAAGGCTGCAACTAGAGCATTTTCCTCCTCTCCTATCGCTATGAGAATCGAGAAAGACGCTTTTGGTGACATTGAAGTCGCCGATGACAAGTACTGGGGTGCTCAAACCCAAAGATCATTGCAAAACTTCAAGATTGGTGGTGCTAGAGAAAAGATGCCAGCTCCAGTGATCCACGCGTTCGGTATTTTGAAGAAGGCTGCTGCCACTGCCAACGAGGATCTTGGTGCTCTTGATGCCAAGCTCGCTGCTGCCATCAAACAAGCTGCCACTGAAGTTGCCGATGGTTCTTTGATCGACCACTTTCCCCTTGTTGTTTTCCAAACCGGTTCCGGTACTCAATCCAACATGAACGCCAACGAGGTCATCTCCAACAGAGCCATTGAGATCCTCGGTGGTGAACTTGGTTCCAAGAAGCCAGTCCATCCAAACGACCACGTTAACATGTCTCAATCATCTAACGACACCTTCCCAACCGTGATGCACATCGCCGCTGTCACTGAAATTACAAACCACTTGCTCCCAGAATTGACTGCTTTGAGAGATTCTTTACAAAAAAAATCCGATGAGTTTGCTGACATAATCAAGATTGGTAGAACCCACTTGCAAGACGCAACTCCTTTGACTCTTGGTCAAGAGTTCTCCGGTTACGTCCAACAACTCACCAACGGTATTGCCAGAGTTGAGCGTTCTTTGGAGAGTCTCAGATTCCTTGCTCAAGGTGGTACTGCCGTCGGTACTGGTCTTAACACCAAGAAAGGCTTTGCCGAGAAGGTTGCTGAGGAAGTTACTAAGTTGACCGGATTGCAATTCTACACTGCTCCAAACAAGTTCGAGGCCCTTGCTGCCCACGACGCCATCGTTGAAGCTTCTGGTGCTCTCAACACCGTTGCTACCTCTTTGTTCAAGATTGCCAACGATATCAGATACTTGGGTTCTGGTCCAAGATGTGGTTACGGTGAATTGGCCTTGCCAGAGAATGAGCCAGGTTCTTCTATCATGCCAGGTAAGGTCAACCCAACCCAAAACGAGGCCCTCACCATGGTTTGTACCCAAGTGTTTGGTAACCACTCTACCATCACTTTCGCCGGTGCATCTGGTCAATTCGAATTGAACGTTTTCAAGCCAGTCATGATCTCCAACTTGTTGTCTTCTGTTAGATTGTTGGCTGATGGTGCTTACTCTTTCAGAGTCCACTGTGTTGACGGTATTGTTGCCAACACCAAGAGAATCGAGCAACTTTTGCACGAATCTTTGATGTTGGTCACTGCTTTGAACCCAAAGATCGGTTACGATGCTGCTTCCAAGACTGCTAAGAACGCCCACAAGAAGGGTTTGACTTTGAAGCAATCTGCTTTGGAGTTGGGTGTCCTTACCGAGGAGGAGTTCGACGAGTGGGTTAGACCAGAGAAGATGATCGGTCCAAAGGATTAAATGACAAGCGAGACCGGCACTGCGGGGGAGGCGACCTGTGCGAAGATCGAACGTTAGGATCGACGTCCACGGCCAGAAACAGTCCCCAACTGAATTGTCTCGCCAGCGCCCCCGCCAGTTTATAGTTTTCTGTCTAGTTTTCACAAATATAAGCTCTTTCGTTGACAATCGCTCTCTCCGCGCTAATCGTGACGAGTACACCGCTCACAAGCCCCGCCCAAGGCGACGGTTCGTGCACATATCGGTGGATCAAAGCTACCGATCAAGTCTGCCAAAATAAATAACGTGCCACTTGGTGGTGGCAAAAAAACAACCCCAACATTGGGAAAAAACACTCTACTTGTGAATGGCGTATTCTCTCCTCACGCACAACAGCAACAGCACAACAACAACACAGTGGCACCACAGAACCTCCAATTCACGTGCCCTTTGTCATGTTTTCCTGCTCACGATTAAGTAGACAAGTGAGAGCCAGTCGTCAGTCTATTCGTCTGACGAGACTGGCTAGTCAAGTGGCTAGTCAGGTGGCGAGTCAAATGGCCAGACAATCCAATGTTATCAGAGACTTCCCATCATCTTCATGCGACTCTGTGGCACAGGAGTCCCCTATGGACCTGTGGCGCTCATTGAGTCCGGCACAACCTGACCTGTCCATGCTACTTAGAGCTAAGAATAATGATAAAGACGATAAGCAGGACGAAAAGAAGGACGAAAAGAAGGACGAAAAGAAGGACGAAAAGAAGGATGAAAAGAAGGAAAAGGAAAAGGAGAAGGAGAAGAACGATAAAGGTAAGGAAACCCCGGAAAAGACTAAGGATTCTGCGGATTCTGTGTCGGGATCATCAGCAGCTGGCTCGGCTGGTGCTGCTGGTGCACCATCCGATGGAGGTGATGCACCACCACCCCCACCCCCACGTCCGAAAGTTAAATCGCCAGCTACAGTGGAATTACCCGAAGTCTATCCTCAAATTATTGCTCTTCCAATATCCAGACGTCCGCTTTTCCCAGGATTCTACAAAGCCGTCATAATATCTGATGTGAACGTGATCAAAGCTGTTAAAGAATCTCTCGATAGACAATACCCATTCATTGGTTGTTTCCTTTTCAAAGATGAGAACATGGAAAGTGATATCATAGAGTCCAAAGATCAGGTTTACGATACTGGTGTCTTGGCACAAATCACCTCCAACGTTTACACGAAAGATAACGAGACCGGGGTGGAGACTTTGACTACAGTTCTGTATCCTCACAAGAGAATCAAGATTGACGACTTGTTTCCTCCAAATGGCCCTAATGCTCCAAGTGGTCAAACCGAGGGAGCTACCGTCGTGGATGCCGTGAGTGCAGATTCGGCAGCAAAACCACAAAAACAAATCATTGAAGGAATCACCGGTGAAAAGGAAGGTGATGAGCCAAAGAAAGTTGAACCATCTGAAATTATCAAAGCCACTGAATCTGAGATCGTTGTGGAGGAAGACGAAGAAGACAACCCAACAGCTTTTCTGAAAAAGTATCCAATCACTTTGGTTAATGTTTCCAATGTTGAAGATGAACAGTATGAGAAAAATGATCCTATTGTCAATTCGTTGACTGCTGCCATTTTGGAAGTTTTAAAAGAAATGTCTGGTTTGAACAAGTCTTTTAGCGACCAATTGGCAACGTTCAGTGCCTCTTTGCATAGCGATATCTTTAACTGTCCAGAGAAGCTGGCGGATTTTGCAGCTGCAGTTACTGCTGGTAATCAAAAGGATTTACAAGAGATCTTGGATTGCACCAACATTGAACAAAGACTTGAAAAAGCGTTGACTGTTTTGAAGAAAGAATTGATGAACAAGGAATTGCAAAAGAAAATCGAGAAAGATATCGAAGAAAGAATGACCAAAAGACATAGAGAGTATCATCTTAATGAACAATTGAAGTGGATCAAGAAAGAATTGGGAATTGATGATGGTAGAGAGAAGTTAATTGAAAAGTACAACGAGAGAGTCAAAGATTTGAAGATGCCTGAAGAAGTTAAGAAAGTTTACGATGATGAAATCAACAAACTTCAAACTTTAGAGCCATTAATGTCTGAATTCACGGTGACGAGAAACTATCTTGATTGGCTTACTCAAATTCCATGGGGTAAACAATCTAAAGATTCTTACAATATCAAGCAGGCTCAAGCAGTCTTAGATGAGGATCATTATGGATTGAAAGATGTCAAGGATAGAATTTTGGAGTTCATCGCGGTTGGTAAGTTATTGAACAAAATCAATGGTAAAATCATTTGTTTTGTTGGACCTCCGGGTGTTGGTAAAACATCTATTGGAAAATCCATTGCGAAAGCATTGAACCGTAAGTTTTACAGATTTTCCGTTGGTGGTTTGAGCGATGTGGCTGAAATCAAGGGTCACAGAAGAACTTATGTCGGAGCTATTCCTGGTAGAGTTGTTCAAGCATTGAAGAAGACACAAACCGAGAATCCATTGATTCTGATTGATGAAATTGATAAAATTTCTCATACACATGCTGTCAATGGTGGTGACCCATCATCTGCACTTTTGGAGTTACTTGATCCTGAGCAAAACAGTTCTTTCATGGATAACTATATGGATGTTCCAATTGATTTATCCAAGACATTGTTCGTCTGTACTGCCAACACTTTGAGTACTATTCCGGGCCCTCTTTTGGATCGTATGGAAGTGATCGAAATTTCTGGATACATTGAAGACGAAAAGATCAAGATCGCAGAGAGATACTTGGCACCAGATGCTAAGAAGAGTGCTGGCCTGGAGAATGTTAATGTTGATTTGAACGAAGAAACTGTTAAGCAACTGATCAAGAGTTATTGTAGAGAGAGTGGTGTGAGAAATCTCAAGAAACAAATTGAGAAAATATACAGAAAGGCTGCATTGAACGTTGTTAAGGAGGTTGATGTTGAAGAGGAGGCTGTGGAAGAGGAGACCGCGGAAGAAAAATCTGAAGAGAAGGTCGACACTGCCAAGGAGAAGGCCGAGGAGACTGCTGAAATTACGGAGGAGTCTGCTGAGTCTGAATCTGCTGAGTCCTCAGAATCCACTAAACCACCTCAAATTGTTGTTCCAGAAGATTACAAAGTTGAGATCACCCCTGAAACTCTCAAAGATTATGTTGGGCCACCGGTTTATACTACTGATAGACTCTATGAGACTACACCACCTGGTGTTGTGATGGGTTTGGCATGGACCTCGCATGGTGGTTCTGCACTATACATTGAGTCTGTTCTGGAACATGCAATCAACAAAGACTCTACTGCCAAATTGGAGAGAACAGGTCAGCTTGGTGATGTGATGAAGGAGTCCATTAGAATTGCATATTCATTCTCCAAGATGTTTTTGACCAAGAACTACCCAGAAAACAGATTCTTCGAGAAGGCTGAGATTCATCTTCATTGTCCAGAAGGTGCTGTCCCTAAAGATGGACCATCTGCTGGTATTGCGATCACTTCGTCCTTCCTGTCATTAGCATTCAACAAGCCATTGAGACCTGACGTGGCAATGACTGGTGAGATCACTTTGACTGGTAAGGTGCTGAGAATTGGTGGTCTTAAGGAGAAGTCTATTGCTGCCAAGAGATCTGGTGTGAAGACTATCATCTTCCCTAAGGATAATCTTGCAGACTGGCAAGAACTTCCGGAGAACGTTAAGGAAGGATTGACTCCTGTTGCTGCTGACTGGTACGAAGATGCTTATAAGGTGTTGTTCGGTGATGTCACGCAAGAGGAGGGTAATTGTGCTTGGAAAAAGGAGTTTGAGTTGATCGATGAGGCGATGAAGAAGGAGAAATGACGAGCAAAGGACAAACGAAGCAAGTTGTGAATTCCATAATTAATTTTTGTTGAACTGTGTTCATGTATATAGAAACACAAGTATACGAGCAAATGACGAGCCTAGCGAGTTGTTTGTTAGTGATGTGAAGAGTCATTCGGTAGAGTAGAGCCAGATGTGTTTTTTTGGGGAGCACTGTTTTTTTTGGCGGTGTACGGATGTAATACAAAAACTCAGTGAAATAAAAATTCAACATTCATCACTTTGCTTGACTCGAACTCATATTCATCTAATCTTACTCGATACCCGCACATCATGGCAAAAGACAAATCGAAAAAGAAACAGGCGTCGTCAGTGACGTCACCGTCCCCCGAATCGAATGGAACTAAGAAAGAAGAACAAACGATAGACCAGGAAAAACAAACATTGGAAATATACAAGAATGCATTGACGTTTAACGTGATAGCGAAATATGACCCGAAAATTAATCAATTAATGCATCTGACATCGTATTGTGTTGTTTATCGGTTTGACTCTGAGCTGAACGACTGGTCGAAGTTAGAATACCAAGGTCCGCTGGCGGTTTATTCTAGAAATTGTTTAAGTTTGGGTGATGAAGATAAACTGAGATCCGATCAAGTGGTTAAAAATGACCGTTATTACCAGTTTGGACTGATTGTGCTGAACCGTTTGAAACCAGAGAATTTCAGCATTGGATTGTTTGCTAACAAACATTTACAAGATGAAGATAACCAGATTATAGTGGAAAAGACGGAGAAGTTGATCATTGTCAGGGACTTGAAAGGTGACACTTTTGGTCTTTGGATTTTCGACGAGGCAGGAAGGGACTATGTGAGTGAGCTGCTGAAGTTTTGTTTGGAGAATTGACGGGCAACTGAAGCGAGTCACGTGTCCGGCGACGCTAAGCACGACCGTTGCTCGTTTAACTTATAGTTTTGACCACTTGAATATTAATCTACAGAATTACGTAATCACCGATAATTTTGGCTCTGGCGAGTCCTCCGTACCTCCCTTTGCTTGCGTCGCTCGTCGTCACTCCTTCTTCTTCTTATACGTAGCTCTCTTCTTCTTCGCTGGCTCCTCACTCTTCACATACCCGCTGTACTGTCCCGGCAGCGTCTTGCCTGCCACCTGGTGGTACGGAGAACCTCCGGAACCCGCGGCCTCCTGAGCAGCCAGTTGTTTTTTCGTTGGTTTCCTTGGCTTCTTGGCCTTCTTATCATTCTTTGCTGGTGTGCCAACATTGGCAGTCGGCGTCGCAGTCACAGGCGTCGCAGACTTTCCACTGCCACTGCTTGAAACGCCCGGACCCGTAATTGTACGGGCCATGTCACCACCGTCGGACGAGTTCACAGCCTGTTTCATCTGGCTGCCAGCAGCAGCGACAGCAGACGCCATTTGCTCCTTCTGTCTCTGGTTCAACATACGTTCCTGGTTGATGAGTGCACGCTGCTGCTGAGTCAGTCCGCCTAACAGGCCGTTCATGCTTGGATCGCTCATCGAGCTTGGAATTCCGCCCGAAATTGCGGCCTGCTTGATCAACTCAACTTTACGTCTCCACATCTCAACGAAACGTAAGCGTTGGAACTGTCCAGGCTCGTTATTAGCCATTTTAGAGCTCTCCGATAGTCTGCTGTTATGCGTATACGACTCGCTCAAAATGGTCATCATTTGTTCGTATTTCGAGTTTGTATGTGGTAAGTCTTCTTGAAGCGGTCTGTATGGGTAGTTTTCGAATGTTAATGATTTTGGTTTGTACTCATCTTCACTGCGCGAACCGGAACCGGCGCCGGAGCCGGCCTCACGGGAATCTGATCTATGAGGGAACACCATCTGGTTTTTCTCCTCATCATAAACAGGTTTGACCATATCGAATGGCCAGAGCGATTTATCAAAATGATACGGATTCAAAATCGGTTGCAGATTAACATTTCTGTTGGTAGCCGTTAAGATCTCACTTTCAAACGTTAATGCAAATGTATCGTGGAATTGCTGACTGTCGGCTTGGTAGGATAAGTCGTCGTATTGCGCCAGTTGAGTGAACCGAAGAACAGCACGGTATTCTTTGGGCTGTCTTTTCGGTTCTTCAGTAGCTTTGCCACCTGCACCCATACCAGCAGCGCCATTAGTACCCCCAGGAGAAGCGTCGTTAGCTCCAGTGGTGGCAGCTTCCGTGGTGGCAGCTCCGGTGGTAGCAGCTCCGGTGGTAGCAGCTCCTGCAGTGGCTCCCGCTCCAGCAATGGCTCCTGCAGTGGCTCCTGCAGCAGTGGTGGCAGTCTCTCCCACCTCTATCAGGTTCCTGTGATCATAGACCTTCAAAATCAAACTGCCATCATAAAGCTGAACACCCCCATCCTTAATGACCTCCACAAAGGGTTCAGGAATAGCACCTTTGGCAACATACTCAAGAAACTCCTTCACCGTGCTCGAAGTCTTAGGAATAATGGCATCCTGATTACCAAACCTGTAGTGATTCTCATGGATATGAAACTCTAATGAAGGCGGGTAGCTCTCGAATTTCTTCAAGATCTCTTGATCACTTTCATAAAATCTCTGGGTCTTTGCACGCTTACGTAATTGCTGAATCATCAACATCTTTCTCTGTTGCGGAGTCAATTTAGCCAATTGTTCTTGACTCAAACCAAGAAAGCTACGTTGTGGTGCAGCCTGTGGCGATTGACTAAGATTCCGTGCACCACTGGCTTGTGCCTGAGCCTGAGCCTGTGCCTGAGCTCTTGCTTGCTGTTCTAATAATTTTTGTTGTGCCTGTTGTTGCAGATGCTGTTGTTGAGCTAGTTTTTTTTGTTGCAACAGTTGTTGCTGTTGAAGAGTCAGAGCGCCTGAATTCGATACACTGCCCCCCGAAGTACCGGCCGCAGCTCCCCGTTGAAGCTGGGCCTGTCTGGCCGCGGCCTGCGCGTGCTGCTGCTTCACCATCTGTTGATGACGCTTCAGTAACAAGATATCTTCGTCTTTCAGTTCGCCGCTGTGGATCATTTGTTCTAGTCGCTGTTGCCGCGTCATACCAGGAGGCGGTTGGATGCTGTTGAGAAGTCTCATCATGTAAGCTTGAGTGCTGTTTGGATTTTGTTGAGGCTGCTGTTGCTGCTGTTGAGAGCCATTTGCGGATTTCGCAGTAGCGGCGCCATTAACTGATCTGCCCATCATTGTAAATGAAATTCTAAGAAAACGCGTTAGGCTAGTAGGAGAACACACAAAAACACGTCTTATAAGGGCTTTGATTGCCCGATTTCTCTCTTGTGATTGGTATGTCTCTTTCGAGGGTTTGCTTGGTAATCTGTGGGATTTGCGGTGTAAAGGTGTGCAATCTTTGTTCCTAACGGGGCGACCTCAATGTAAGCAACTGGAAGTTAGTTATTTGAGGTTTGAAACTGCAATTGTCAGATCCAGCTTGGGTGATGAGGGTGGATTAAGTGTTTTCCTAGGTCACGAATGGTGATTTTTGACGATAGAAAAATAAATTACCAGACGAGCGACGAACGAAGCGAGTCGCGAGTCGTGAAAAAAAAAAAAACAGCGTCGATCGGCTCTGCCAATTATATGTGTCGATCGACGCGCGTCGCTCGACGGTAGCAACACAACGGTAGCAACACAACGGTAGCAAGCAACTATAGTACACCACGCCTTTATAAGTTGACGCCATTCTTTTCTCAAGTTAATTACTGTGTGTGACATGTTTGACATTATTGATTATCAAAATGCTTCTCAAAACATCAGAATCTACAGTCCCAAAATTGCTATCATTAGCTGGTAAAACATCACTAGTTACCGGTGGATCTCGAGGGATCGGACTAGCTGCCGCCATTGGGTTGGCTGAAGCAGGATCAGATGTAGCAATTACATACAATTCTTCAAAGTCCGATACATTGGATCCTATTAAAGAAAAGTTCAAGAGTCTTGGAGTTCGATTCAAAGCTTATCAATGCGACGTTGCGTCGAAACACTCCGTTGAAGAGTGTGTCAAGAGTGCAGCTAAAGACTTTGGACGGATGGACATTGTTATTGCAAATGCCGGAATTGATTTGTACGATCCAGCTGAAGACTACAGTGAAGAGAAATATAGGAAACTGATGAGTGTTAATTTAGATGGGGCGTATTTTGTGGCGCAGGCGGCGGCGAAGGAGTTTAAACGGCAAGTGGAAGCGGGCACTTTGGATCAGGGTAGGTTGGTCTTCACTGCCTCCATATCTGCCCAGA
This sequence comes from Ogataea neopini, assembly GCA_030578575.1. Classification (NCBI taxonomy): domain Eukaryota; kingdom Fungi; phylum Ascomycota; class Pichiomycetes; order Pichiales; family Pichiaceae; genus Ogataea; species Ogataea neopini. The sequence continues at coordinate 696,466 of JAJMSO010000002.1, forward strand.
TCGTTAACTATCCACAAAAACAAGCTCCGTACAATGTTTCGAAGGCCGGGGTTGTTGCATTGACCAAGTCGTTGGCTGTCGAATGGGTGGATTTTGCAAGAGTTAACTGTGTTTCTCCGGGTTATATTAACACCGAGTTGTTGAAAAAACAGCCCCAGGAGTGGAGAGATGCGTGGGCTTCCATGATTCCAGCGGGTAGAATGTGTGAGGCTTATGAATTGAAGGGGGCCTATGTGTTCTTAGCAAGTGATTTATCGTCATATGCGACAGGTAGTGATTTGGTTGTGAGCGGTGGATTCGGGCTCACCTGAAACGATGGGGACAACTTCCAAAAGCAACCAAAGCGTGTCATTGGTGTTAGTGGGACGATTTATCCCGTGCAGGTCGGGATCGAAGCTACTGTAAGCCGTTTGTGTACGCAAAAATATATTTATGGGGGGCCAATTTATTATTTCGCTGATGGGGGGACTAAATATGCGGGGTTCCGCAAATCTCAAACTACGAGGCAGACCACAAGCAACCCACAAACGAACCGCGAACAAACCACGAATAAACCACGAATTAAGTAAGTCGTGTGACTGTGATCATCAGCCAGTTTCATTTCCTCTCTAGATGAAATCCTCATGGCTCGCTTCGTTGGTTGTTCGCTACTAGTTGGAGGGACCGATTTTCAGCCGTACGCTGCATACATCGCCTTCGAAGTTTTGTCATCTACATTTGCCATTTGGCCGACTCGCACCGATTCCGTCTACTCCCGTTATTCGGAGTTACGTTATTTCAAAGCCACTAAAGGCAGTTCAACAATGTTATCTTTTGTCCATTTAACACGAGGTGCGTAATCGAGTTGGACCCTGGTGGGGGGAGCAGAAGTGGGGGGAGCAGAAGTGATGCAAATTAGATTACATTGCTTCAAGATCCCCCCAAATACGAAACAACATCGGGCCTTATTTCCCCACAATCTAACAACAATAACCCCATAACCAGCACACCGAAGTCACGGAAAGTATCTACGTCATCCGGGGAAATTAATTGTCCCCCATCGCGGGGAAAATTGACGTGCAGTATTTTCACGGATCGAGAAGGTAGAAAAGGAGAAGTTTTCCCCAGCCGATCCAGTCTTTGAGAATATCTAACATCTCATTAACATGAGTACTGAGAAAGATCATACCAACCAAGAGCCTTCATTAGCTGATATTGTATCAGCTGGATCCGCTGGATCGGATGCCTCAGAGAATGCTGTCTCTATAAAGGAAGATGGCGATAACAAACTTGATATGCTCGACAGATTTGATGGGATCAATATTGATGAGAAGTTTGCCGAATTTGAAGCCTTAGCTGAAGAATCATTGCACTCGATGAATTTCTGGGATCGTATGGTGCTTCAAAGTGGATACTCTCCCACTTTTAGAGACAAAAAACACATGGTTTACTTTCTGGCTTGTTTTGCATCTGTTGGGGGGATGCTTTCTGGTGTTGATCAGTCGTTAATTTCTGGTGCAAAGGTTTTGTTGAAACCAGATTTGGGATTGGATACACATCAATTGTCACTTGTCAGTTCACTTATGCCGATTGGTGCTATCGGAGGGTCCTTGGCTCTCTCGCCATTGAACGAACTGCTTGGAAGACGTCTGTCCATTGTTTGCGCATGTATTTCTTACACAATTGGAGGAATTCTGTGTGCTGCCACTCCGAACGTCCATGGGTTGTATGCCGGACGGTTTTTTATTGGATTTGGAGTCGGATTAGAGTCGATAATTCCAGGTTTTGTCAGCGAGTGTTCACCACGTGAGCTCCGTGGAAATCTTGTTTCCCTGTACCATTTCAATATAGCATTTGGTGAGGTGTGCGGTTACGCAATTGCATGTATGTTTTTCCATGTTGACGGTGCTTGGCGGTTTATTCTTGGGTCTTCATTGTTATTCTCCACAATTATGATGATTGGAATGTTTTTTGTTCCGGAATCGCCTCGTTACTTGGTCCACAAAGGTCGTATTGGCGGGGCTTATAACATCTGGAAGAAACTGCGTGATATCAACGACATCGAAAACAAGGTTGAATTTTTGGAAATGGTCCAGTCAACGGAGCAGGAGAAACTTGATCCAACGACTGAAAGAAAGCACAAGTGGATGGATTTCTTCACGAATCCTCGTGCTCGTCGTGCGCTTGTGTATTCCAATGTCATCATGTTCCTCGGCCAGTTCACCGGTGTCAATGCCGTCATGTACTACATGTCTACTTTCATGGCATCCATTGGATTCGAAGGTGACAGATCTGTTTCGATGTCGATGGTTGGTGGTGGATCCCTGCTGATTGGAACAATTCCAGCTATTCTGTACATGGACAAGTGTGGACGTCGCTTCTGGGCCAACGCGATGTTGCCTGGTTTTTTCGTCGGTATGGTTCTCCTTGGTGCGTCCTACCAGTTCCCGGTGTCCAGTTCGACTGCCTTGGGATTGTACATGACTGGTGTAATTCTCTACATGGGCTTCTTTGGATCTTATGCCTGTGTTACTTGGGTGATTATGTCGGAAGTTTATCCGACATATCTCAGATCTTACGGAATCACCGCAAGTTCTTCGATGTTGTTCCTGTGGACTTTTATCATCACATACAATTTCAGTTCAATGTGGGACGCGATGACTCCAACCGGACTGACGCTGGGATTCTATGGAGGTATTGCAGCTTTGGGATGGGTCTACCAGTTGTTGTTCTGCGCAGAGACAAAGGGTAGAACTTTGGAGGAAATTGATGATATTTTCAGTAAGCCAACGTTGGCGTTGATCAAGATCAATTTGAGGGGAGTCAAAAATGACTTCAGAAACCTGGCAAGAGGTAACTGGAAGGATGTGGTGATGGGAAATGGGTATGCCATCAACTAGCAAACTACGTGCATTATGAGGAGCGAGCGGGCTCGATATGAGCGATTGAATGATGGGCAATGTAAATGAGAGGCAATGAGAGCCATTTGGATGTATAGATGGATTGCTCCTGATGAATAGATCCAGAGCAAGGCTTGTTGTCAGCTGCAAATATTTCTACATTTAACAAAAGCATTAAAAAATTCTGCTACCAAAACAAGTCAGGTTGTGCGAGTCATGCGGGTCGTACCGACAATTCTGCTAGCCGTTTGTCAGCCGTTTGATTGTCGTCGACTCATCGGATGCCTGTGACTCGCTTTGCTTGTCGGGGTGCTGCCATACATCTGCTCCTCTAACTCCGTAGGTCTAAGGTGTGATCTGCGATGCTGTAAGTGCAAGAGTCCACCGTGTAATTGCGCTCCCCTAAACAAGTCAGTTCTCGATGTCATAATTTGCACCTTCAATCAGACTTTTTTCCGTAGTCAGAGGAATCAACTATCAGGGATTCCGAGCCTGGGCGTTGGACCCTGATTCCTCACACGATTCACGATAAGTCCCGAGTGAGCAAGGCACTGTCTGTTTGTGGGGTTGTTGATTCGTCAATTAAGCAGAGATGCATGTAACCCTGAGAGCGAGGTGCGTGTGAAGAATCGGGTGTATAAGTTGAGCAGAAGCGTCGGATGGGCGGTGTCAGTCACGAGAATGACGTAGCGTTTTTTATAAGCATTCCACAGATTTTGGCACATTCAGTCCAGTAACTCACTCGTACGGCATCAAACGTCCAACATAGTCACAAATCATCATTTCAGGTTCGTGAAACCTGAAATGATGATTTTTTGCAACCAAATTTTCAACACCTTTCTCCACAAACCTGCCTCTCCACCAAAATGCGGGCTATTGTTTGCGAACAATCCAACATGCTGCAAAAATCAAAAATGACGGAAAATTTCAGAAAAGTTTATTTGAGGAATCGCCCCGCGAAAAATCCAGGGGGAAAGCGGCCACGCCACGACCCAAGAGAAACGACGAACAGAACGGGTAGTTTGAGGAAGAAGTGGGTTGAATGGATGTGGTAGACGTCAGTCCCACGCACGCACCAACAGGTAGCCTCGCTCGTCTTGCACGTCTTTATAGACGCGTATTGCCGCTCGTTTTGTCGCTCGTCGCACACTTCTCGTACGCTCGTCGCTCGTATGTCTTCGGACCGGAACATGTTACAGCCACTCCCCCTTCCGAGTCGTGCGAAACCCACGCCCATGAAGGACAGCGTACACCCCAATTGAGGGGATACCTGACCCGCTGCCCTTACATATCCGGACCCCTCACCGCTACTATCCACGAGTCTCGAGTATTTACCCTGTACAAGTACCAAACGTCTATCAGCAGGAATAACCTTGACTCAACCAGCTCACTACTTGACAACTTACAACCGCACGTCCCTACGTTGTTCCGTTGTTCCGTTTCTCCGAAAACACGCATTTCCAACACCCCGCCAAGAAGTGTCAGGAGGGTGGAAAAAGGCATTGTACGCGAATTGTTAAAAAAACAATCAGATCAGCTGCAACAGCCCCCCGAATTCGGAAAATCTCACGCGGTGCGAATTCTGGAGATTTCAATTGTCCCCCGCCGCGGGGAAAATGGTGGAGCCATTGCAACGTGTACGTGTATGTCCACAGTATATAAAGAAAGTAAAAATCCTCTTCCGAGCTGCTGTGTGGACGGATTTAGAACCCAATCATCTTTCTCACCATGTCTGACGAACTCAAAGTGAGCACACAACTACCAGCTGATGACGCGGTCTCCGTTGTCTCGGATGTCTCTGCAAAATCTGCTGTCTCCATCAAAGATGAAGGCGAGAACAAATTCGATATTCTCGACAGGGTCGGAGGTATCGATGTCGACGAAAAAATGGCGGAGTTTGAATTACTTGCCGAACAGTCTGCCTCTTCGATGAACCTTTGGGACAGATTGGTGCTCCAAACTGGCTATGCGCCAACATTCAGTACTCGTAAACACATGGTTTACTTCCTGGCAGCTTTTGCATCCGTTGGTGGTATGCTTTCCGGTGTTGACCAATCGCTTATCTCCGGTGCCAGTGTCCTTTTGGATCCAGACCTCGGATTAACTACCCATCAACAGTCACTTGTCAGTTCATTGATGCCGGTCGGAGCCGTCGGAGGATCGATTTTCCTGTCTCCATTGAACGAGTTGCTCGGCAGACGTCTTTCCATCATGTGTGCCTGTCTCTCATACACCCTCGGTGGTATTTTATGTGCATCCACTCCGAACGTCGAAGGTTTGTACGCTGGTAGATTTTTCATTGGTTTCGGTATCGGTTTAGAATCTATCATTCCAGCCTATGTCGGTGAGTGTTCACCAGCCGAGCTGCGTGGTAATCTGGTTTCTCTTTATCAGTTCAACATCGCTCTTGGTGAGGTTTTCGGTTACGCTATTGCCTGTATGTTCTACCATGTTGACGGTGCTTGGAGATTCATTCTTGGTTCCTCGCTTGTTTTCTCGACACTTTTGCTTGTTGGTATGTTCTTCTTGCCTGAATCTCCTCGTTATTTGGTCCACAAAGATAGAGTTGGTGCAGCATTCAATATTTGGAAGAAGTTGCGTGACATCAACGAGATTGAGAACAAGGTGGAATTCCTAGAAATGTTACAATCAACTGAACAAGAGAAGTTGGAGAACTCAATGGAAACCCGTAAGCACAAATGGGTTGATTTCATTACCAATCCTCGTGCCCGTCGGTCGCTTGTTTATGCCAACATTATGATTTTCCTTGGTCAATTCACCGGTGTCAATGCCGTCATGTACTACATGTCTACTTTCATGGCATCTATTGGATTTGAGGGTGATAAATCGGTCTCCATGTCTATGGTTGGTGGTGGATCCTTGCTGATCGGAACCATTCCAGCTATTTTGTACATGGACAGTTGTGGACGTCGTTTCTGGGCAAATGCAATGTTGCCAGGTTTCTTTATTGGTCTGGTGCTACTTGGTGCTTCTTATCAGTTCTCAGTCGACAGTTCCACTGCCTTGGGATTGTACATGACAGGTGTCATTCTTTACATGGGTTTCTTCGGTTCTTACGCTTGTTTGACTTGGGTTATTCCTTCCGAAGTTTTCCCAACTTACCTTCGTTCCTACGGTGTCACAGTGACTTCTGCGCTCTTGTACATGTGGTCATTCATCATTACTTACAATTTCAGTTCAATGTGGAACTCCTTCACAAGTACTGGTCTTACATTGGGTTTCTACGGAGGTATTGCAGCTATCGGTTGGGTTTACCAACTGTTGTTCTGTGTGGAAACTAAGGGTAAAACTTTAGAGGAAATTGATGAGATTTTCTCAAAGCCAACGCTGGCGTTGATCAAGATGAATATGAGGGCTGTTAAGAACGACTTCAGAAATTTGGCAAGCGGTAACTGGAAGGATGTGGTTTTGGGTAGAGGTTATGGGCAATAATTGACGAGAAAATTACTTAACCTACGAGAATGTCGTGCGGATTGGTCTTCTTATCTTAGTTATACTAAGCTCGCTTTACTCGTCTGCTGTTTGATATACTTATGCCTAATTTTATATACGTTAATTGATTGAATGACGAACGACGACAAAAAACTAGTAAAACGGGCTAAGCATGAGAACCACGATGCATGATTCATCAGTGCGATTGTAGTATTCATAGGCAAGAGAGCTAAAAGAATCTGCAATCAAAAATCAACAGCCCAAAATCTGCTACCAAAATCTGCTACCAAAATCTGCTACCAAAATCTGCTACCAAAATTATGTCATCAAGACTTTTTATCGATTGTGTTATACAAGGGTACTTGTATCTTTGGCTGAATAAAACAAAGCTATCCAAGTGCGTGATCATTCGGGTATCTGCTTAGCTAATATGGACAACCCAACACGAGGGACGAACGAAAAACTGTTGAATTCAGCAGAATCAATGATAGTTCAATCCAGAACAAATTTAGTATCCAGAAAACCGATTGAACAGCGATAAATTAATCGACTACGGTGAAAGTAAGTATATGGGTTTGTTTGCTTCGTCGTACGATGGTCCACAGGCATTGGGCTCGGTTGTTACATCGCTAGTTTGGTCGGTTTTTTGAAAAACTAGTTATCTAAAAATTTGATTTAGATGAAGATGGGTCACTTCATAGCTAGTGACTTTCATGGCTCAACGTCAGTAGCTAACACCCTCTGGTCTCTCGAATGACTAACTTCATTCGTTATTCTTGATTCTCCGCTGTCAAACCCTTGACATGATTACGCACCATTACGCAACATCATGCAACATTATGCACAATCATACATAAAGCGCACATCCGAATTATTTTGGCATTGTTGGCAGTGCGCCGCCCCCCTGCAGCCGAGAACTTCAAATGAAATTCGACAAGACCGGTGTACGGGTGCGCGAAGCAAACGCCTCGATCGTTTCCAAACCCATTGTTGAACCTGTTAGCAATTCCCTCGAGCAATAGTCTCCAAACTGCGTCATTCAGCCATTGGTATCATCCAATACGCTCCGATCTGACCAAATCAGCACTATTCAGTTGACTCATCCCAACATCTCTACACCACTGCACCCTTGCTCAGTGTTTCTTTTTAAAAATCTTTTCGCACCTTTAAGAAATTCTCATATTGGCGACTCGGCCCGGTGTTGGTTGGCAAAGCATAAGCTTGTTCAAACACTCGATATCATTAAAAGTCGTCTACAACACGAAAAATAGGTATAAACCTGGAAATTACATCTTCCTTATACAAAATTGACGGACATTAACACGGATCAGATCGGTTTCTCATACAATCCCACATCAATTGAAACAACTGACTGACAGAGCAATCTCACCTTTTACATTACATCAAACGACTCTGTTGCCTATTAATTATGTCAATGACCTATCAACAGCCGTATCAGACACACGAACAGCTCACATCGCTCTACGGCACCACTAGTGGGTCTGGCTCAGGCCAAATCGCACCTGACCAGCAATCGTCAGGTTCTTCTACAACTGGTGTCGTGTCGTCAAATGTATCACAGGTACCACACGTATCGCAAGTGACACAGGTGTCACAAATGCCTCAAGTGACGCAGCTACAACAACACCACGATCTTGCTCAACAGTACTATACTGAACTTGCTCAATCGAATCAATCCGTTTTGCCAAGCATCACTGCACAAACGCAAGCATTACATCAGCAGCAGCAACAACAGCCCCAATCTCAACAATCGTCAGATTTATACTATTCTCAACCACCACCAAGCTATGGTTCATACGGTGAACTACAAAATCCTGGTGCGCCACATATGTATCAGCCACACAATGGCGCAGCAAGACATCAAAACACTTATCCATCAAGAACAGTTTATTTGGGCAATATCCCAGGGGACATCGAACCTCATGAATTGTTGAATCATGTTAGATCAGGGACTGTGGAAGCTCTAAAGATTGTTCCTGCCAAGAATTGTGCATTTATATCATTTTTGGATGAGAATTCGGCCATGCTGTTTCATTCAGACGCGATTCTCAAGAGATTATCGATTCAGAATCACGAAGTTAAAGTTGGATGGGGTAAACCCACGCCTGTTCAACCGATTGTGGCATCATGTGTTGCACGTTACAACGCTACACGTAATGTGTATCTTGGTAATCTTGATGAGACTGTTACTGAGGAAGAGTTAGCGCGTGACTTAGCAGAGTTCGGCTCAATTGATACAATCAAGGTTTTACCTGAAAAGAAAATTGCATTTGTTCATTTCACCTCAATTTTATCGGCAATCAGATGTATTCAATCATTACCATTAGCTGAGAAATATCGTGATAGAAAAGTTTTTTACGGAAAAGACAGGTGTGCATTCATTACCAAAACACAACAACATAACGCCGCACAGTACCTCGGGTTAAATCCAAATGCCGAAAACCTCTTAAATCAGGTTGATCGTGATCTGATTGCAAATGCGTTAGTCAGACAATCGAATGCAGCTGCGGTGATTGCAACAAGTGCTGGTGGCTCAGGAAACCTCGGTAACAGAACCATTTACTTGGGGAACTTACATCCTGACTCTACCATTGAAGAGATTTGTAACGTTGCTCGTGGTGGCATACTACAAAATATTAGACTCATTTCTGAGCGTCATGTTTGTTTTATTACATTCATCGATCCAATCTCAGCTGCCCAATTCTATGCGATGTCTTCATTACATGGCCTCATCATCCATAATAGAAAGATCAAGGTTGGTTGGGGAAAACACTCGGGTCCATTACCAAATTCCATTAATCTTGCTGTTGGTAATGGTGCTTCCAGAAATATTTATATTGGTGGATTGGACAAAATTCCTGAAATCAAATTTACAAAAGAAAAATTGTACAACGATTTCCGGGAATTTGGTGAAACTGAACAGATCAACTTTTTCGATGAGCGTCATTGTTGCTTTGTCAATTTCACAAACATATCAAACGCTATCAAGGCAATTGATGGCATTAGGAATAATGAAGATTACAGAAAGTGCAAGATCAACTTTGGTAAGGATAGATGTGGAAACATGCCAAGACAGTTCCAACAAACGGGTCAACAGCAGGGCCAGATTGTTGGGGATGCAAATGGTCAACAGTTTTACGATTACGATGAGGGAGAGGGGGATGATGAAAGTGATAGTGATGGGGACAGCGGCGTTTTTGAGGCGTACAACGGGAATCCGATGGGGATAATCACTGGGCAATAATTCCCATCAGCGAGCGAAGCGAGTCGTTGGTGGTGATTTGTGCGTGTCTTGCGAGCCATTGGAGTCGACAGTGGTTATGGCTGCTTTGAATGGCTTACAAATACTCGCCCCAAAATTGCTCGCAGCTTCATCACTTGTTAATATTCGTTCGATATTCATTGATTTTATGTATGTTCATTTTTAGCTTGTTTTAATACCTTGTTTTAATAAGTGTAGGATCGGTTCCCAGATAACGGGAGCTGAGTGTTTTCAAAAGTAATATTTGTTCAGGCTGTGCTGAGCCGCACGTTACAGCCGCGCCATCGGTTAACACGAACGGGCAACTGACAAGCGACCGAAGGACGGAGCTAGTCGCGACTGAGTCGAGACACAACACTACAAACGGAAGCTTAGTATTGCATACAGCGCTCGTTCTTTGTTACGCGGTTTTTGCTGGTTTTCTGCTCACTCGTCGCTCGCTTAATTCGCCGTGCTCGAAATTTTGAGCCCCAAAAATATTTTTTCAAACCCGATTATTGGATTTGGAGGTGCGACGACGAAGGAAGAGAATACTAAAGAAACTGAACGAAGATGAGTCTTTCCCAAGGAACACAAATGAGAGTTTTATACCAATTAAGAAGAAAGCTACTCGGTTAGACCTACTTGGTTTGCCCCTTGTTCGCGCGTTATATCGCACGTATCCCCAACGTCGCATTCTCAAACCCAATATCAATATCGGTTAGCAGAGGCAAGTGACTCTTTTCTTATTGATAAGACTATCAACTACTTAAAAGACAGTTAGTTTCCCGCTTGGGCCTGAATCGACCAGCTGACTAGACCGTTTGCACGATTTGCACTGCTTTATTTGCGCACTTTGCTCTCAATGCTCGCTCCGCTCTCATTGCTGAGTAAACTCTCTGCCGCCATCGACTCCTTCGGAGTTGAACAACGGGGAGTCCAACGATGTCTTCCTTCCGAAAGAACGAATTCCCTCTCAAAATCCATGCTATCAATCACAGGACTTTGGATTTCCGGATGTGGAGGACTCACATCAATGTCATCATATTTTCTGGGACCTCTCATATACGGATTAGGTTATAAAGACTCCCTTATTATCGGGATTTTTGCAACCCTTATTGGATGTTTAGTTGCAGCTTACTGTTCCACCATGGGTCCACGCTCAGGTCTTCGACAAATTTGCTCAGCTAGATATCTTTTCGGCAGATTTGGAGTTAGATTTGTTTCATTAGTGGCTGTTGTTGGAGTCCTAGGTTGGTCTGTTTCCAATTGCGTTTTAGGTGGGGAAATTCTTAAATCCGTGAGTGGGGGCAAAGTACCTCTTGAAACCGGAATTGTCATTATAAGTGTTGTTAGCTTGGTAATCTCGATCTTTGGGATTCATTACGTCCTCAAATTCGAGTCGATTGTGGGTATTTTCGTTTTCATCGTCGTCATTTTGATGTATGGAATTTGTCACAAAGAAGTGGGAGAATTCCATCATCAGGAAAGCGTGGGGGATTATAAAACAATTGTTGGGAATCGGTTAAGTTTTTTCACTCTAGCTTATTCAGTGACATCAACGTGGGGTGGATTAGCAAGTGATTATTATATTCTATTACCTCAAGATATCCCACAAATTAGTGTATTCACATTCACCTTCTTTGCCATCAGTATACCTACCATAGTGGGGGCAGTCATTGGAATTTTGATCGGAAATGCAACCGTGGGGGAATCGGTTTGGCTGGAAACTTACGATTCAGATTCCTTGGGTGGACTGTTAAATTTAGTTTTTTCAAAGTGGGGGAAATTCGGTAAATTCCTCTTAATCATTCTATGGCTATCACTGATTACCAACAACATCATCAACACGTATTCCGCCGCTTTAGAGTTTCAAATGGTGGACCAATGGCTATACCGTAAGCTACCGCACTGGTTCATCGTTATTATCGCATTTGTTGTTACACTGGTCTGCTCATTGGCCGGGAAGGATAAGTTTAGCACAATTCTGTCTAATTTCTTGCCAATGTTGGGCTACTGGATATCGATCTACGTGGTTTTGTTACTAGAGGAAAACGTCATCTTCAGATCGACTAGATTGGTTAGACTGTTCAAATATGAATTTGTCGAAGACGAAGTGGGGGAGATTGAATCAGATATGAAAGAAGTTGGTTTAGAGTTGGAAACCGATTTGGGGGTTAGAGTGGGGGGTTTCGACAACCCCCACTCAACTAAAACCGCTCCATATTACAACTTCAACATTTGGGATCAACAGCAGCTACAAACTAATGGATTGGCAGCTTGCCTATCATTTTGCGCGGGGGTCGTTGGTGCTGTTTTAGGAATGAATCAGGTATATTATTCCGGCTGTTTGGCAAGGTTATTGGGCGATTACGGTGGGGACTTAGGCACATTTTTATCTTTTGGATTTGCAGGATTGGTGTATCCGGTTTTGAGATATTTGGAATTGAAGAGGTGGGGTAAATAGCTTAGCTCCTTGTTGCGTGGGGGGAGGGAGCTGATTCAAAGGTGGGGGGTGATGAATAAATATAGTGTAACTACGCTCCTCATTTGGAGCTATTAATACCAAACAACGACAATAAGTAGTACTTAAAAAACCACCTAATTGAATCTAAAATTCTTGTCATTGAGAGTAACCATGAGTAATAATTAGTTTGCTGCTGATTATGTGGGTTTTGATTAGCAACTTCCTTTGTTGGTTCTTGAGTGGGTTGAGCTTCACCTTCCACGTTAACCCAGGAAGAATTTGTCTCCGATGGCGATTCAGCAGTTAGCGCGGGGGAATCCAATGATTCAACTAAAGTGGGGGTTTCTAGCAATCCTTCACTTAGCAACATATAGTTATTTTCAATCCCCGATTCATCAGGCTCATGTGGATCTGACCAATTACAAAGCCAATCGGTATGGTCAACGACAAACTTGTATTGAATCTTATCGTTAACGTTGAATCCGTCGATCTTTATATTACCTTGCCACTTATTGCTCACGTCACTATAACTCAATGGATTCAGAGTGGGAGACCATTCATTGAATGATCCAGCCACATTGACAGCATTGTGGCGGTGTTCTTCATCATCCAGTGTGAACTGTAACGAAAACTTAGTCATTTTGGTGATTTGAAGAAAGAAGCGGATTATTGGAAAGGGGATTCGGGTGGGAAAATTATAACTGTTGCTAAAGAGGGGGTAAAATGTGGTTGAAAATTTCCCATCCACGTAAATTCTAATACATCCACGTAAAATTAATCTCAAAGGGATGAGTAGAATTATTGCTGATGAATTGGGCAATGTCGGCTCAGAAGTTGACTTGCTACATTTTGGAGACAGTGTCAGGTGATAGGTCAGTTTGTGACAGCCTCTGTGTCGCCCCACTGAAGTGGGGCTCCAATGGGGCTGTTATTTTTTTTGACAGACGCGGTGTAAGGATGTCAATGTGCTACTTATAAGCGTCGATCGACGCATCGTTTGTTTTTAATCACTTCTCAATTTGGAAAATTGTAAACCGAGTCGAAAAAAAAATAAGAGAATTGTGTATGTGTGTGTACACACTGGGAGGCAATAGATTAACCTCATCAAAGCACCCTTCTCTCCAACTGCCACAACGCCAGCCCATATACTTGTCATGCAGTCACCTAATAGTACCACCCCCACGATAGGGTCGTCCACAACCACCCCTCTCACCCCCATTAAAGACCTCAAAGACCTCGGAGCACACAATCAAAACGAAATCACAGAAACTCTACGGAAAGCACGACTCGGACAAACCTTAGCACCAGAGAAAGTTAACGATGGATACCAATATCTAGGCCAAGACAAAGTTGATTCTCCACTTGTTCAGTCGACGCCTTCAGCAGCGACCCCGTTGACGGCTACTCCAGGTTCAGCATTCAAATTCGACAACTCTTTCTTCAATACTAAAGGTGTTAGCGAAAGTTTTGTTCAGTCTCAACCTGGATTGAGACTTTCCACTACCGAAGATGGTCAATTGAATGCTGTGAAGGGGGCGTATAATTTGTTCGATAAGAGAAACTCAGCAAGAGCATCACCGATGGGGGCAGTGACAAGGAAAAGACGTCGTTTATCGAATGCAAAAACACCAAATTCAAGAGAAAAAGCCCCAATTTCCGCAGCCCCAAAAGCCCCAAAATCACCACCAACAGCCCCACAAAATAAAAATTCGAATCCGACAATCGCAGCTCTTTATCGAGTTTTAACAGATCCACAATGCGCAAGCAACTTGACCTTTATCGCACAGATTCTTCTCAATACCCTTGTCTTTGCTGGGTTCCTCCTGCTACTCGTATTTTGCTTTGTTGCAGTCAAAAGAGACGCTGATCGCAAAATTCAAGGTTACTCGAATAAAGTCCTCCATGAAATCAACCAATGCAAGCGTGAATATTTCCGTAATAACTGCTCACCAGATCATCGAGCACCCGCCCTTGAAGAGTCTTGCAATGCCTGGGACAATTGTATGAACAAAGATCCAACTGCCGTGATCACCACTGTGGCATATTTCGAAATACTGGCAGATTGTATGAATGCTTTTTTCCATAACTTGAGTTTCCGGACTATATTGGGGATCATTTTCTTGTTTTTATTCAGTTTCATTGTTCCAAACGTTCTGTTTACCAAGTTCCGTTCGTCATCAACAACAAATAACTATTACCATTTCACGGAACAATCAAATATCACCCAACAAACAGAACACAGCATCATGATGTCACCAATCAGATCCCCAAGGCTGTTGGATTCAACAGTTTACTTCACACCTCCAGCACCAATGATCAAACATGAGAAACCAGGTAGTTCGAGTGTGAGATTTGATCCCAACGTCAGCTATAGGGAGGTTTATGAGTATGAGACTAGTCCGTTGAGTAGGTTTGTCAACCGGGATAAGTATTAGAGAACGATGAGCGCAGCGAGTCGTGAGGAATCTCATGCCTGCCACTCTCAAAACGATTACCAATGACTACCAATGATTACCAAAACGACTACCAATGATTACCAATACGACTATTTATGACCACCAAAGCTACTCATGACCACCAAGTATTTAGATTAGACTTACATAATTCAATGGCACGGTGAATTACGACTGTAGTTGTAAACAAACCATGCGATTACTTACAGAAAACTTGCTGATGATTCGCACGAAAGACTCGCACGCTCGCTCGTCATTCGTTCCGGTTCTGATTAATATGATTATTGAATGAAATACATGATTATTTAAATACGATCGTGACCAATGAAGTGAGTGACGTCTAGTCATTTGCTTGTCAATCAGTCAACCTGTCCGTGTTCGCTAGCTAAGCCGCCACCTTCTTGCCCCCCATCAACTGACTTAACAACTCCGCACTGTTCGTCTTCACACCTTCATTACCTCCGCCCGGGAACAAGCCTGGAGGAGGAGGAGTTGCAGTACTTTGTGTTTGTTGCGCAATCTGTTGAGCATGTTGGAGATGAGCCTGGACAGCCTGCAAATCTTGTGCCTGTTTCATCTTCATTTGGTGTTGCTCTTGCAAAAATTGTTGTTGCAAAAACTGCTGAGTCAACTGACTTGGCTGTTTAGATGAACCCTGATTGATAATGGTATTCTGATACCGTTGTGGTTGGGGCTGGTAAAACTGTGAAGTTTGGGCTGCGGCCGCGGCGGCAGCTGCAGCCACCACCGAAGGTTGAACAGATGGGGTTGCAGCAGCTTTCGGAGTCTCCTGTGTCGTCTTATAGTTGTAATTCTTACTGAATGGGACAAACAATAACGAATCAATCAACTTCAACATATGCTGTCTGCTCTCCAAACTATTGGTTTCCGTCAATGATTTGTCCAAAGTATCCATATCGAATTGATGGAACATCGCAAATGCCGGCTTCACGTTCGCTTGTGGGGAAAGTTTGTAGGATGGACGAATGGTATAAGAAAACTCATCAAGGGAGTTCAATGTTTTGATCGACTCTTCAATCATCTTGAAACTTTGAACAGTCTCATCTACAGATCCACTATGAGAGTCTTTATCTTTCTTCTCTTTCTTCTTCAACTGATTCGTTGGAACCTTTGTAGGTTTTTGTAAAATAGCATCTCCCAATGTTGGGAATGCAGACAAAGTCTCTGAAGCAGCAGGATCGGCAGATTGTTCAGCATGTTGTTGAGCTTGTTGCAGTTGCAATTTCGCCCATGAGGCCGTTGGTGGGAGACCAGGTAATGGGGTCTCTTCCTCGTGACCTGACGAACTGTAGTGTTGATGAGGAGGTGGCGGAGCTTGCTGTTGCTGTTGTTGCTGTTGCTGTTGTTGATGATGTTGCTGTTGCTGTTGTTGCAGCTGTTGTTGCTGTTGTTCATACAAATGTGATTCTTCATGTTGATGAGCTTCAGATGAACTTGAGCCATAGTCGTGCTTCGGACCAATGAGACCGTTCGTTGCTGATCTTTCTTCCAATTTCTTGTTGATCGACCTCGTGGACAAATCTTGTCTAGTGTAAGAATCTGCTTCTTCACCAGGCTCATGCAGAAACATACAGTTTGGATTTGGGCATGGTTGACCTCTGAGGTAAGATGAGCAGTATTTGGTGGTTCCATGAGCTGCTCTCAAGACACGTCCATCACTAACAGAACCGTCAACAGCTGCTATACATTTAGAAGCATCTTCTTTGCGAGCAAATGTAACATAGACTCCATATCCTGGGTTGCTGTTGTGATGAGGATTGTTTGAGTTTGGAGTTCTCTTGTTGATGACGATCTTTGAAATTTTACCGTATTGACCGAAATATTTGTCAGATCTCAACACTGTTGACAATTCGTCAGAGCTGCAAGGTGGGTTCAGTCCAACCACATAGACAAGATTCTGTTGGATGACTCTCATACCTGCCAAATGGTGTCTTTTAGCTTGTTCGGCATCCTTACGCTCCTTCTCGACCTGTCTCTTCTCTCTCTTCCGCTTTTCGACTCTTGATTGATTTGCCTTCCATTCTTCTGGTGATATACTCTTGTATTCAATGTTTTTGTCCTCATATGGTCTACGACAGGCAGGACATTTCCCATTCAATTCGGGATTCGTACGGATATTGTTGTAACAAAATTGACAAACTTGATATCCGCACGGACATGGCCAGAAATTCTTATCTGTTATATCCATTTCCTCAACGCAAAGTGGACAAAGGTCCTCTTCATCGTCCGAAAGGAACGAATCGCTGTTCTCGGTTGAGTTGCTGTCGTGTGACATCACGAATGTGTGGGGTGTATGTGTGGTAAACGTTTACGAGACTGCTGGGCAAATTGTACCTCTTGATGGTAGTTCGTATATGTCTAAAGAGTGCGATAGAAGAACAAAACAGATTCGTTTGTCTTGTTTCGTTTTTTTTTTTCGCCAGCCAGCCAGCGTCTTTGCCCTTTCTTAAAGAAAAAATTCACCAACCTTTAATGAGCCATAATTTATTTTGGCAGAGGAACGAAAATGATGGCAAAAAACAAAAAAAAATAAAAGGGGAGACGGTAGCCCATTAAAAGTGTCATTTGTGCTTCGTTTAAGCGTGTAAGACAATGGATCCGCGACTCATACAGCTTCTTCTCTGCCAAACGAGCTCGGATAACAACATTCGTGTGCGATCCGAGCTCGAGTTCAATGAACTCGCTAAAGCTGATGCTAGTCGTCTGTTATACGAGTTGATCCAAATTGGTGAGAGCACACAACCTCAATTGATAGCACGTCAAGCAGCCTTGTTGCATATCAAACGTTTGGTTCCCAAATTTTGGTCTCCAGCGTTTGACTCTTACGTCGGAACATCCACAATCGATCAGAAGGTCAAAGAACACATCCGAAACGCGCTTTTGAGACTTGTGGCCGACCCAGATTCAAAAATTAGAAGCAGTACAAGTTATGCCATAGTTCAAATTGCAGCAGTCGATTATCCAGATGAGTGGCCAAACCTGTTAAACGAGTTATACGACCGTACGGTTGATTCTGGCTCGAGTGAGCATCAAATATTAGGTTCATTATCGGTTCTTCAAGAGCTTTTTGATGACCTTGTTCCAGAGGATCAATTCTTCGAGGGTGGTGTTGCCGTGAAGGTTATGCAAACTTGTGAGATGATATTATCGCACGAGTCTTACTCGGTTCAAATCAAAACAGAGACTCTGAGGTTACTCAAAACAATTTTAGAAATCATTGGAAGCTCAGACATTTCTGAAAGTAATGGAAGAAAACAATTTGTCAAGCAAGTAATCCCACAAATACTAGAGCTTTTAACCTCAATGGCTTACTTTTTCGTTGAAAACAACTCAACTAGTCTTTTCTCGCTCATGGTTCTCGATATGAAGGCTCAGCTGTATGTTTGCTTGAACACAATTTCCAGTACTTTCCCCAAAACCGCAGCTAAAGTGAGTTCGCAGCTTGTTGGTCTTGTTACTAGAGATTTATCTGATCTTCGAAACGTTTACATTCCACTAGTATCTACGGAAGTTGATATTTCCTCCATTTTGAAAGATGTTTCAGAGTTCGAAAGTAGCCAAATTGAAAGAAGGGAGCCAATTGATGTGATATCTGGCTTAGTTGCAAATCAGGCAGGACTTTTACAATCATTGATTGAGTCGAATCACCTTCATTTGTCAGACTCTGATCTCGATAGTTTAATCAACACCTTGATATCCCTGAGTGTTCTTCCACTCGAAGCTCAAGAGAAGTTTGGATCAGATTTCAATTCGTTCGTTAGCGTGGAGACTGAATTGGCTACTGAAACCGACACAGAAGTGAGGGATGCATTTGCAGAGCTTTTAGAGGCAATTGATTCTAGAACTAACGAGATCATGATCGAAAATGTTGTTAAAAAACTCAATGAGTCCATTCAATCCAATGGGAGTTGGATGGAAATTGAATCAATCACGTACCTTTTGACACATCTTTTTTCAAACGAATCGGAGGTCGAGAATCCTCCATTCAATTTGAATGAGCTTCTGGAATACCTTCTCAGCGTAATTGAAGATAAAGTCAGAAAGTTACCGCAAGAGTCTGAACTTACAATTGCCAGATTGATAATTATGATTCCAAAATTTTTAATGAAGTATGAAGAAGAGATGAAGCCACTCGGAGTCAATGCATTGACGAGACTATTGGAGAACCTATCCAAATTGAACGAGGGATACGAAGTCATCAAAAGTTCGGTGTTGATCTCGTTCCAATACTTCAATCATTTTATTCCAGCTTCTCAATTCAACTCTGACATTCAGTACAAATTGATAACTTTAATCAATCAACTGATTGAAGATGCTGAGGAAGACGCCGATGTGATGATGTTAGAGAGTTTAACCATTTTGATTTCCATCAACAATAAGCAACTCACCACTGACGAATCGACATTTTTGATGGTTTTGAAAATTGGTTTCAAGGATTGTTCAAATTTTTCACTAAATTCTTCTACTCTCGAATGTGTTGAAGATCTTCTAAGAGAACTTCCAACTTCCAACTATCTTACTTTGTGTTATAAAGGACTACCACATTTACTCAACATTGTGGCCAATTCTAACAATAATTATGCTCCAGAATTAGACCTGTCTTTGCAAATACTGACCATTTTCATCAAAGGACCTTCTCCAGACCAATCACAATTGCCAGAAGATGTTTTTAATTCGGTTTTTTCTATCATTTACAAGTTTGTTTTAGCCTGTGAAGACGATCAACTCTTGCAATCATCTTCTGAGGTTTTCAATGAATTTCTTTCCAAGACACCTTCATATATTTCAAATTACAGGGAAGGTGAGGCAACAGGTAATGAGATTCTATTGAAGATTGTTTCTAAATTTTTGTCCCCATCAATGTCTGATAGAGCTATCGTCAAACTTGGAGATCTCATTATTCTTTTGATTGAAAACTTTAATAATGAGTCTGTGGTTCAACAATACTTAGAGGAAATCTTGAGAGCTGTCACCTCAAGATTGGTCTCAGCTAGAGAAATGCTAACAATCGAGAATTTGATTTTGATTTTTAACAAATTGACGGTATCACAGCCAAAATCTACAATCGACTTTCTGGCCAATTTCCAAGTCGATGGCGTTTCAGCTTTAGTCAAAGTTCTCCCAATTTGGTTACAATCGTTTGAGGTTATGAGAGGCTATGATAGAATTCTGTCAAACATCGAAGCATTCATTGAGATTTACAAATTGAATGATCCTCGTCTTCAATCTATTCAAGTTAATGGAGATTTATTACCGAACCAAGTGCCGGACGATGTGATTATGACAAGATCAATGACCAAGAAACTTCCATTGAAGTATGAACAAATAGGTGCAGATGTCAAGATCATCAAACTTTTGGTGAATGAATATAAATTCCAGGAACGTTCTGTTCAACAGGATGTTCCGCTAGATGTTCATCAACATTCACACCAACATGCCGGTGACGAAGGTGACGACGAAGAAGAATGGGAAGACTTGGAAGACGTTGGTGTCCCATCATTTGAGCAGCTGCAACAGTATGTTGTCGATGATGATGATGAAGGAAGGGACGCCACGAGGTCCGGTGACGGAGTGAGACAGTTACTCCAGGGTTTCTTTAGAGAGTGTGCAGGACGGAACTTGTCAGGATTTCAGAAGATTTACAATGATTATCTGAGTGACGAGGATAGGAAGTTTCTGACGGAGTATGTTGCGTTCACATGAACTAATGACGAGGTGAACTAAGCGAGGAGTGAGACAGAAATCAGGCCAACAACTCGCTCTGCTCTTCCACCTTTGCTTGTTTGCTCGTTACGAATAACTTATAAATTCAATGACAAATAATACAGTATTTAGTATGCCAATATACATTATAGCCAACTTGATTCAGAGTAATGGACAATGACGAGCGAGACCCTCAAAGATTCGTAAGATTACCATTTCTTCCAGCAGGCGTCGATATGATGGACAGATAAGTGCCGTGACTTGTTCACGACTCACACGACTAGATTGACGTTTACAAAGCCAACTCGATATCAAAATCAATATCCTTAATCACTTCGTCAATTCCATCTCTCTTGAACACACATTTGACCGGATGAACCTCCTTTTTATCCTCCTTAACCTCCACTGGCTCTTGACTCTCCTGCTGCGAAGACTGCGTTTGACCGCTTGAAGTGTAAAAGATCTTTGGATTTGTTCTCAATCTGCTGAACGGATCATTGAAATTTTTACTCAGAAGTTGCTTTTGTCTGATTTCAACATTCTTTTTCTCGGCTTTTCTGATCGAAGACTCGTTGGACTTCTTATTCCTCAAATTGATCTGTTCCATCTTTGATAATGACGAGCTTCCTGCATTTGTATATTTCGATAACTCTGCAATTTGTTTAGAGAGCTGCTCAACTTTTTGAACCTCATGTCTTTCGACAGCCACTTGTAACTCTTCTCTAAGTCTGGCCACTTTCTTGACTCTGTTTCCCGAATCCATGGTAGCCACCGAAATTGCTTCTTTCTTAGCCACCATCTTGTTGATATCCTCATTGGTGAGCTTTCTACTTGACATGGCCTTGAGTTCCTCGAATTTTTGTTCCACCTCTCCAAGACTTGGTAGATCTGCTCCTGAATCGTGCAACCGACGTTTGTAACTTTCAAATTCTTCGACCGAAATTGGGGAGTCAGAGATACATTTCATATCAATCACTTTTTTGGAGTCACCCTGCGAAACAAGTAAATAAGAATTGCATGGTTTGTTCAGCAATTGATAAGGTTTGCCACCATGTTTGACGTCCTCAATCTTCGCCACTCTATACTGAGGTCTTCCTGTCTCTCTAGAAACACCAATATTAACTCTCACGTATGTTCCTTTCACCACTTCATCAAACTCGTCACGGAAAAGAAATTTGGCCAACACAGAACGACTGGATCTAACCTTCGCATTGAAATCACTAAGGGTCGCATCCCGGTAGTAACGATCGTCGTACTCTGGTTGGGACGTCTTCTTCCTGCTCTCTGAACCTTCTAAATAGTATCCATCATCGTCTTCGTCATCCAAGCCGTCGTCTTCGTCATCCTGGTCATCAAGCAGATCATCCAGATCATCGTCTGACTCATCGTCTGACCCATGACGTCTGGAATCTTTCTTACTCTTCTTCTCTCTCTGTCTCTTCAACTCTGAGAGTTTGCTGGTTCTGAGTTTTTTCGTCGAGCTACGGCCAGATTTCAACGTAGTGCTCTCAGCACGACTCTGTCTGGCTCTCAAAGCCAAGTACCGCCTCTCACGGTACTTTTCACGTTCCTGAGTACGATCGTAAAGAATCTGTTCTCTTGTCATCTCGTCCATAGCATCCAACTTTGCCCGATCTTCCTCGTCTTTGTACTTCCCTTCCAGCGGGTACGGATCTTCTTCCGCGTACTCGTCTTTGTCGTCGTCGTCATCTTCGTCCTCAGATTCGCCAAGGGCTCTTTTGTTGGATCCCGTCGATCTTTTGGTGCTCGTTTGAATTTCTGGTTCGTAGTCACTTTCATCGTCCTGTTGGTCATCTGAGCCAATTCCGGCCAATGCCAGCAAATCGTCGTCACTGTCACTCATTACTGGTTTAAATTGTGTTGTTAACAGCAAGGGAACAAGACGTACGCTGGTGGTTTATTTACCAACTTTTGATAAATTTCTTTGTTCTTTGCTTCGAAAGAATTTGGAAATTACAAGTTACCCGGACTTTCAAAAAAATATATTTTAAATGCAATGAAATGTAATCTTTCTTTGTCTTGTTCCCTCGTTCCTTGCTCTTGTTCTTCCGACAATATTCCAACCATAACACCGTCATGGCTTCACCACCTCCCGACTCATTGGGGCCAACTGGAGCTGGTCATCTCCCCCAATTGAAACAACGCTCATCAACCGCTAAAAGATCTCCTTCCATTTTAGTCACTGATTCAAGAAAGAGTCAGAACAAAGCACCATTTGCAGGTCATCGTCTGGAGAAAATACAGCGCTCGGGCCAGAATGATCGTTCCTCCTCTTCAACCCGTTCAGGGCCTTCCAATAGATCCCGCCGTCCGCCTTCAGTGACTAAATTCAGTGATATCTCTGTCTCTAACATCATATCTAATATTAGTGATATCCCCTCTTCCAGACAAAGAGAACGCCCTCGATATGCCTCACCAAATGCGCAATTTATCTCGAACTTGTCTCGTTCGGGACCCCGTATGGTCCCCCAATATTACAAGACCCTCCCCACCAGAACATCAAAGACATCACAGAAGTTAGTCCTCATCCCAGATCACGACAAGATTCCGTACGACGACAGAAAGGGATCTTCGCAGATAATGGTGGATCAGGATGTCGGTGAAGAAACAACAACAGATAACATTTTCCAAAGTAATTATGTTCGTACACGTGCAGAACGAATGACCAAAGATTTACGAGCCAATGAGTATCCAAGAGTGACCGCTTACCTGATATCAGAGGGGTTCGATTTAAACTTAACCTCGCAATTTCTCTCGAAACATCACATGGTTTCTCCACGATTGTACGATGAAGCGTTATATGTTCCATATTCTTTGCCTTTGTTACCTGGAGAAAACGGTTACCGGATTCAATCTAACAATTCTGCTAAAATGCAACATGGTAATTTACTTATGGAGAACTTTCTAGACAAAACCGAACAAAGAGATCACCACTATGAGTTTTATTCTGGTGAAGATGGGGAAATGGACCGGGGATCCCCTAAATTGAGCCCAGCAGGAAGTCTTGTTGATCCTAAATATTCTTCACCACCCGGACATAATGCCGAGTTTGATCCATCTGAGCCACAATATTTCATTACTAATAGTCCCACAGAGAGTATATTGGAAGAACAAGAGGTCAGGGACGCCGAAGACACCGTTTCATTACATACTGATGACATTTCAGCTTCTGTGGCAGAGAAAATTACTGAGCCTACTCCGCAAACTACTCTAGAGGATCCTCATGAACATGCCATTGAATCGATTGAGGATCAACATGGTGACGAACTGCATGACCAATCTCAACAACAAAAACGTAGAACCTCCTCTGGCTCGTCATCGAAAAGAAAACCTCACTCCCACTTACCAGATTTGACTAAACATGCTGAAATGTTCATACTGGATTACGGGGTTGTTGTGTTTTGGAATTTCAGTGAAGTTCATGAGAAAAACATACTGGCTGATCTAGTTTTTGCCAAGATTCAACCCGGCGAATTTGAATTGGAGAACGAAGATGAGGACGACGAGGAAGACTATCAGACAGATGAGAATCAACCGATTACATTTATCATTAAGCCTGTTCCTGAACATGATATTGAGACGGAAGAGTTTCATTTTGAGTATTTGAGTGATATTCCAACACCACGGATCTACAATGATATGATTACACTGAAATCTGGTGACCATTTGATCAAATTGGCGATTTCTCATGCAATTGCACAATCAACAAAACTCTCAATGTTTGAAAGCAAGATGAGTAACATTTTAAATTCGATTTCAAGATTACCTAAGGCATTGGCATTGACGGGTAAGTTGCAAAACTATACCCGGAGAAAGTTACTGATCAAAACTGGAAAGCTGTTTCAGCTGAGAAATGAGGTCAATCTTTCGTCCAATGTGCTGGACACTCCTGAATACTTCTGGTCGATCGAGCCTGGGCTGGACCCACTTTATTCTGCTATCAGAGAATATCTAGAGATCGATCAACGTGTTGAAGTTATTAATGACCGTTGTAAGGTTTTCTTAGATTTTTTTGATATTCTAGAGGATTCTTTGGCGGAAAGGACAATGACAAAGATCACGACGATTTTGATTATAGCGATTGGTGTGAGTGTTTTGGTGTCGCTGTTGGAGATTTTTATTAGATACTTGGTGATTAATAGTGCATAACGACGAGCAAGGCGGGTATACATTCAACAAGCCAGTGGTAGCTCATTATTACTGGCTTAACCATACTTGATATCGTCAATAACGGCTGGCAACGGGCATAGCTAGTTGTTGGTCTTATTAATAGAGTCAAATTCATTATTCAAGGACTAAAGATTGTAGACGACTGTGCAATTGTGCACAACTTGGCAGACGACCTGGTTTACTGGTCGTTGCTTGTCGTTGCTTATTTAGAACCGTACTTATTAACACTCTTTCCATCTGGAACAGTGAAGAAAATGTAGTTTCCATCGTCATTCGAGTCCAATCTGTAGTAACCCTTTCTTTCGAACTGGATGACATCACCAACCTTCAAGTCGACAACGTTGACATCTGCAATGGCCTTGGTATGGAACTCGGTCTCTGGAGTCAAGAAGTCCTCAAAGTTATCACCTTCGTCCAACTTATCCTTAGTAATAAGATGGTCAAAGTCAACAAGATCGACGTCGACGGTCTTATCAGCAGCGAGCCAGGTGAGCTTCTTTGAAGTCTTCTTAAAGTCACCTTCAAGGTGCAATCTACCTTCGATACCAGTGACGACACCGTTGGAGTCCTTGTTGATCTTGTCGACAATGACGTTACCCCAGTCCATGAAGGTGACTTCTTCACCGTCGGCGATTTGAGCAGCATCAGCTTGTTCAATGAGCAAAGAAGAGGAGTAGTAGACCTTCTTAAGACCGACTGCTGGGTTCTTCTTTTGCTTTGGCTTGTCCTCAGAGAAAAGATCAGCTGGACCGTTGGAAAGAGTCACTGGCACAAGGTTGGCAGACTCCAAAGCAACATGTCTTGGAGCAATTGGGTCAATGACCTTTTTGTTTGCGGACCAAATGATGTTCCAGTCCAAGTTGATGATGTTCTTGGAAGGACCTTGAGAGATAACAAAGTTCTTCAAACCTTCAACAGACATACCTCTTCTTCTGATACCTCTGACGGTTGGGAATCTTGGATCGTCCCAGTTAGAAACGTACTGTTTGTCGACAAACCATTGCAACTTTCTCTTTGAAAGCAAAGTTCTAACGAAGTTGACTCTTGCGAAATCCCAGATGTGAACTTTTCTCAAGTTCAATGCCTCCAAGAACCACTCGTATTGAGCGTTTCTGTCTCTGTACTCGATGGTTCTCAAAGCGTGAGTGACACCTTCGATAGAGTCAACGATTGGAACACAGAAGTCGTAAGTTGGGTACATTTTCCAAGCAGTTCCGGTTCTGTGGTGAGGAGTCAAGTTACATCTGTAGATGACAGGATCTCTCAAAGTCTTGTTGAGTGCTGTGTAATCGATCTTGGCTCTCAAACAGTTCTTCAAACCTTCCTCGGTACCGTTCTTCATCTCTTCAGTGAACACCTTCAAGTTCTCTTCAACGGTTCTATCTCTTCTGGCAGACTTGAGACCATCCATTCTTTCAGCTCTCATTTGTTCAAGAGGAGTGTCGTCACAGTAAGCCTTGCCTTCTTTGATGAGTTTGATGGCCAAGTCGTACATCTCGTCAAAGTATTGAGAAGAGTAAGTGATTCTGTCACCTTTGATACCGAGCAATTGCAAATCTTCAATGATAGAGTCTTGGAACTCAACCTTCTCCTTGGAAGGGTTGGTGTCATCGAATCTGATGATCAACTTACCCTTGTAAGCCTCAGCAAAATATTGGTTCAAAATAGCAGCCTTGGCGTGACCAATGTGCAAGTATCCAGAAGGTTCAGGTGGGAATCTAGTGACGACTTCACCTTCTTTGGCACCTGGAAGATCGATTTCAAAGTTGGCCTTGTGGACCTCTTTCTTACCGCCCTTAGAGGCCTTTGCAAGCTTTCTAATTTCAGCAAGCGATTTGGTCAAGAGTTCCACCATTCCACCGAATCTCTTATCGTTCTCGAGGTTTTGGTACCATCTGGTGATGTTGATGTACACGGAGTTCTTGATGACAGAACCCATGACAGCGTTGGCTCTCAAAGCACCCCATGCGGCAATATCGGCAAGAGTGATCTGGTAGCCGACAATGAAAGATCTGAAGTTGAGGTGAGAATCGAGCTTTTCAAGATCAACAGACAGCTTCTTGAAATCCTTCACAATGAGGTTTTCGTAAGCAAATTTGATCCAATCTTGAGATTCCTCCTTGGCAAGAAGCAATTTTGGGAACTCAACGGCAAGAGCATTCAAAATCTCAGCACCAGAAGTGACAGAAGTGCCGTTGTTGTTGAATCTAACGTTTGTTGGAACTTCTTTAGAGATGACTTTGTCGTCGACAAAGTCAATCTTGACAGTACTGTCGCTGCCAGTGTTGACAAATGCAGCAGCAGTCAAAGCTGCGTAATCCACCAAAGGCGCCTTACCGGCGATTTCAAGCTCGAAAGACATTGTTGGGTGAGAAGGAGAAGAAAGACGAAGGAAAGAGAAGAGTGAAGTGTGATGTGATTTTATTCAAGTATTTGTCGAGCGAGGAAAAAATTTGTTACGGCGAGCGATGTGAGTCGGAACGGTCGATCGACTCGACTTTGGGGAACGAGCGAGACGAGTCAACCGCCACGAATTGCCTGATCCCTCCAGCTGTCCATGACGTTCAGAACTGTGTCATCCGGGTCATTCGCTGCGCTCGCTCTAGTCACCTCACCCGCTCCAACAGCTTCATTGTTCGCTCCTCTCGCCATATTTCGCTTACGTAACACTCCTGCAATTATTTTTTTCATACATTTTTCTACCATCTCCTCGACTTGACCATTCGTTCCAGCACCTTCACCCTCCTGCCGCTCGCCGCCATGACCGACTCCCTCAAAGTGTATCCGCTCAAGTCCCGCGCTCAAGACGCGTCGGTGAAACAGCCGAAAGAACTGATCTCATACTCCCGAGACATTGAAGGAAATTACCAAGTCGATGACAGTCAGCTAAGCTACTACTATCTTCCTGACAGCCAGTTGAATATCCCTGGTGGTGTGGATCTCCAGGGCGGATTCAAAGATTTCCAAGCGAACGGAGAGGACTACGGAGAGTTCACGGGTCTTCTCAAAGCTTTAGAAAAACACGAGAGATCTACTGGTTGTAAGGTTCAAAGTGATATAATAACATGGAGAGGTTTGATGAGATCATTAATGACGTTACCATTTTTCAATCGTGACAAGATTGTTTTGAACATTGTTGTTTTTGATGGACAGTTATTCATTCAAACAGACGTTGAAGCTGCCAGAGAAGCTTCGGAATTGGAGAAAGTCTCTCGTACAGAACTCAACAAGAGACAGATGTATTCAGGCTATAAATTCGAAACGATAGCAACCTTACCAAAACCATGGGCACATTGTACCCGTAAAGAGATAGAAAACAGAAACAGGTTGCCTGTGAACAATATTGAGCAATATGCGACGGTGGTGAAGACCAGTTTCGGTAAGACGTCGATCGTGATGGGTGCTGAAGTTGACTGTGTTTTCGATTACAAACCGACCGACTCTGATCCGTTACCCCATTATGCCGAGCTGAAAACCACTGGAATCATAGACTCGCCCCAATCTTTGTTTTCGTTTGAAAACAAGCTTTTAAAGACGTGGGCGCAATGTTTCTTGGTTGGTATTCCAAAGATAATCTACGGATATCGTGACGAAAATCTCATCTTACGTTCTGTTGAAGAGTTTAAGACAGAAGAAATTCCGTTGTTGTTGAAGAACAACCCTGTCCCCAACACTTATCCTGATGGAACTCCAAAACCACCAGCCAAAAACAAGTTTATGCAATGTTTGAAGTTCTTCAACGGACTGATTAATTGGGTCAATGAAAGTGTTCCGAGAGACGAGTCAAGGACTTGGAGGTTGGTTTTCGATCCTGTTGTCAATGCTAACTATTTAAATTTGACAGAGAACGACCAAGAGGTGACAAAGCGGTTGTTGGATGACATGATTAGTGAGGAGTTCAAGCAGTGGAGGGAGGAGCTTAAAAATAAATAATAAGCGCACCGAGCCAGACGGGCAGGTAGTGTTGAACAATGCATTCGATCAAGCCGTGTGTATCATGTTTCACGTTCGTTGATCATCACGGCCTCCGGTGGATTAGCTTGTGGCATTCTCCTCGCTCCTCGCATTGCCCTGGGCCCCCGTCGCGCCCGTCATGCCCTTCAACACCCCCAACAGCTCATCGTTCAACTCCTTATTAGAATCTACGCTCTCCTCTACGTACTCTCCTAACAGCGAATCGATATCTTTTAAAATTTGTACTTCTTCGTCATCACCGCTCTTTGTATTCTGATTTATAAGTGCCGTCTGTATTAGTGCCACCAAACGACCTTTGTTCTGTGTCAGTATGCTTGGATCTTTTTTCACCTTGAGATCAATGAGTTTTTCCAGCAATTGATCAAGTTTTGTGTTGATTGATTCCTCAGAGGTAAATCTATCGAGTAATTGTTTTCTCTTGGTGTCAAAGTTACCCTGACGTTTGTACTGCGTGGTGAGTTGATGGGGATCTTGAGACGATTCGACGCTGTGCTGGGTTTGTGAATTCATCGTAGTGTTGGACAACGGGCTTAGTATTACTTTCAAAAGCTGTAAACTTGTTGTCCAAAGCACCGATCAAATATTTTGAAAATTCAGGTATATTTCCACGTACATCCGTGCACCGCCTACCCCAAAAAAATTGGCTGTTCGGAAAATACGATCCCCTTTTATTTCAACTCTTTGTCTTCAGTTGCCATCAGCTTCTTCTCACCACTTCACTCATTTGAAGCGACACATCTACAATCAGTTGTCTGTTTCTCAGGCTTCCAGCTGCATTTGGTCCAGCATGACACAGCCCGACTTCAAAATCGAAAATGCGCCTGATCTTAATTGGAATCCACCAGAAGGACCCAAAAAGAGGGGACGCAAAAAGAGACATACTGGACCACCGTACGTATGTGATCATCCGAATTGTACCAAAGAGTTTATGAGACCAGAACATTTGTCTCGCCATAAACTGAATCACAACCCCAAATGCATATTCCGTTGTACAGAAACCGGTTGTAACAAGACATTTGTACGTCACGATCTGTTAGTCCGTCATTTACAACGCCATGAAATACGATATTCCAAAGGCCCAGATTCAATAGTTCAGACTACATCGGCAACACCGGCAGCAGCCACAACAACAACCTCCAGAACAGATGACGAAGACGGAAATGTTCCTTCAAAAGACGCATCTTTTGTTCCGTTCACCACCCCCACACCAGACTCGGAATCCCGTTCAGAAACTAATTTACCTTGTTCAGTAAATCAAATTGTTTGTCAATACTATGAAAGGAAGACATCGAAATCAGAGCCACAACAACCACAGCCACAGCCACAAGTTAAGGTAGAGACACCGCTAACAGCACCCAATCTTCTCAATTGGTTATTCAAGGAGACAACACCACTGTCACCAGCAACTACCGTACAACCACCTCTGGAATCAAATACCGAATTTCTTGATGATCTGAATGAGTTCAACTTTGCAAATAGCGAACAGAATTTCTCACTACCTGATGGATTTGAAGATTTCTCCTTGAGTTCAAGTACTCCAGGATCAGAAAATGGTACGTTTGCTCGACACCCGCAAGTTCCAGATACTTTAGAGACTCCTAGTAGTTCCCTACATCATGATAAGAAATGTTACCAACTCAGCGAGCTGAAGTTGGCGGAGTTCAGATGTCTTATTCCAGGTTTAGGTAGTCATCCGGACTTCACAATGCCAAAATTAGAGAAACTTTTACGAGCTTATTGGATGTTTTTTTATCCAAGATTCCCATTCTTACATAAACCAACGTTCAATGCTTCCGAGAAACCTGCAATTTTGTTATTGTCAATGATTATGCTTGGAGCCAAGATTTCAACTTGTTTACCAGATACTTCAAGTCCTGTTGAAGAAAGAATGGTTCAACCAGAACAGCTGGCCTTGATGATTGTGGAGCCAATCAGATGGCAAATATTCTCGTCGCCATTCTTCGAGCCACCAGCCGAGTTATGGATTTTACAAAGTCTTGTTATATTAGAGTTCTACGAGAAATATGGAGCTACACGTAAATTTCATGAACGTGCACATTTACACCATGGAACCACCATTCAGCTTTTGAGAAGATTACCGTCACTTGGGGGCTCGCCACATAAAACTAGTGTTATATGGGAGAATGCGGATAACTGGCATAAATGGATTGAAATGGAGTCGTTGAAAAGAATCACATATATGTGTTTTTACAACGATGCGATCGATGCTATTTCTTTTGGTCATCAAATGTTAATCTACGCACATCAAATCCAAATGACAATGCCTGTTGAAGACGATGTTTGGGATGCTAATTTACACCAATTCTCGTCGACTCTCAAAAGATGTAAGAAACCGGAGCCATTTTTGATTGCATTGAAGAACATTTTGAACGGGTCACCAAATCGAACGAACGCTTTTGGTAAGAAAGTTTTGGTTGCTGGGCTGAGTGCTATCATGTTCCAGATCCAACAACGTGATCTCCAATTAACGTTTGGATTAGATAAATTCGGTGCAAATGAAACTGTGAACAATTGGCGTGAACTGATGACTGCGGCTTTTTCAATTTGGCGTAACGACGTTGGCGAATCTTGCTGTTCATCTAAAACTGCAATCGAACATTCAAGTGGGTTGGAAAATAATTCTCAGTTCTCTGAAAGTGATACTAGATGCAAATGTACAATTTACCATGTTGCACACATCTACATGTCGTTACCTCACTACGACTTTATCATTTTCAGTGGGGCTCCGTGGAGAATGAATGTTAAGCCATCCTCGACATTTGAGAGACAACAAATCTGTAGTCGTGTCAAAGATTGGACAAGAACAAAGCATGCAAAAGTCTGTGTTATTCAGTGTTATTTACTATTATGTGAAATGTTTCTTTGTCCGCAGGATTCGATTTACAACTATGTTTATGATTATTATCCTGAAACTGATCTAATGTTCAGATCAAACACAGTTGGGATGTGTGCGTTGGTACTCTGGTCGTATGTCTTCAGCAAATGTGGGTCTGAATTTCTTCCAAGTTCTGACTTTGAGGTGAATTTACCTAAAGAGACTGGGTACGAGTACCTTCGCCGTGTTCGTCAAGAACTGACAGATTTATCTGGCGAAGAGTTGCTTCATACTTGTTCAACCACGTATTCCGGGTCGCAGTTTTACGGGAAACTGATGAAGTGGTCGGAAATGTTGGACTTCGTTACGCAGAAGGAAAACGTTGCTGGATTGATGGAGATGTTGGGTAGAAATTTTGTCAAGAGCGAACACACATTGGCGAGAGAGACGGGGAGACTAATGCTGTTCTGTGCAAAGAGAAGTTTGGGGAGTAAGGAGCTTATTTTGAATGATATGTATGATTAAACGGTGGATGACGACTGACGAGCAAACGTTATACCTCGACCAAAATGAATATTTACGATTAGTTACGAAATTTAGTTATATTAGCTCAAAATAGGTAAACGACGCACTACGCATGAGCAAAGTGGGCCAAACAAACCAAGGTGACTACTTGGCGACTCGCGCGATCCACTCACGATCCACTCACGACTCGTGTTGCTCGTCGTTTGCTCGTCGTTTGCTCGTCGTTCGTGTTGGTGAAAAAAAAACATATCGCAAACTCCTAGCAACTCATTACATTCCCATCTCCGCCTGGAGCTCTCTCAAAGCTCTCTCGTCCTCATCTTCCTCCTCTTCCTCCTCTTCTGCCACTTTGCCCGTTGGCACGTCTGGTAATCTCGATTTAGCAACAGGCTCGGCCGCATGCACGGCAGGCTGTGCCACAGACTGTTTCGTGTTGGTCATCTTTGTATCCAATTCCTCCTGCTGCAACATAGCGAGCTCCTCGTCCAGCTCGTCCTCGTCGACAAAATCGTTGCCCAGTGGCCTACTGATTGCATCAGAGATCTCCTCACTCAGCTCCACTTGCTCACGAATATCATCCATCGTTTGGTCAACTTTGTCTACATTGAAGTCACCATGGATTTGTTTCATAGCCTTGGCACCT
The DNA here is from genome assembly GCA_030578575.1 of Ogataea neopini. Lineage (NCBI taxonomy): Eukaryota > Fungi > Ascomycota > Pichiomycetes > Pichiales > Pichiaceae > Ogataea > Ogataea neopini. Next base: position 728,874 of record JAJMSO010000002.1, read on the forward strand.
TGCTTCATTGCCTTCATAGTCTCCAAGTTCAGGTTAGCAGATTCTATAGCGTTAAGTTGCGTCTCGAGTGACTCAACTTGATTTTCAATCTTGAGCATGTCACCTTCAAGCTTCTTCTTCTTCTTCAATGCCAAACGAGCTGCATTCTTGTTGCTTGTGACGTTCTTACGTGCAATTGAATCTTGTTCCTTGATCTGTTGTTCCAAAAATGCAGACTTCTTATTCAATGTCGAAATGTGTTCACGGAGCTCAACAATCGCTTTCTTTGGAAGCTCCTTCTTTTGTTTTGGATTACCTCCAAAAAAGTATCCCCACATGTTGTAATTGTTTGTGCTGCTGTTTGCCTCCAATAGGTGTTGTGATAAGATGGCAAAACCGCTCGATCAACTGTGTTCCAAGTGGCTGAATGGCCGTTCGGTGTCCGTTTCGGTGTGGCGTCGGTGTGGTGAACGTTTCCCTTTCTTAGTGGGGAATTAAATATTGTTTGGCGGAATAATTATCATTAATTGGTTCCTTAATCTTCCACAGATGGATGGCTTTTTTCGCACTCAATATTTCTGTTATCGTTTTAGCAGTCACATCCGTACACCAGGAGACACCATAAGAGCGAAGCGAACCGAGTGGTGTCAGCTTGGCCACCCGGCAAGCCGACCCACGTCCAGAGTCCTCGGGGAGCCTTCGGTGTCTGTGTGCTCATCCACTACATATCGTGGTGTTCCCCGCCCCTATCGTACACGCTGGACATCCGCCATTCGTTACCATGATTATTATTACATTAATTTACATTTTTCTGAAAGTCAGGTGTCACGTGACACATAGTACAGTCGCAAAAACGACCGAAGCGTAACGTTTGGCAGGTCGTTTCCGTCGCCCAGCCGCGCTCAAACAAATTGATCGGGATCCACATCCAACCCCCTCAGCAACGTAGCCACGGGGCCCTCGAGTCCTCCCACTCCTTGTAAACTCTTCAACATGTTTGACAGGATTTCGACGTCTACCTCGTCCCCGTCGTCCTCCCCGTCCTCCCCGTCCAAGTCCCCATCATCCCCGTCTAAATCCCCATCCACGACCTCTCCCGTCTCTCCAACCTCCTCTCTCCTCCTCAGTGTTTCCAATTCCTCGTCGTTCATCTTCAACGCCTCTTTACAAAAGAACTCAAAGAAGTCATCCTCATCAATATCAACTCCCTCCTTTGCAAAGTAGTCCCGCACTTTTTTCTCCGCATACTCATCATCGTCGTCAGAATCAGATAATTCTTTGTTTACGCCGGTCCAATCAGCCTCCTGACCAATAAAGTGGCGCAATTTTTCCACCAAATCATCCTGGAGCTGCGTCTCATCTTTCGCCCTTTCACCTCCATCGCTCTTTGCTTCGGCCGGATCGCTCTTGCCCTCAATATCCTCCCACTCCACTGCCTTTTCGATGACGTTGTACCTCATCAGCTCGCTTTGAAGCTCATCCCCTTCAATCCGATTGTTGTATTCGTCCACAGACTCTGTGACCGTTGTGTTCATGTTGATTGGCAGCTCCGTGACGAGTGAGTCGATCGACCGCGCCAAAACCTCGCCAAGGGGCATGTCTTCTCCAAGTTTGTGGAGGTCCAAATGAGAAATGGCAGACAGTCTGATATTAATGGTAACCGAATCTCTGGATTGGAGATAGTCTTTTGTAAGATTCTGGAGCGTGTTCTGTCGCAACAGTCGCATCTGCTTCACGTAGTTGTTGATGGCAGCCCCAGGGATATAGACAGGATTGTTTCTGATCAATGTAGCAAGCTTATTGCTCACGCTCACCTGTTCGAGATATATGTGTTTGAGTGCCTGTTCCGGGTAATTGTTGATTTTAGACACTAGTGTCTCGTTCAGTGGTTCAGGATACTCTAGTCTGTACGAGGCAACTTTAAGAAATGCCAGAGCCTCGGACAATTCAAGACTTCGTCCTCGACAGTAATCATCAGGTATGAGCATAACCTTAAGATTGTTAAACCATACTCTGTTCGATGCGCTCTCCGGTGTGATCCACTCAGGAATGTCATATGCGGCCTCTATAAGAACAAACTCCTTGTCCTGATCGAAAACGTGAACAAAAATGTTCGAGTCTCTAGAAGTGAACTTGAATAGTAACGATGTCACAATCCACAGATCGTCCATCGAATCCCCGTAATTCAGCTCACCGTATATGAACGGAACTCCGCCAACCCCTTTCTCAACCAACTCAATCTCAACGGGTTTCACGTTCCACGGGTAGAACTTGATATATGGATTCAACTCTACTTCGAGGTAATGATATAACTGTTTGAGCTCTTCGAGCGATTTCGTCGAGGACCAGTATGGATTGAAGCAAAAAAGAGTGAAAATCAGCGTGTCTGGGTCCAAGAATTCGTCATCTGCTGAGGTGTATTGAATCGCCTTTTCGTAGTCCATGGTGGCGTGGCCGTGTAAGTAGACTTGGTGCCTGCCGGATCTACGTTATTCAAATACTTTTTTTTTATCTGAAAAATATATTTTTCTTCCCGATTTAGCGATTTAATGGTTTTATACAAAATGGCGTAATCCTAGTGTTTTTCAGTCCTCTTTCTCCTCTTTCTTCACCAACTCAAAGTGGTTACCCTCCACAAGAGCCCAGTCGATCGGACCTGTCGATCCATACCTTTCTAACAACCATTGGTTACACTTGGTAAAGTGCTGACAGTCAAAAAATCCTCGAGAAGCACTCAACGGAGACGGATGCACAGACTTGAGATATAAATTGAGACTCCAGTCGATTTTTCCTGCATTCAACACGGTCTTCTGAGCAGGAGATCCCCAGCAGACGACTGCAAGTCCTTGTTTCTGGTTGTTTTTGTGCTCCAATAGCTTTCTTATCACCGCCATAGTAAACTGCTCCCAACCCTTGCCAGAGTGAGAGTTGGCATTGTGTGCACGGACGGTAAGACACGTGTTGAGCATCAAAACACCCTCCGTTGCCCATTTAGTCAGATTTCCTTTCTTTGGAATCTCAAATTCTGGATATTCCTTCTTTAGACATTTGTAAATATTGACCAGTGACGGTGGAGGTCTGGTGGAAGGATCTTTAACAGAGAACGCGAGACCATGTGCTTGATTGTAATTGTGGTACGGGTCCTGGCCCAAAACAAGCACTTTCACTTTGTCAAGTGGAGTCAGACGCGTCCAGGAGTAAACGTCTTCTTTTGGTGGGAAGATCACTGTTTTTGAGCTCCATTCGGTGTTGAGAAACTTTTTAAGGTTGAGAAAATACGGTTTTGTTAGTTCCTGATGCAACAAAGAGAGCCATGATTCGTCCATTGTACTGATCTCAAGATCGAGGAGTGATTTTTGGTCAGCCGAGAGTGATTTGATCCACGTCCCCTTGTCGAAAGCGGCCACCGTGGCTACCGTTGCTGGGGTAGCTGGGTTAATTGACTCGGCTAGCGTAGTTTTTGCTACTGGGGTAGCATTCTCTTTGTTGCTCTCCGCTGTTTTGACTGCCGTTGATTTCTGTTTCTTTGTGACAGCAAAAAAGTCTGTGATTGTTCTTTTGCGTGCAGACATGGTTGATAATTGGCGATCAATAGTAGTCTGTATGGCACTGTACCACACGTCTGATGTAACTTTTGAGAAACGCGTTTGAAAAATTATTGTTTGATACTCCGCCACATGGTTTTGTGGCTGTGTATGGCTGATGTGTGGCTGTTCAAAACCCACATCAAAAAGGGTTCTCTTAAAACAAGATAAGTTTGACAGCTTTATTACAGACTTGTCTGGTTCAATTCTTGATAAACACCATTTTTTGCTGGACTTACTACTTCAGTGTACTAGTCTGCTATTTCTACACCAGAAGTGCATGTCATTGTGGAAATCTGTTGTTGATTTGAGCAAAAAAATAGGTAATTTTAACAAGAGCAAAAATAACTTAACTTGTGGCAAAAAGGTATCAGAATCTCATAGTTTGCTCAAATCCATGGCAAATAACAAGGACCCAGGACGGTCCGATCCTGTTGTGTCGTTGGGGACTCAAAAAACGGTCAGATCGGCTCAATCAACCCAAACGGCAAAACGTGGCACAATCAATACAATTTTGCGGTCTGTTAAAAGTCAGGTTTTTGAAGATGTAGAAGATCCAAACGATAAACAGGTCGAATCAACATTACCGAAAGAGGCCAGAAGGAAAAGTTCGTGGGCTTTTTGGAATCATGAACCGACCGATGTCACTACAAACTCTACAAAATCAAGATCGGAATACCATATGCCTTTGGATTCTGGAGCAAGCAAAGCAGCAAGTCCACAATTGGATGTATCAGATGGATCAATTACCAACTCTGGCTCAGATAGGGTCAAGAAAGTGATTGTCAATGGCCGAGAAGAATCGATTACTTCTAAAAAAAGAGCCCAATCATGGTCTTTTTGGTCTTTGAGAGGCCCCAAAGAAGCAGAAGAATACAGTACCAACGTTGTGTTGTCATCAAACTCAGAACTCTCCGGATTGGCGGGGAAAGATGCGCTTCTGTCGGAACCGGAGGCGGTTTCGCATACTGCTCCAATAGAGTCATTAGATTCTCAGGATTCAGAACTTTCAACTCCCAAGACTAAACGGCAGAAACTCAGCAATAAAGGAAACAAAATTGTGCCGGATTTTGATACATTACCACTGAAAACACCAGGAACAACAATTAGAGCCGCTTTTAGTCAAGTCAAGTCTGCAATTGGATATGAACCTGATTCTGTAACTCATCTCCATAGGAAAAATGAGCCGTCCAGTTTCAAAAGGGTGTTGATTATTGGAGTTCACGGGTTTTTCCCCACCAAAATGATTCGTCCATTAATTGGAGAGCCCAAAGGAACTTCTGCGAGATTTGCATTGGTTGCGGAAAATGCAGTTTTAACATGGGCTAAAGAAAACAACATGGATATTGAATTGCAAAAGATCGCTTTAGAGAAAGAAGGTAAGATATTTGATCGTGTCGAATTCTTCTTTGAGGTCATGAAGAAGTGGGAAGAGGAAATTAGGAAGTCTGATTTCATCTTTGTGTGTGCGCATTCACAAGGAACTCCAGTTTCAATTATATTGATTTCGAAACTTTTAGAGCATGGAATCATTGATCCCGGTAAGCGGATTGCCATTCTAGGTATGGCCGGTATCAATAGTGGGCCATTTTATGGGATGGATCAGTCATTATTGGTCAGAGCTTATTCGTCAATTGAGCATCATTCAATGTTAGAGCTTTTCCAATTTCAGAATTTTGAAAGTTTACAAAGTCGCAAGTATCTTGAGAGTTTGAGAAATTTGGTATTCCACAATGTTAAATTGTCATTTGTTGGCTCTGTTGATGATCAACTGGTGCCACTATATTCTGCGATCGCATCACATGTGAAGCATCCGAACATTTTCCGTGCTGTTTACATCGACAGCCAATCTAATACACCCGATTTCGTGACTAGAATTGTGAAACTTTCATGTATGCTGCAAAATCTTGGATTCTCGGATCATGGAGTTATTAAGGAAATGAGTTATGCATTAGCAGGTCCACTTACAGGAGGCGGGCATTCGCGGATTTATAATGATCCGAATGTTTACAAGCTTGCGTTGGACTTTGCCTTACGTACAACGGACTCATCAGCAGCTGTGACCCAACCTGTTCGGTTTGTGGATTTAGACATCCCAGATCTGGGAGCTAATCCTTTCAATTTACCATGGTGTGCTAGAGGTTTATTTTTTGATGTTAGTAAGAAACTGCCTGGAGGGCCACACGAGATTGAAATGGTTTTCAAGGAGTTTGAAGAGTGGAATCCAGACTCAAAGGTGTTGAAGGATGTCAAATATAGGTTGAGTGGGATCGAGGCAAAAATGTGACAACTGACGTGCCAAACGAGTTGCGATAAGTATTCAGGTCGTTTTGCGTCTATCGACGCACGGGCGGAAAAATTGAAAAAAAAAAAAAACGAAATGCGAGTCTGAAAAAATCTGAAGAATCATCGGTGTGCAGCCCGAAATAAAAAACAAAATCTTTTCAGATAAGATTTTGAATTTTATCACCCACCATCAAACAGACACACAAAAAACGATGTCGGAAAACAAGTCTGCGTCGCAAAAGGTTTCAACCTTGGGAGGTTTTCTGGCTGGTGGTCTAGCTGCCTGCGGAGCGGTCACCGTGACTAATCCTATTGAGTTGGTTAAAACTAGAATGCAACTTGAAGGTGAGCTTTCGGCAGCCACTAACAAACCAAAAGTTTACAAAAACCCTATCCAAGCTATTGGTCTGATCTACCGCAATGAAGGTATCAAGGGCTGTCAACGTGGACTTGTTTGTTCGTATGTGTATCAATTGGGATTGAATGGTTGTCGTTTAGGTCTTTACGAACCGGTTCGTCTTTCTCTTAACGGTTTGTTCTATTCCAACCCAGAGAGCGTCCAAAGCATTCCACTCAATGTTGTGGCGGGTACTTTATCCGGTATCGCTGGTGCCATTGTTGGATCTCCATTCTACCTCATCAAGACTAGAATGCAATCATATTCTCCAAAGGTTCAAATCGGTGAACAAACTCATTACACCTCTACATGGAATGGGCTTTCCTCTATTTACAAACAAGGTGGTTTCCGCGGATTGTTCCGGGGTGTTGATGCTGCTATGATTAGAACTGGTTCTGGTTCATCGGTTCAACTTCCTATCTACAACTTTGTCAAGCATGAATTACAACGTTCCGGTCTTGTTAGCGAAGGTCCAGCTCTTCACTTGTTATCGAGTATGTTCTCTGGTTTTGGTGTGGGAATTGTCATGAATCCGGGTGATGTCATCCTCACTAGAGTTTACAACCAAAAGGGTGATAAATATAAAGGGCCAGTTGATTGTTTGGTCAAGACTGTTAAAAGCGAAGGTATCGGTGCATTATACAAAGGTTTCGGTGCTCACATGTTGAGAATTGCTCCGCATACTATTCTCACATTGACTTTTATGGAACAGACTATGAAAGCAGCATATTACGTGGAGTCTAGATTATTGGCTTGAGCGACAGACGAGTGAACGACGCGCTTTGTTCGACGTTTGTTCGTTGTAAAAAACGTTTTGAATCTTAATTCAGCTGAATAAATATACCCATAGAGGGAGGAATAAAAACAGTCACCAGTAAACTAACGAATGATTCACTTTTTTCATCATCCATTTGATCACTTGATAAATTACACCACTAGATTTGTTCGTCGTGAGTGTCATGCGCTTCGATTTCATCCCCACCAGTAGTTGGCCAACGAGTTCCCAAATTTCCCGTAGCATCCGTAGTTCCATTAGCAATTGAAGTACCTTGAGCAGCAGAACTGCTTGTTGTACTCGAAGATCCCGCAGCATTGCACCAGTATTTATGGTAGGTCCAGGCCTTTGATTGACATTCTTTTGAGCAATACTTCGCACGTTTACATCGACGACATTTGGCAAATTGACGTGGTTCGTCTTCCCATTTACCACAACCAAAGTAAGCACATTGTCTGCGACCACCTTTCGTTTCATCTTTTCTGTTTGAATTTCTAACAATTACAGATGCCCAATAAGTGATGTCTTTCGAATGCAGATGTTTCACAGTGAATTTCTCAACCAGTGGGAAAATATTGACACGTTTGATTGGTTTAATATCAGAATCCAAATGTTGTGAATGTGGCAACACTAGCGACAATGGTCCCATCTCAAAATCAGTCCATTCATCGTAATTCCACTTCTCAGCATAATTTTTTAACTTTTCATTGTATAGTTCGTTGTTTCTTAATCGAAGAATGTTATGCTCTCTGTGAGAGAAACGAGAAATGTCCAGTGCGAATTTTTCTAGTTTTGTAGCTTTTTCAAGTCTATCAGACTCATTCAAAACACCATTATATTCGTCAAGTAGATAAGAATACTTTGAATCGTATCTTTGTTTTTGTTTTTTGAATCCTTGTTGTACTAATCCAACACTGGATGTTGCTAGGTTCCTAGAATGAAGTTGAACTCCAAGTTGATCATCATCGGGCACGATGAATTCATCTAAATCATTAACAACTGCCTCATCATCAATACTGTCTTCATCTCCATTTTCATTCATTTCAGTATCTGTTTCAAGCGGTGGAGGAGTGTTGTAGTTTCTTAATGATAACCCATTGACAATATATGTATCTGCAAGTTCATATCTTAAATAGGTGTACTTTGAAATGAAGGCCAAAACTTGTAACGACCAAATCACATCGTCTTCTTTCGGGATAAGAATGCCATTTTCGAAATTTCTTGGAATCGATTGATTTAATTTCTCTTCCATATCTCTGAAAAATGGTAAATCAGTTGTTGATAGGTTTTCCTTCAGGATATTAGAAATCTCTGGATTACTCACTAATTGATTAACAAAAATCACATTTCTTGTCAGTTCATCGTAATCCGATAAAAGTTCACCGTTGATCTTTGTCAAGTCTTGAGACGTGTTGAGTCTGTCTAAAAATTTGAGAAAAGTTAATGATTTTAAGACTTTGGAGTATTCTTCATCTAACTCCTCGCCAACTTGATTGATATCCATGTCATCTAGATGCTTTTTTTTGTGCGATTTATGCTTTTGGATTTCTGCTTCCGCTTCCATAACAGTTTGATTTGCCTCTTCTACTAATCGACGGACGTTCTGGAAAACTTCATTGATCTGTGCGTTGCTGAACTCGTTGTAGTTTCCCGTGGATGTTGTCATATCATCGCCTCTTGATTCCTCTAGCAAATCTTCATCAATGCGTCTGTTTGTTTGGCCGTCTGTGGTTGTTTCTCTGGCCCGGAAATCCTCAGCGAGTCCCTCGGCGAGACCCTCGGCGAGTCCTTCCGATGGAAGAGCCCCTGCGAGCCCCGTAGGTTGATCAAATGTTCCCTGGGCCACTCTCTGAGACTCGTTGAACTCTCCCCTGAACCCTGTGGTAGTGAATGGGGGAACCTCACTTACATCGGAGGCACCAGCCGTTGTGGTGGAAGCTGCAGTCGTATCGCCTGCTGTTGATGGAGGGTATCCAACTTTTGGCCCCGCGTTACTGAAATGTGTGCTCCACGTTGTCTTTTTCGAAATGATGTAGTTATCAAGTATAGTGGCAATGATTGGAATCATTCCAGCATCAACAACCTTCTTTCTGATTCTCTCGTTTCCTCGTGTCCCCACTAAAACCAGACACTGAAACGCCAAAACCCACTTCCAGGCATATATACATTTGTCCTTTTCTGTGACTGGTCGTTGGCACTCGTATAAAATGTCCACAAGTCTTTCTAACCCACCGTCTTGGGCCAACGCTTCTCTCACTTTGAGTGATGAGGACGCAAGAAATGTAAGGTGGTTTAACGAATTCACCAACGGCTTATCTTCTGTACAATCAAGTGCTCGACGGTCATAGAGTGTCGAGGTTATAGAAACAGCAGCTTTGTTGGCAGTTATTGATTTGTTATTTGAGTCTCTCATCTTGTATGGGTAACGGTAATGGGAATATGATCAATCAACGTTGGTAAATAAAAACGATGGTATATTGATTAGTTTGATGTTTCACGCCTGCGTAAAACGTTCCCTCAACTTCACCAGGCGATAGTCCGAGACGTATTTATTGAACGGTTGTTGTTTAATTTATATGTGCCTCTTTTTGCCACTGTTGTAAAGAGTCAAAAAATATAAAAAATATTATTGAATAATTTTTGCGAGGAAAATTATTACCTGCCAAGCAAGTCACGGGGGCAGTTCTTTTCCCTTGCTGAGATGGATTTATTCCCCCCGCAAAATCGTGCGAAAAATGGATCGTGAGAAGTGAATGGTCGGTGGAGGCGAGTCTCAACCGGTCATCGAAGCGACGTGGGGCTTGCTTCAACTACTTACGCATCATTTCAGATCAAATTTATTCATTATGTAAAACAAAGATCGTGAGATTGATAGACACGAGCACAAGTCATAGCGCACGCTCACTAAACCCACAATTCCTTGCCTGCCTCTCCTGTATACCTTGCCAACTCATCCACACGATCACTCCAGACAACCAGCTTCTCCTTCATAGCACCAATCTGCTCCAAAGTCATGGTTCTTGGTTGAATCCAACTGATCTCCACCTCTGAATCGACCTCATTGATGAGTCCTCTTATCAATCCAAGACTCAAACATTTAATCAACAAATGTTCAACCTCTGAATGTGAAGTCAATAAACTAACTTGACGGAGAATTTCGTCGAACTTGAGAACCTTACTTTGCGTTGGCTTGTTGAAAACCAGTTCAATCAATGACATGATACAAATTTTCTGTTTCAAGAATGAAACGTTGTTGTAAATGTCTGGTAACGACTGAATTTCTGAGCCTCCGACAATTTTTTCAAACACAACAAGATCACCGCTGCTCAATGCTAGTAACAATTCTTTCAACCAAACAACATTCAAATATTTGAAAATTTCATGCATAATAATCTCACCAAAATTGTAAATTTTATCACCTAAAAGTGCACTGACACAAATATCACGAACCACAACCTCTTTATTACGCAGTGTATCAAGGTTTTCAATACATGCCAAGAACAATAACATGTTGTAGTAGTAAGCTGTATGATCACCTTTCAGTTTTAAAAGACTGGCATTGGTGTAGTAGTAGCTTGCATTGATGACACTATCGACTGACCAATTGACACTGTTAATCTTGCGTTCACATTCATCAATGATAGCTGCTGCTTCATCCACCAATCCCAATCCAAGCTTGATCCGAGCAATCTCAATCTCCACATACAGCAGCGCCTGCACCACCTCTGTTTCTGCAATGTCGCCGTCGCTACCTTTACGGCCTGCTATACTTTCCTTGACGGATTGTAACTTCTGTAAGCCTTCTGCTGGGTCGATTTCAGATTCGTTCAAGGCCAACAACAAAAATTGTGCCAGCTTCAGCTGGTTGATTTTTCCGCCAAACTGACTGACAAAGTTCTCAAAAAGTGGCAGTTTGATTTGTTGTGCTAGGTCGTTACGGAAAACATTCTCCAGTTTCTCCGTGAGTTGGAACCATAACTTTCTATCATACAATTCTTCAACTTCGTACATTGTTCCGACCAGTTCATCGTGTCCCTGGCCCTCCAGCTCCTCCCGGAGCGTAATCAACACTGTCGACGCGTCACTCATATCTCAATGATGTTCACTGACGTTATTTGTACAACAAGAACTGGTCTCAACAACTTCAAGTTGATTTATTTGCCACCGCGAGAAATGGACAGAGGCAAAAAAATAAAAAAATATCAAAAAAAGTTTTAAAAAAAATTATTTTAAAAAAATTTTGAGACCAAGAAAGTACCAAATTGTTTTGTTTGAGAGCTAAAAGGACCGCTCTGGCACCAAAACAGGTCGAAATCAAACTCATATCTTCTAATGAGCCATCCAAACGGAGTTCTGGAAGCTTTGGGGCCCTCCCTCACCAAACTTGTTCGTCTGGCTACAGCAGTCAATGCAAAAGATATAGGATTCTATAGCAGCATCGACGCTCCTGTTCGTCAACAAAATCAACAAGTCGTTAATGAAATAGCAGCATTGCTCGAAAAAGTCGGCACTGCCGCCGCGCAAGGGCCAGATCATCCCCAAATAGGTAGTCTCGACCCAGAGGCTGAAACAGAGAGCTGGAGAGTGGTCAGTTCAGTCCTTGATTCGTTGTTCGATAGTGCAGAAATCTCTTTGGACGAATATCAAAAGGGGAAGAGAAACGGTGGCCATTCAGCTGCGGGCCAATCAGATGGTCTCACTTACCTCGATGAAAACGACACCTCTTCCTCCACCACAAAAAGACCAATCACTCCTTCGAATATCGCTAAACCACAAGAACACTTCATCAAGCCAGTAGATAATTCAGAGACCTCACCATTCCGTCCTCTCATCACCACTAAACCCAACGCGCTCGTCCCGTTTGCCGAAAGTGTCGCTCTTGTTCCTGCAACCGAGACTGTTCCTGAACACTATGAAAACCCATATTCCTATGAGATAATGAACCAAGAGTATCCGGAATGGATATTGAAACCTCTGGAAAACCCATACACTTCTATACCATGGAAAGAGAGTGCTGAGCCTGTTTGGATTGATCACCCAGATCAGATGGATTCGTTATTGGTCGAACTATCCAAGTGCAAGATTCTTGCTGTCGATTTGGAACATCACGATTTCAGAACTTATCATGGATTAACTTCTCTCATGCAAATAAGCACTGACACGGGCCTCGACTACTTGGTGGACCCGTTGAGTCCATCTTTACGTCCTAGACTCTCGGAACTTAACGTCGTTTTCACAGATCCAAACATTCTCAAAGTGTTTCACGGTGCGTTCATGGATATGGTTTGGCTCCAGCGTGATCTGGGGCTTTATGTTGTGTCTCTTTTTGATACTTTCCATGCGTCCAGAGAGTTGGCTTTGGGGAAACATTCCCTGGCTCATTTACTCGAAAAGTATGTCAAATTTAAGACATCCAAAAAATGGCAACTGGCCGACTGGCGTGTCAGACCTTTGAGCACCGAGATGCGCAACTATGCTAAAGCGGATACACATTTCCTGATCGAGGTGTTTAGCAAGATGCACGCCGAGCTTGTCCATGAGCCTGAAAAATTGAGTAAAGTGTTGTACGAATCTAGGAAAGTTTCGAACCGCAGATTTGAATACTCAACTTACCGTCCAAAAACTCCCAAATCAAAGAATCCAGACGTGGTCATCACAAACCAGTCAGTTCCACAACTTCCGGAGTTCCAAAACAGTGTCATGTCATTGAATTACGAGGCTGTTGATCTTCCTTGGTCGAACATGGCAACTGCCAATGGTATATCATTGAGCAAACAACCTGTTTTGGAAGCTTTGTTCAAATGGCGTGACTCCAAGGCGCGGGCCGAGGATGAATCTCCAAGATACATTATGTCTGACTTCGTTTTAGTTTCGCTCGTGAATGCTTTTGATGTCGATACATCCGCAACTTCTGTTTCCGAAAGCAGTGTCCTTGCCGTCATCAATTCCTCTTCCAGGTTTGGTGGTTCTGTTTTCGTGCGTAGCTGTCTCAAGGAGCTTGTTACGTTGTTGAGAGACACGTTATCTGGACTTCGTGAGTTGGATTCGGCAGTTTGGGACGCAGCTTCAGGTGTTTCTGGTGCCCCTGTTGATGAAACAGAGTTCACCACTCCAGAAGATTATGAAAAGCTGGAAGAGAATTTTGGTAAGTTGTCTCAAGCATTCGAAGCAAAAAATTTCGGAAACTCACGGTTATCATTGGTCGCCGACAAACAACAAGATACTACTGGTTCGGTTTGGTCCGTTAGTTACTCCAAAAATGGTGGTACCAATTACACAGGAGCGCCTGCTTTGAAAAAGAGACTACGTGAGGCTCTGGAACATCTCCAGGGTTCCGCTCCGGTGGAATTGAAGGTGGAGGTGCAGGCCGAGAAACCTGAGGTTGTTCCTGTCGAGGCTGATCCTACCCCAGTTGAACCTGTCGTGGCCACTCCTGCTGCCCCATCGCCTATGGAGATCGTCACTCTCCGTAAACATCAACCGAAATCCAAGAAACAAAAGCAACCTGAGCAAGAAACTGAAAAGATTGACTTTACTAAAAAAATCATGAAATCGGAGTCCGTTGAAAAACGTCGCCCAGAAAAGAAGAAACGTTCGTTTGATCCATACGCTCAGGTTGATGATCTTCCAAAGTTGAAGAAAAAACGTCCTGTCAATTTGGGAAAGAACGTTGTCTACAAGAAAAAATAACTTTTATAGTGAGAAAATTAATATAGCAAGATAGATAGATTTAGTAGCTAATGAGATGTGAGCGGTAAAGATATCCACTTTGACGCACACGACTCGCTTCGCTAGTCACTCGTAGCTTATTTCAAAGACTCGGATTGACCGCTAAGCAAAGTGAAAACATCAGAACCCAATTTTTCCCTACCTTTAAGGAAATCAAGCTCCATAACGAAATCAAACTCAAGAATGTTTGCTTTACACTTTCTAACCAACTCTTCAGCACCAGCAGCAGAACCTCCGGTGGCAAGAATGTCGTCAACAATCACGACATTTGCACCTTCTGGAATAGATTCGGCTTGGATCTCGAAGTAATCCTCACCGTATTCCTTAGTGTATGCAACACGGTATAATTCACCAGGAAGCTTACCCTTCTTTCTGATAGGAACAAACCCAGCGTCGAGAGCCAGCGCGAGCGTAGGTCCAAACAAAAATCCTCTGGACTCAAGTCCAACGATGTAGTCGATGGTCTGGTTTGGGAACTTACTTTCAAGATGCAACTTGAAAGCTGTAACGAGCTTGTTGAAAAGGCTTGGGTTTCTGAAGATTGGTAAAAAGTCTTCAAAAAGAATACCCTCAGATGGGAAGTTTGGGTATTGGTGCAAAGCCGACTTGAGCTCCACAGCAAGGTCCTTGATTTCGTCAGTCATGATGATAGTGATGAGATAACGATGAAACAGGGGATATGCTGTACAGAAGTTTAAAGTTAGTTTAAAAAAAATTTCGTAAAGGGAAAAGAAAAAAAAATTTTATTACGTCGACGTCGATCGTCGACGTCGATCGTCCAGACGGGTCGTTTTTTTTTTACCGGAAAAGACGTTATCGGCCACACCGAGTTACCCAAATGGGAAATTGCACACTCAGTCAAAAAATCTTGTCATTTTATATAAAAGACCCTTCCTTTGTTCTTTTAGGAGCTGGTTATCTTCCATATGAGCGATGGCTTACCACCAGTAATGTCACCAGAAGCTCTTTACCCTACAACAAGATCGATGAGTGCGCATCCGTGCACCACTACCCCTACCCAGCCATACCCTACGCCATTATGTCAAATCAGAACCTCAGAATACCCTCATTTAACTGATCAGACGTATCTGGATCATGCGGGGATGACCATATACTCGAAATCCCTGGTTGAACAATCCAGCAAGTTTCTTTTAGAAAATCTGTTGGGTAATCCACACTCGCAGTCTTTCCCCTCCAAAGCGTCTACAGATCTAGTGGCAGATACCCGTTTGAAAGTGTTGAAATTATTCAAAGCCGACCCTCTCGTTTATGATGTTGCTTTCACATTAAACTCTACTCAGGCAATTCGCACACTTGCAACTGCTTTCCATGACCATTTTCCAAATTTTTGCTACCATTACAACGTTGTTTCTCACACCTCAATTCTCGGAGTAAGAGCTCTTTCCACCGCTTTTACGCCATTTGAATCACCTTCCGATATCAAATTGAATCCCGACTTGCCAAACCTCGTGGCATGGCCTGGTCAATCGAATTTCAACGGTCAGAGATTTCCCATCGCAGAATGGAATGATCAGATAAAGCAGGAAGGGAATGTCGTTTACACCCTTTTAGATGCAGCATCTCTTTCTGCGACGTGTCCACCTGATTTGTCCAATTCAGGCTCTGGTCCTGACTTCGTCGTTGTTTCATTCTACAAGATGTTTGGTCTTCCTGATTTGGGAGGTCTGATATTCAAAAAGGAATCAGGAAAAGAGGTTTTTTCAAGTAAAAAATATTTTGGTGGTGGAACAGTCGACGCTCTTTCTGCCGATACGTCATTTGCGCAATTCAAATCGCAGCACACGGCGATTATTGAGGATGGTACAGTTCCAATCCACTCGATTTCACAGTTATATGTGGCTATTGATGTCCATTCTGAGGTTTATGGATCATTCGATAATATTTCACGGTATGTGGAGAAGTTGACCAGTTATGCGTACGAGGGATTGACGCGGTTGAGGTATCCTAATGGAAGCAGTATGGTTGAGATTCATGGATCTCCGGAGGACGGAAGTCGGGGCCCCATTATAGCTCTCTCTCTCAAGTCACCGCATGGAGAATATCTTGGTTATTACAATTTTGAAAAAATCATCTCACTCAAAAACATATCCATCCGGACCGGAACGCTTTGTAATATTGGTGGAATTCAAAAGTGGGTTGGCCGTACTGACGAGGAGATCCAACGAGATTATCAGAAAGGCCACAAATGTGGTGATCATATGGATATTATTGAAGGAAGACCTACTGGAGTTATTCGTGTTAGTTTTGGTGCAATGACTCTTTCCACAGAGATTGACTTTTTTATTGACAACATTAGGGAATACCTGATTGATGAGGGTCCGGTGGGGAGTTTGAGTCCATTGAATATTAGAATTGAGGAGTTGGTTGTTTATCCTGTCAAATCTTGTCAAGGATTCAAAGTTCCGTTCGGTAAATCATGGAAAGTTACAGAAAATGGATTGGAATTTGATAGAGAGTTTGTTGTGCTGAACTTGCTAGACGAGAAGCCGTTAGCTTTGAAAAATTGTAAGAAGATGAGTTTTCTCAAAACTTCTATTGATCCTGAAAGGAGAATGATCACGATTACGGATTCCCGGACTGGTAACTTCATTGAAGTTCCTGTTGATGATTCACAATGGGATCTCAAATTGTTTGGTAAGTTTCGTGCTATAATGGATAAAAAGTACTGCACCTTTTTCACTGAAGTTCTTGGGAAACCAGCTACATTAGCTAAGTCATCTTCAAGTCTACAAAACAAATCATCGTTCTTGCTGCTTAATACAAAGTCATTGCAAACAATTACTTCTGATATGACATTGATGAATCGGTTTCGTGGGAACCTGGTAATCACTTCAAATAGAGAGTTTGAAGAAGACAGTTGGAACGAAATTGAAATTGGAGAAAGCGTCAGGCTGAGGAAGATCGATAATTGTGATAGGTGTCATATGATCACTATAACTGATACCGGTGAAGTTGACTCGAGCCTGTTTTTGAAATTGGCTAAGTTCAGGAAGGTTAACGGAAAGGTTTATTTTGGGGTGAATTTGAACTTGGGAGAGGTCAAGTCGGAGCGGGGAGTGAAGGTTGGGGATTTAGTAACGGTGATTTCATGAGTGTAGAACGACGAGCAAACGACGAGCTAGGCTAGTGAAGATCATTCAACGAAAAGCACTTGATTAAGTACCACCTGTAATATATTAATGATTGATGAATTTAATTTCTTAGCATTTTAAAAGAATTGATTGATGTTCAGAGATGACATGGAATTGATAATGGACCTGCTATAAAGCAAAAACAAGGCCCGCTTCCCCGTCAGAAGTGACAAATGAACTGAATGAATTGCTCGTGGTAGCATAAACCTTACCTTGATTACATAATCACCGATCCAAAAAATTGTATATGAAAAAATAACTTGTATAAAGTTTCGATACAACTATCATCAATGGTCAAGAATCAACTACCACTGCAATGACTATATTCTTTGTTTCCCTGATCTCGAGAGACGTAAGTTAATGAGCAAATCACAAGCGGAGTGAAGAGCGAGTGAGCGAGCATAGCGAGTTGACCGCGAGTAAGGTGAACCCTGATCATCTCGCTTCGCCCGTTGTTTGATGATGGAAGAGCACTCCCTGTTCTCAAAGCTTCTTCAATCGCAATTCGCCCATATTTCTTATTTTTTGTCCTTTTTAGTTTGACTCCCACTAACGCTTTCCCCAGAATCGACCTCTCTACATCCAACCTTTCTCGCCATACGAGAGTCAACTGGAAAATCCACCTGCAGACACAGACATATCATTCATTGAAGAACGCAATACGAATGAGATCCTCAAATACAACTTTCTCTCTCATATGTCGCTAGATATATTTGAGTCACCATTCAATCAAACAGCCACAGGTCAACAGACACAATCAGGCGTGGCCAAATTATATAACCTACTGCTGGTTCAGGACGGAATCTTTGTTTTTGGTCACCAAACAAATACAGGACTTAAAATCGTGATAGGAACGTCCCGAAAAGAGAACGAATTACAAGAAACTAATGAAGATGGACTGAATTCAGTGTTTAAAGGCATTTTGAAAGCGTATTTAGCACTGATGTGCAATCCTTTCAAGAGTATTGGCAGTGAAAATGAAGAGATTGATAATCCTACGTTTGATAAAAGAGTTAAAGCCGTTGTTGCTGCTTGGAATGAGGGACATTAACTATGTACGAAATAGCTTTGCTCGTTGTTTGCGAGTGAGGCGAACCTTGAGCACGCAAATAACGCACTTCGCTTGTTATGTGTTAATACATTGCTCACGAACAAGAAGACTTGCTTGTGTTTAATTCGCTTGTGATTGACAAGGGTCGTGACTTGAGACATGACCTTACGGATGAGCTCATGATTGACCCATAAACGACACTATTTGCTCATTGATGGCTTCTCGCTTATTTTAAAATAACATTTGCATTCCTCAATGCCAGATATTGTTGATCCACTCCAGGTGCCATATGTTTGACAATATCATAGCATTCTTTATCGTAA
Source organism: Ogataea neopini (assembly GCA_030578575.1). Taxonomy (NCBI): domain Eukaryota; kingdom Fungi; phylum Ascomycota; class Pichiomycetes; order Pichiales; family Pichiaceae; genus Ogataea; species Ogataea neopini. The sequence goes on from JAJMSO010000002.1 coordinate 747,150, forward strand.
AATCTGAGTTGATTGTGCGGCGATTTGTAAGTTGTTGGCAGACCAGTGAGGTCGCAATACTTTTTGGTTGGTTTCAGCGAAGGAGGGGCGGCAAGCGAGTGATATGTAATTCTATTCGGATCATGTTTCTCTTGTTGTAATAATTGAACTCTTTTAAACTCATCATTGAGAATTTGTCTGAATGCTTTATGTTTTCTTTTTGCAGGTTTGTGTGTGACAGGTTTAAAAGATGGCGGAGCAGCCAGACGCTCACTGATAGCTGCAATGTCCAATGGTGATGAGGACATGGTGGGAGATGGGGCGATGTGGAGCGATGACTGTTACTTGACTAGTTGCCTTCGTGTAGCGAGAAGCGAGTTTATAAATTATTACACTTTTTTCATTGCAAGTTACATGGTGTACGGATGTCAATATTTTATAATAGCGAATTGACAAGCGAGAAACGAGCGATTGTCATCACTCGTCGCTTCGTAGTTATGGCTCCTCGATCGCAGCCTCATCAGTCCTCTCTCTGTAGAGGTAAAACTGGAAAAAAATCACTAAATCCTCTGCAATAGTTCCGAATGAACCAATCAACCAACTTGAATTCAACTTGATATACTCCCAATCACTTCTGTAGAATACAATTTGTAAACCGTAGGTAATGTTACCCAAAGTTGAGAACAAGAAGAGTAACAAACTCAGACCTTTACAAGATTTCTTGGTATAGTTTTGGAAAATTTGTGGTAATCTTGCACCAAGATACAAAAATGCAGAAAGATATCCACAAATTTGAGGTCCAAGTTCCAATTTTTGATCTGGTTTATCATCTCCAACATCATTGTCAGCTGGAGAGGAGCACAGATACCCCACAAAACCAGCAAGAAAAACAAATGCTATTGGAAGAACGTATTTGACAAAAACAGAATGATTTTCAGGTTCTGTAACCACATCTTCTAAAGCTGAATTTTTTCTACCATGACTATGGTGGCTTTTGCGTGAAGCTCTTCTTTCTGAGTCGGCTAGTAGCGGAGTTGTTTCGGTTTCAATGTGATTATGATGCTTTGGATAGACTTGAGCGAAGTAATAGTAAAATGCCAGGGTTAACAAATCTGCAAATGTGAACCAAACAGCAAGGAGAATAACTTGCGGTAAGAGGCCGCCCCATAGAGAGCCCACGAGGTTCAAGATATCCCCCAAAAACCAGAAGATCAGAAACAAAGGGGCAATACCTTCAGCGCTTTTCAATCTCCATTGCTCGATGAGTTGGGGTAGCAGAAGAACGAGCCAACACGCCAGGGATGTCGAACCTGCGATACCCGAGAGTCTTTGGCGTAATGGGGAGGGGACATAAGAGGAGATGAAAAAGGGGTCCAAATAGGCTTGGAGTGCCAAACACGACACTGAGGAAAACATGGGAGGAAACGGGGTATTCCTAGTTTGATTGCAAATTATCACAAATAAAAGACACTAGTACACGTGAATTCACTAAAACTGTTTCTTTCTTCTGACTTGACTTATCTGATCTCCTAATCGGGTAATTCAGTCATACTAACGGGTAACCGCTGAGTAGCCGTGTACTCAATTGACAGCTCACGTGACTAAATTATGAACGAGGAAAAAAATTTTCACTTGGCTTGAGCCAAATTGATGAAAATTTTTTGACTCGTACAACTTTCTTGCACTTTCTCTTCCTTCACCACACAACAAATATCATATACATAATGGTAAGTACAATCAACGGCTAAAGGATCTAAAGACGTTTATGGGAAATGTTACCATCTTTTTCTTTTACTATATTTTGAATGTTTTTTCATCAATCATAGTGAAGGAGGATGTGTAATCATCATCATGCGCTTTTTGATTTATTAGGTGACCTTCGATGGTCACTGCTTATTTAGGAAGTGAAGGTGGAAGTGTTTACACATCCTCTTTCTTTGGTTGATGACCTCGTCATCCAGGCTGAGTTTTTTGGTAAAACGCTACCGAAAAACTGTAGAGACACGGGTTCCCGTGGAAGATGCAAAACATCCAAAGATTAGCAAAGAATAGGTATTTTTCTCAATGACCCTTTAAGATAAAGGATTTGGAGTTGGTCTGATAATGGGAGGGTGAGTTATGACTCGCTTTCCTTGTCATCTGTCCAGCTCTGAATAGTAGAGTCAAATACTAACTAATCTTCTCAATGACAGCCTGCAAAGAAAGTTGCCCCAGCTCCTTTAGCCTCTAAGAAAGCCACCAGTGCTGCCCCAAAGAACCCACTTCTCGAGTCCACTCCAAGAAGTTTTGGTATTGGTCAAGCTATCAGACCAAAGACCAACCTTTCGAGATTTGTGAAATGGCCGGAATACATTAGACTTCAAAGACAAAAGAAGGTTTTGTCTATGAGACTTAAGGTTCCTCCAGCTATTGCTCAATTCTCCAACACTCTCGACAGAAACTCTGCCACTGAAGTGTTCAAGCTCTTGAACAAATACAGACCAGAGACCGCTGCTGAGAAGAAGGAGAGACTCACCAAGGAAGCTGCTGCCATTGCCGAAGGTAAGAAGAAGGAAGATGTTTCTTCTAAGCCATTCGTCGTTAAGTACGGTTTGAACCACGTTGTCTCCCTCATTGAGAACAAGAAGGCTAAGCTCGTTTTGATTGCTAATGATGTCGATCCAATCGAGTTGGTTGTTTTCTTGCCAGCTCTCTGTAAGAAGATGGGTGTTCCATACGCTATCGTCAAGGGTAAGGCTAGACTCGGTACTCTTGTTCACCAAAAGACCTCTGCCGTTGCCGCTTTGACCGATGTTAGACCAGAAGACGAGGCTACCCTTGCTAAATTGGTTTCCACCATCAACGCTAACTTCGTTGACAAGTACGAGGACTCCAGAAGACACTGGGGTGGTGGTATCATGGGTGCCAAGACCAACGCTAAGCTCGCTAAGAGAGCTAAGGCTGCCGCTCTTGCTGCAGCTTCGGTCAGAACTGTTTAGGTTATAGGTTTTTACGCAATTAATTGGTTTAACGTTCGAATCTCAAGAGTAAATTAATCTTGTAAGTTGGTGGTGAGTGGCAGTGTAGTTAACCCCGATCAATCATCCGTACGTCGTCAGGCTGAGAGAAACCCACACCCTAATTATCAAAGATGATTGATGAGCCATCAATGTTTGTGGTGCTACACCTCTACACCATTAACAATACCAATATTTTGTAAATTGTGACTGTGTTTTCGTAATAGGAAATTTATATCTCACACCTTGCACCTCATATATTGAAAATTCTTCGGGAATTTGGGCCGAATTTTTTTACGGCGAGCGGCCGTGCGCGAGAGCCAATTTTACCGGGGGCTGGTAAGCTTCGCGTGCAACAGAGGAATTGTATGGTGGTTTGGTGAAAAATTATTATTACACTGTTAATATATTCAACCTGCTTAATACATCAATACTCTGCTTTAGAGATTGTATCAATACAGGAACATACAAGTAAGTGAAGGGAATATAGACGTTGTGCTGTCTAGCTGATTCAAGTTCGCAGACGTATCCATCATCAGCATTTACTAACATTCATACATCAGAATGGCTAAATCCAAGAACCATACCGCTCACAACCAAACTTACAAGGCCCACAGAAACGGTATCAAGAAGCCAAAGACCCACAGATACCCATCTTTGAAGGGTGTTGACGCCAAGTTCAAGAGAAACCACAGATACGCTTTGCACGGTACTGCTAAGGCTCTTGCTGCTGCTAAGGCTGCTAAGGCTAACTAAATATCATACTGAAACCATTGTGTTTTATTAGATGATTTTTACTTTATAATGTATCTTTTCTATTGAAAAGGTGTTTAGCTGTTTCATAATAGTAATTTGGATCACCAACTGCTGACAAATGATGAACGACGAGCCAACAACGTGTCAAAACCGAGTGAAGCAAGTCGAACTAGTCATTTGACAAACTGTAGCGTACATGTAGTAAGTAAGACTAATGTAGGTGATTTACAGCACAAAGGTTTCAGCTAGAGTCGGCTTTGGGCCCATTACGCATCGAATCACACGAGATCATTGAGTCAACACTATTAGAGCATGTAACGTTTCACCGTGTGCTCGCCGATTAGTTACTAAACTCGCTGAATGACTCGCTTGCCATTCGCTAGTAGTAGGTCCCGAACATTATATTGATTGCTAACAATATATCTTATTAAAATGTAGTACTACAACTAATCATCGGATTTATCCTTAGAACCTCTCAACAAACCGGTTCTTCTAGCGGCAATCAAACCGGCCTTTTGACCAGAAACAGCACCTCTAGAGATAGTAGAAGCCTTACCAATGTGCTGGTGGTTACCACCACCGTGAGGGTGATCAACTGGGTTCATAGCCACACCTCTGGTCTTTGGCCAAGAGTTTCTCTTAACCTTGAACTTGTGGAAAGCTCTACCAGCCTTAAGCAATGGCTTGTCGATTCTACCACCACCGGCAACAACACCAATGACACCTCTAGCATCAGAAGAGATAACCTTCTTAGCACCAGATGGCAACTTAACTCTGGTCTTGTTCTCTTCTGGGTTGTGACCAATAACGATAACGTAGTTACCAGAAGTTCTACCAATGGCACCTCTGTCACCAACCTTCTCTTCAACGTTGGAAACGATGGTACCTTCTGGCAAAGAACCCAATGGCAAAACGTTACCAATGTTCAAAGAAGCCTTCTTACCGGCGTAAATGAATTGTCCAGTGTAGACACCTTCGTTAGCAATGAAGATCTCCTCTCTGAGCTTGTACTTGTATGGGTCTCTGAAAGCAACCTTGGCAAGTGGAGCTCCACGACCTGGGTCGTGAATGATTTGCTTGACGACACCTCTGATGTAACCGTGCTTCTCAGCGTAGTCCAAGGTTCTCAACTTAGCAGCACCCTTTCTCAATCTGGTGTGCGAAGTGAAGATCGAACCAGCACCCTTTCTTTGGTTTCTGATAACTCTACCTGTAAAAAGAGAATGTGTTAGTAAGTTGTTTCTTACAAAATACAGAGTGAAGTGTAGTGCCATATCATCTCAACTGTTGGTTGGTGAAATCAACCAAGTTGATGTGAAACTCATATAGCTCTGTCGTTGACTCCTTTGCTTTGCTGTGTAGACTCGTTACATACCCATTTTGATGCAAGAATAGAACTTCTATAAGTGTCTTGATATCAAAGAGAATATGTTTCAATATCAATCAATATTAAACCTTTTCAACACTAAAAATTTTTCAATATGGAATCTCCCTTCCTCAGAAGGTATTCTCCCCGCGGGCGGGTGTGCGCAGACCAAATTAAGAATTTTGGAAACGACATCAAAAAAAAATGTTTGGTTCACGTGATGTGATGGAGGGCTGAAGCCCTCGGAAGTGAATTCGCGGAGGTCTCCTGAGAAGTCAACTTCTCGACGCGACCGTCGCGTCGTCGAATTACATTTGGCACATCCATCGTGTACACAATGTTTGTACCCGACCATTAGATTTCGTCTGATTCGTGCTGTTGAGAAAAATAAAGCTAGTGAACAATATACACTTACAACAATTAAACCCATTAAATACGCGTTATAGAAGGTGCTAGAATCGAGCAGTAAGTCAATCAACTCAAAGAGAATACCGAATTAACAACTACTAACACGTGTTAGATCACAATGTCTGCAGTCACTACAGTTCCTCCAACTTCTACATCGCTGGTCAATGCTAAGTGGGATGTCGTCATCTCCAACGGTATCGTTAAATCTGGTCTTGGATTCGGTGCTGGTGTGTTAGCATCTGTTTTGTTCTTCAGAAGAAGAGCTTTCCCAGTTTGGTTGGGTCTTGGTTTCGGTCTTGGTAGAGCTTACTCCGAAGGTGACTCAATCTTCAGAGAAGCTGGTATTAGAGAGGTTAAGGCTTAAGGGTAGAGATAAAAGTTGATGAACGAACTAATGAACGAACGTTCTGTGTGAACGTGGAGCGCACTAAGGTTGTTTGTCATGTATTTTGAGAAGACGATTGTATAAGTGTTTTAATACTGCATTCGATGCATACTATGGAGTTCAAGCGAACAAGTGGGGGGCATGAATGACGAGGCAAGCGACCGACACTAGTCGTGCAAGTCATTGAGCACTTCCGTAAGTTTTGTAAACAGTTTCGCAATATGCTAGTTCAGCTAGTCATAAGCCATCATCCCTATGAGGTGTGTGTACGCTCATGATTGAGCCGTTGCTTGCAAAAGCTAAGGTACTTATTATAGTGTTGTTGGTTCAATGGTGAATTGATAACAATGTTTGATTGTCAGTGATGCCACAACACTGGGGAGAAGCAAAGTAAGCTCCTTTGGTATAAATGACTCCGCTCGTCATTCATTGGCTGTGATACGTGACAATTTGGTAAGAGTCTGCACCTTTCTGTTCAAAGACAATGAGTGCTCTGTAAGCACAAAGATTATCTGTGAGCAGATACTGGTTAGTCACATGTGGCACCGTTGATGGAGAAGGTGGTTGCAAAAATTGCAGGTAACAAACAAGTTTTCTTTTTCTTGACTTCTCTCAGGACTATCCAAACGACTAGTCTATATCCAATAAAAGACCGCTCAGAAGCTCTTCATCGTTGTGTGTTAGAAAGGGACACCCTAAAGCAAACCTTTTCTATCTCCTTTGAAAATCTCTCTTTTCAACTTGAAGCACACTCACAAGAAGGTTCACTACACATGCACGAGAGACAGACTTGTCCTGCACGGGTAAGGGCCCAAGTTGGGACAAGTCAGCAAATCAGACTTGGCACGCGACTCCGAAAGGTCAGAGTCATGACAGAGTCTGACTTGAAAAACTTTTATTAGAGGTGTGCGGTGTTTTCGAGGTAATCAAGTCACAAAAGTTGACTCCACCTGCATATGAACAATGCCACCCCGGTCAATCTTGTAGAAAAGCGGTTTTCGAGATGCAAACTCGCCAGTTCCTTGCAGAAGGGTGTTTACAACGGCTTTCTTATCGAATCTGGGGAACTTGACAGCTTTTGATGTGTTCAAACACTACATGGTATTGCTATAAGGTCCTTTAGGTTGAGTGATTTGTTTGCTGGATCTCACTGGGCCGGCCAATCTTCGCGCTGCTATTTCGGTGACCAATGAAATTTCAGCGGAACTCTATTCCGCGCTCGTCGACTAATTAGCGATGGCACACGACCAAAAAGTTGATTCAAGAAGGGGGTGAAAAATAGGAGTTTTGGGGCGTTTTGAATGTAGTAAAGCTTGTAATGTTCATCAGTACCATGTTAGGGATTCCTGTATTAAAATGGAGAACAAAATCTGCTTTTTTGCAGCCAAAAACCTTTCAGTTTGGTAAACTTCGGAGTCGTGGCGAAGCGAGAACCGTATCTGAGCCGCACGCAAAACTTTTCATGCATCATAGCCCGAAACCTCTGGTTCTCGGTAATGACTCAGCAAGCAAACACAGCTCAAGCAGGTATATAAGGTCTCGAATACTTCCCAGCTTTATCCTCCCGAGTTCACCAATCCTTAACAAGAAACATCACATTCAAAAACATATACAATTTTACACATATAATGACAGTCGAACAGCTCTATCCTTGTCATAACGAATTCAGAAGTGACACTTTTACTGTGCCGACACAATCAATGCTCAGCAGTGCCATGATGGCTTCTGTTGGAGACTCTGTCTATAAGGAGGATCAAGACACTTTGGATCTTGAAGAAAAGGTTGCGAGGCTAGCTGGTAAAGAAGCAGGTCTTTTCTGTTGTTCTGGAACCATGTCTAACCAGATCGGTCTGAGAGCACATTTATTCCAACCACCACACCGTATTCTGTGCGATTACAGAGGACATGTGTATGCCCATGAGGCAGGTGGATTGGCGACTCTCTCGCAGGCGATGGTGACGCCAGTCAAGCCAGAAAACGGTTTATATTTGACCCTTGAAGATATTGTGGATAACTTCATTCCTGATGATGGTGATATCCATATGGCACCAACTAAGGTTGTCTCATTAGAAAATACCATCCATGGAATTGTGATGCCATTGGAGGAAATCGAAAGAATTTCTCTTTGGTGTAAAGAAAATGACGTTAGATTACATCTTGACGGTGCAAGATTATGGAATGCAGCTGCTGAAACTGGTATTTCATTGAAAGAGTGGTGTCAGCACTTTGATTCTGTCTCGTTGTGTCTTTCGAAGTCTCTTGGAGCTCCAATTGGATCGATTCTTGTTGGTGAAAGACGCTTCATCGAAAAGGCAAATCATTTCAAAAAACAAAACGGTGGTGGTATCAGACAAGCTGGTATGCTTGCTAGAATGGCTTCGATTGCTATCGATGAAAATTTTGTGCGGCTCAATGAAGCTCATGCTTACGCAAAAGATTTCGCAAAGTTCTGTCAAGAACACGGAATGGAGTTGGAAGCACCTGCTGACACAAACTTTGTGTTTTTAGACCCTAAGAAAGTCAGAATCAATCCGGCTGTTTTGTCCGAGTGTGCCCGCAAACACAATGTCAAGGTGATGGGTAATCGTTTTGCATTCCATTTCCAAAATTCTCCAGCTGCAATCGAAAATTTGAAAGCCGCTGTGTTGGAAGCTTATAATGATTCACTCGAGAATCCTTACATTTCTAGAGGAGCAGTTAGACTCTACAGATCAAGCTCCAACACTTCCGACGCTACTATCGTCGGTGATTCGCATACCAAGAAAAACTAAGGAGATGTTTGATCCGTTCTTCGCATAGTCCGCAAAAGCACATACATATATTTATACGCCAATACGCTACACTTAGAATTTTCTCGGTAAATCTGCTTCATAAATCAACTCTTGTATAACAGCTCCCTACTATGTTTAGCAAATTTCCACTGTTCGCGGATCTTTTGGATATTTTTTTTTGCTCTGGCCAACAAAAAATTTGCCGAAAAATTCAAGAATAAAAGAGACTAATTACCCCTTTTTTCTCATTGATCCGGACAACAATCCAAAGCACCATTGTCAAACAGTGAACCAGCATTCACCAACTGTATGCCAGGCACGTTTGGGAACTTTTTGGGCATAGAAACACCGATTGCACAGTTAAATTTGCACTAACTCATTTGTTTGTTGTTGCCCTTTAGTGAACCTTGAATTCGTATTCATTCACACTGATCACCTTTGATTGTCAACCATTTATGGCATTATTACAACATAGTACACACACATTACAATGCTGATTGCGCTGATATTAGCGTTTGTAGGACTCGCGTGGCTGGTTCACCGGTTCCTGGTGTTGTTGTCGGTTCCATTGGAGAGGAGTATCAAAGCTCTTAACGTTTCGATTCCAAATGTCCCACTCATATCCATCGATAAAGTGACTCATTCGAGCATGGTCTTGCATTGGGATACCAGTTCAATAACAGAGAGTTCTTTTGAAAGCGAGAAAGATCAAAAAGATTTAGCTGTCAATGCTGATGGACCGCCAATATTGTTACATGCTTCTCCGAAGACAATAAGTCATTACGTTCTTTACATAAACGGAATTCAAGCAGCATATCTGGATGGATCACAACAGTCATGTGTCATCAACGGTCTTGCTCCAGAAAGTAATTATCAGGTGGATTTTGTGGCATTCAATATGGCAAATTTCAGATCCAAGTCATCCCCAATTTACGTTAAAACTAGAAAACTGAAGGACACCAACGAAAAAGCTTCTGCTTTAGATCATCCGGATGAACTCCTCAGTGCTCTTATACCTGAAAACGAAAAGGAGAACGTTACAAAACATACACCATTCAGACAGTTGTCTCCTAGGTCGCGTTCTAGAAGCAATACACTTGACGGTGAGAGTGGTTCTTCATCAGCTGCGGCTAGCACTCTGGGACAAGTGGTCTCGACCGCGTCGCTAAGTCGCAGTGTTGGTGCAAGTAATGGCAATCTTACAAGCATACATCCACATTTGATCAGTGATATTAATGAGCTGAAATTTTTGTTAGAAACTGGTTTGGATGCTGTTAGAAGTCTCAATAAGTCTTGTAAAGAGCTTGAGGCTGAATTCCTAGAAGAGGAACAAAATTTGATTGCTGCCAGAAACGAAGCAAGAGAAAGGCGGAAACTTGAGGATATGAACAGATCAAGTTTAAGACAAGAAATAAAGTTTTTGGAAGAAACCAGAATGAAGTCGGAGAGCAGGATATCTTCAGACCAACATAAATTGGCTAATAGAATGAAGAAAATAGAAGAAAAGGAAAAAGAGATTGAAAGTTGGAAAGAAATTTTAAAGGATAAAAGATCTCATAAAGATGTTCTTACGGCCAATGAATCATCGGAACTGGAGAATTTAGATCTGCAAATTGAAGATTTGAATAAAGATATTTTCTTGTTACAAACAGAGATCCATGACGTTGAAGAAGACATCAAGGATGAATTAGCCAAAAGAAAGAAGCTTGACTCGATCAAACAACAATTGCAATCATTATTCGCTGGAATTAGGCTGGCCACAGACAAACAGACTGGTATTTTGAGACCCGAAGGGCAAATGTTATTTGCAGAGGTTGTTAAGATCAAACCGGAATGGGAAGAAAATTTGAGATCAGAAATTGTTACTCTTGACGAACAAACAGACACTCAATGGAAGTCGCTACAGCAACAAGAATACAGCAAGATTGAGACGTTGAAAAAACAGATCGACGATTATAAACGAGTCGCCACGAGTCAATCTTCCGTTCAATACAACGACGAATTACTCGGTAATAATTCGTTTTATCATCCTTATGGAAATGGGTCTAGCTTTACGAATGATAACGCGCTTTCAATCGGTAGTCCACCAGCTTATAACGAAGGTTCAGTAAGCAATATCATTTCTGCTGCTATGAATAGAAATCTCACTTCTCTCTCATATGGAACACTGAATATCAATGCCGAAGGTTTATCGACTAGCCCTAGCGTTGGGGGTGTTTGGGGGGCTTCTTCTCAGCTGAATTCGATGCTTTCTGAAGACAGAGCAGGACTCATTTCTCCTAATGTTGACTTGTTGCTTCCTCAAAATTTGATTGAAGGTGAAGATTTGAACCAATATCATCAAGACAATCAAGCGTATCATGTTTCACTTCCACAATCTTCAGACGCTATTGCACCACAACCAGCATCTACAATGTCACCAGGTGTTTCTCATGTTTCTAATTTTGATGTCATGTCCGGTGCGAGTAACGGCATGTATGGAGATCTCAATAACATGGATTATCTGCAAAACGAGCTCAATACTCCTTCAGGTTCTAGAATCACTTCTTTGAGTGGACTAGGTGTCAATAACAATAACAACTCCAGCAATAACAAGAACAACAATAATACTGATTACTTCTCTTCAAGTGTCAATAACAATACACCTATCAACATTCTAGGATCTCCGCAATCAATGCAAGCAAACTTGTTACCAACTACTGAGGGGTTAATTTTCGGAGATCTAAATCCTCAGAAATCACCGTTTGCTTCACCTATCAATCTGCAAGTTCCACCATACAGTGCACCGCAAACCAGTCATGAAACTGAAGACTCCAAGAATATTCTATTCAACAAGAAGGGAATGTTTGATGTTTTTTCAACGAATTCTAATACCAGCAATACTAGTGTTCCAACATCCCCAAATTATAAAGAGTCTAGTCAATCGAAGTTTTTCGGTTCATTGTCCAATAAAAAAGTTTTATCCAATAACTCAAGTGGTGATGCCACTCCATCAGTTGATCAATTGGCCAATTCTCAACAGCAAGAACATGCTCCGTCTACGCTAGATTTTGAGATTGCTAGAGGTAGAAGTACTAGTTTTGGTTCGAGTATCTGGAATTTCAATTCCGGGAATCCGAACTGGGGAAATTCATTCAACTTGTTAGGTGCTCCAATGGCTCTTTCCACCACTTCAAATTCACAAACGCCATCACAAACGCAAAATCAATTGCCTCGAGTGTTGAATGATGAAAGCGGTGTTGAAAACAATGAGATTGCACATGAAAATCGCAAATCCAAAGCTTTATCATCTGCGACCGATTCATCTATTACTACTGATGAATCAGCTATGGATAACAATTTGCATGTTCCACCTTCATCACCATCATTTTTCAAAGGTAAATTGTTCAAGTTTGGAGCTAGTCCTACGAAAGTTGGTACGAAAAGCAGTGATAAATCAGGGAATATTGCGTCATCGTCGGAGGAGATTAGTGTTGAGAATGACGATGGTAATTCAGGATTGTTAGGAAGCAGTTTTGGGTCCAAATCATCACGTTTCTTCAAGCTTGGATCCCGAAAAAATAGTAACTCTGTTCATCCAACGTTACATAATGGAGGAGGCAGTTTATCATCATCTGCTCAGTCTGGACATTCTGAGAATGCACATAACATATCGGGCGATATGTTAAATGTTAGTGGCGGGTTCAATGATTCTTGGGCTCACTCTGATTCGTCCTCTACATCTAGTGGGCGTATTTTATCGAGGAGGTTGAGTTTTGCATTCAAGAGGGGTGACAAGGATAAGGAGAGCAAGAACGATAAGATTATTGAGGAGGAGGTTGAGGTGGAGAATTGAGCGGGCAACGGGTGAACGATGAGCGACAAGACTCGCTTGAGTCACTTGGTCGACTCAGTTGTCTGCTTTGAAGGGGTAGAATTTTATGACGTACGTTGCATATACAGCATTAACGGTATGTAAGAATACAGATACTTATACGAACTATGGACAGGTCAGAGAATCTGGCTAAAGTTAAGTGAGGAACTTGTGGGTCTGGAAGCTCTACAAACTAACTGGCGAAAAATTAATAGCGATTGATGTTGTGTCATCACTACGATAAAATTACAAGACCACAAATAAGATATTTTTTGCTGAAAAATATAAATTTAATGTTTTTATAGACAGCTAGCTGTATACATATAAAATAAGCAGCAATCTAAATACCACGGACAATGTCGATTTTATCGTCTGATCCCGACGTGGATCGATTCCTCAGCAATTTCAATGAATTGAACAGCACAAGACAGCTCGAAAATAGAAACAGACTGTCATCATTGGAGAAGGAAGTTGAAATGAAGAGAAAACAGTACGATCAATCACCCAAGAAGAAAAAGATCCCACCCATTGTTCCCAAGAAAGATTTGAATCTTTCCAGATTGTCGATTTTGGATAAACAGGAGATCAAATTAGTTCGCCCCGTTGCGAGTGCAGCTGAAGAAGATGATAGGCAAGAGTCCGATTTGCAAAAACTAGTCAAATCGATCGATCAGGTTTCTATTCCATTTGGTGGTCATCGCAGGGAGAACGCGCCAAAACCGATAAAATTTGAGGATGTCATGGGACGGTCAAAGCCAGCGAGTGGTCCAAAGCCGGAGACTCCAGACAGTCCAATATCCGAGAAGGTGAAGTTACGGATTGAATTAGTCCCTGAACCAAAGAACAAGATCGAAAAACTTGCCACTCCAACGAAGAAGGTTCCACCACCTGTTCCAAACAAAACAGTGGAAATTCCATTGACACGGACACCCGCAGTCAAGAAACCTGAGATCAAAGAAAGACGTGAGCAGTTATTCAATGTCAAGCTTTCTCCGGTGAAAAAGCCTATAGAAGAGGCCAAACCTAATGTTAAACCACAAGTTCCTGAAAAACTAGAAGCTCTGAATCAGTTGAAACTGCTCAAACCAGCCAGACCTACTCCAAAGAAGGAATCCGAGCAACCAGAAGCACTTCTACGTCTTTCGACATTGGCGAAATCTAAACCTATTCCAAAACCAACACCAAACAAACCAGAAGCTCTAGCAAAGCTTTCTGCTTTGAAATCACTCCCAACACCCCAATCTTCGCCGAAACCACAGATAAAACCGCACTGGCAACAAACATCATCAGCTCCTGTGACTCCACCAAGTAGATCGAAAACAGAACCTCCCGTTATGGGGCGTGCGCCCCCTGGATTCGCATTACCAGGACTGGCAATGCCGGAGAAATTTTACAGTCTACAGAGCGTACGTGGAAACGCATCTGCTCCGAACTTAGACTCTGGGGCCGGCCCTGGAGCCAGCAGCTCGAGACGTCCTGTCTTGGATTCTTCGCAATTGGATTCTGAAGGACGTAAATTAGAACATTTGACCAAAGCTAGAGCCCGTGGACCAAAGAGGAGACCGCCAAGGACCGTCAAGTCAGAACCGATTATGGGATCGAGAGCCGGAGAGGTTAGAAGAGAGGCTGTGAGGGAGGCTGTGGGGGAGGTGAAAAAGGTGCCACCTCCGATTAGGAAGTCGTCAAGAAAGGTGTCGACGAGTGAGTTGTTCATATGAGCGAAGCCAAAAGCCTGTCAAGAGGGAAGTGAGTAATGACTTGGTGCGATTTATGAAGCGGTCATGAATCACAATTGTCTTTGTCAGACACTACTAAATCACAACTGACTTTATCAGATACTACTTGTATGTGGTTTACTGATAATGTAGTGGATAGTTCCTGGTTACAGGAAGAAAAGCTACTCTCTCACGGCTCACTATGGACTCGCACAATTTTTCTTCTCGTCGTGAGCTGATAGCAGCGTCGATCGACGCAAGCCATTTAAAATTGTATAAAATTGTCATCATCACTATCTACATCTTCAATCGGCCATCGGCAATCGGCAATCGGCAATCGGCAATCTGTAGTTGGTTGTAACATTCAACTTTGACCCATGACAAACAGACTAATAACCAACTGCTGGAGTCGAGTTGGTTCAAGACGTATGTAGCCCATGAGACGTGTTGAAGGACCCACACGACTTTCTCTTGGCTCGTCAATCGCCTCTGCCGGGTAACTCCCTTTGTTTACTGTTTCCAAAATTAAATATGTTTTTCAAAAAAAAATCGGGGTTTATAGATTCGATCTCAACCAACTCAGGGCGGTACGATCATCATTGCAGCATAAACGAGAAGGCCGTAAACTTCATTGAGTAGCAGAAACCGTGTTTTTTGTGACAATTGAAGTCGTTAGGTGGTATACAAAGGTACAAGAAAGTACTTAATCATACACCGAGAAAAAAAAGGTGATTCTCTGATCAACACTACAACATAACGGCACGCGAGGGCACGCCATATGGAGACAGGGTTAAAGTGAGTTGGTTGTTTTATGCAAGACAATGTTTGTTACTAACACCATCAGATCTCCGAAGCTGTTTACCAGCGATAAGGAAAAAGGACAACAGATATATGGATTGGGTTTAGGATTGGGACTCGACTCAACACAATCACCTTCAGAAACGCCCCGATGGTTGAAACATCAATCAAATTGGCTTAAAAGACTTTTGAAAGCCCTTTCTGTATTTGTTCTTATAATAATTTTTGTGACTTCGATAACGTATTACATTGGATGGTCGAGTTTGGAAGAAGTTTTGAGGTATCGTCCATCATTTGATGAAGGCTCTGAATCATACTTCTATGATCTCCGTGATTATATGGGACGTCCCA
Organism: Ogataea neopini; assembly: GCA_030578575.1. Taxonomy (NCBI): domain Eukaryota; kingdom Fungi; phylum Ascomycota; class Pichiomycetes; order Pichiales; family Pichiaceae; genus Ogataea; species Ogataea neopini. The sequence goes on from JAJMSO010000002.1 coordinate 762,528, forward strand.
ATGGCTGGCAATATAATGAAAGGGTTCTATTTTGTGTTCCACTGAGAGATGCTGCACCACACTTACCAATGTTTTTTGGTCATATGAAGAATATGACTTATCCACATAATCTGGTTGATATGGCATTCCTGGTTTCAGATTCATCCGATGATACAATGGGAGTTTTGAAGCAGCATTTACACGAGTTACAACAAGATTCAGATCCAGAAATGAGATTTGGTCAAATTGAAATTTATGAAAAAGATTTTGGACAAGTTATTGGACAAGGTTTCAGCGATAGACATGGGTTTGCAGCCCAAGGACCACGTCGGAAAATGATGGCAAGAGCGAGAAATTGGCTTTCTTCCGTGGCTATTAAACCATATCATTCATGGGTCTACTGGAGAGACGTTGATGTTGAAACGATTTCGCCGACAATTATCGAAGATCTGATGCATCATGACAAGGAAGTGATTGTTCCAAATGTTTGGCGTCCATTGCCTGATTGGCTTGGAAACCAACAACCATATGATTTGAATTCTTGGCAAGAAAGTGACGGTGGGCTTCAACTTGCAAATACATTGGATGAGGATGCTGTCATTGTGGAAGGTTATGTTGAATACGCAACTTGGAGACCTCATTTAGCTTATTTGAGAGATCCATATGGTGACCCTGAAACAGAGATGGTTCTTGATGGAATTGGAGGTGTTTCGATTCTTTCAAAAGCTAAAGTTTTCAGAACAGGAGCTCATTTCCCAGCGTTTTCTTTTGAAAAACACGCGGAGACAGAAGCGTTTGGCAAAATGTGCAAAAGAATGGGATATCAAGTCGTTGGTTTACCTCATTATGTTATATGGCATATTTATGAGCCATCCAATGATGACTTGAAACATATGGAATGGATGGCTCAAGAGGAAATAAGACTCCAAAAAGAGGAGTTGTTGAACCAAGCCTACGATAGGGTTTACAAGTCTGGGTTCTTGGACGTGAACGATGATTGGAAGGAGGAGAAGCCGTTGATTTTGCGCAATACCGATAGTACGAGAGGTGAAAGAAGGATCGAAGTCGATTGGTCCGATGCCGACAAATTTGAGGTGAAGATGGCTAAAGAGGAGGGGGTGGGAGTTGTAGAGTCGCAGGTTGGAGACGAAGGTGGTTTGAAGTTGTGAGCGAAAGTAATAGCATATATCATTATTAATAAAGTATATTTATTAAAACGACAGAATGAGTAACAATCCGTCAATCACCAAGAAGAGTCTAGAACGGAAAGGTGAATGAGCGCAAGCGAGTAAGTACACAAGATGAGTTAATTACCGGCATTGCATGGTATCGAGTAGTGTAGTCAATGGTAGCATGATAGGATTAGGTAATAATGAGCCTCACTAATTATTCATGCTTCACAATGAGACTAGTAAGACGATTAAACAAGTCAGGATTATTCTGATAGACAACGAGAAACACCGGTGTCCAACGGACCACATGACTTGCTCCACTTGTGATTTGTCTTGTTGTCACCGTTTGAGAAGACTTGCTTCCCTCGTCCTATCGCGACACTCCAATTGTTGTATTCCTAAAATATTTTTTTTTCCTCGAACAGGCCCAGATTTTTGAACAATTTCAGAGTAGTTTCCCCACCTGAAAGCATTCGAAACATCACAACATCCTTTCAACAAAGCAACTGTTCAAAAGAAGGTTACGTTGTTAGTGATTCATTAGGCGTGTTGCATTAAACACGCGTTTTTGTACACGAAAACGAGCGAACTGTTGTATAACTAAGCGATTGAAGCCAGCTTGCGCCATGCTGAATCTCGACAAGATAATTGATGACGTGAAAAAATGTCAAATTGTTCCTGAAAATGATATCCAAGAGCTTTGTTACCTTGCACAAGAGCTTCTTATTCAAGAATCGAATATTCAATTGGTTGACACGCCCATAACGATATGTGGAGATATTCACGGACAGTTACATGATCTATTGAGATTGTTCAAAATTGCACATGAACCACCAGAAACAAAATATTTATTCCTCGGAGACTTTGTTGATCGTGGTTTCTACTCGTTGGAAACGTTTTTGTTGTTACTTTGTTATAAGATACGTTATCCAGATCGCATATTCCTTATTAGAGGTAATCACGAATCACGTCAAATCACCTCGGTGTACGGGTTTTATGATGAATGTATGAGAAAATATGGTTCAGCTAATGTTTGGAGATACTGTTGTGATGTTTTCGATTATCTGGCTCTTGGAGCTTACATTCAAAGCTCAAGTTCGGGAGATGGAGGTGTCTTATGTGTTCATGGGGGACTGAGTCCTGCAATTGAGACGATTGATGAGATTCGGCTTATCGATAGAAAACAAGAAGTTCCACATGATGGATCAATGTGCGATTTACTTTGGTCCGATCCCGAGGAAAACATACCTGCATGGGCGGTTTCGCCTAGAGGAGCTGGATATCTGTTTGGATACACTGAGACAGAGCGCTTTCTGTTCAAAAATAATCTCAGTTTGATTGCTAGAGCCCACCAGCTGGTGATGGAGGGCTACAAAGAAATGTTTGATGGAGGCTTAGTTACTGTTTGGTCCGCACCCAATTATTGTTACAGGTGTGGTAATGTCGCTGCTGTTCTGACCTTGGATGACGCTTTGAACAGGAACTACACTGTTTTTGATAGCATGTTGCAGGATTGTAACGAGATACCATCGAAGAAGCCGGTGGCGGACTACTTTTTGTGATACGAGCGAAGCTAGCTGTGCGCTTGGGATAGTTTGGCTTGATCGCTCAGTTACAACGACGAGCAAACTCAGAACTTTGAGACTGGCTTCGCTCCTCGTTCGTCCGTGCGGCTCGCCGCGTCCCTTTTTTTGCACTGCCGTTTTTGAAACATTCCTGAATCAAAAAAAGTCCTTTTGGTGTGCGCTGATCAACAAAAAAAAAATAGATCTCTCAAGCTTACTGAAGTTGGTATATGATCTTCGAAACAGATCAAATTTACAGTTAATTTTGTGAAAAAAAAGGCCACGAAGGCAAAAAGCGGTGGGATAGCAAATATATTTGGACAGATTAATCTTATTGACTTGTCCAATATCCCAAAATGACCGACACCAAAAACACATCTACTCAAGATGTGTTGACGTCGATTATAACACATGGTATTATCTTTTCGGTGTTTGTCACTCTATTCATTCTTTTGAGACTCAAATTCAAGCGGATCTACCAGCCAAAGTCTAGTTTTGATATCGTTCGAGACAAAGAAAAGCCCCAACCATTGCCTCAAGGTCCAATTACTTGGCTTCCAGCTCTTCTTAGGAAACCTCCATCATTTGTCATTCAACAAGCAGGGTTAGATGGTTATCTTTTCGTGAGATATTTGATGATCGTTTGTTGTATTGCTTTTGGAGGTCTTTTCACACTTATAGTTCTGCTTCCTGTCAACGCAACTAATGGAAAAGGTGAAACTGGTCTTGATCAATTAGGTATATCCAACGTTGGTTCAGTTGGGAGATACTATACACACGTTTTTGTCTCATGGATTTATTACGGTGTGATTCTTTTCGTCATTTATAGAGAACTTTTGTTCTACTCCAACCTCAGAAATGTGGTTTTGTCAACTCCTGCATATGCGAAAAGGTTGAGTTCGAGAACCGTCATTTTCCAGACAGTCACCGATCAATATTTGGATGAGAAGCAATTTTTCAAATTGTTTGAAGGTGTTAAACACGTTTGGGTGGCCCGTGGTCAAAGAGAGCTGTCCCATAAGCTTAAAAAAAGAGACAAGCTAGCAATGCGTTTGGAAGGAGCTCTCAATAAGCTATTAACTAAGGCTGTCAAAGCTAAAGTGAAGGCCGAAAAGAAAGGTGAAGTTTTGGAGCCTGCAGATGAAATGGTGGTTTATGTTCCACAAAAGAAGAGACCATCAATGAAATTGAAACCGGTTTTTGGCAAGAAAGTTGATGTTATCGAGTACTGTAAACAAGAACTTCCAAAACTTAATGAGGAAATTGCAGAGATGCAAAGAACTTACAAGCAAGTTAAACCTATGAATTCGATTGCTGTTGAGTTTGAAAACCAATATTACGCTCAACTGGCCTATCAAACTACCATTCATGATATTCCTTTCCAATTTTCTCCAAAGCACATCGGTGTCAACCCAGAAGATTTGTTTTGGCCAAACCTGAGAGTGTTTTGGTGGGAAAGACTTGTCAGAAATACTTCTGCATCTGCTGCCATCGTTGCAGTTGTTATTCTATGGGCCATTCCAGTTGCCTTTGTGGGTATTATTTCCAATTTGACTTACCTGACTAACAAGATGCATTGGCTCAGATTCATTTACAATTTGCCAGATGTTCTTCTTGGATTGGTCACTTCCTTGTTGCCAACAGTTATGCTTGCGTTGCTCATGATGCTTCTTCCTATTTTCATCAGATCTATGGCCAAATTGTCTGGCTGTGCTTCTACTCAATCCGTTGAATATTTCACTCAACAAGCATATTTTGGATTCCAAGTTATTCAAGTTTTCCTCGTTACAACCATTTCCTCATCGTTCGCTTCTACAGTGACCCAAATCATAGAAAAACCAACCAGTGCTCTCACGATTTTGTCATCGAATATTCCAAAATCTTCTAATTTCTATGTTTCTTATTTGGTTTTGCAAGGTTTTTCTGTTGCTGGAAGTGCTCTTTTCCAAGTTGACACTTTGGTTTTGTTCTATTTGCTTGGAACATTGCTCGACAGAACTCCGAGAAAAAAATGGAATCGTTTCAACAAATTGGGTACTTATAGTTGGGGAACTGTTTTCCCAGTCTATACCAATTTGGCTGTTATTTTCCTTACTTATGCCATCATTGCTCCTATCATTATGTTGTTCGCTTTTGCTGGATTTTTCTTCTTGTTTGTCGCTTACATGCACAACTCCACTTATGTGTTTGGCAAATCACCTGACGCTCTTGGTAGACATTATCCACGTGCATTGTTCCAAACGATTGTGGGTATTTATCTCGGAGAAATCTGTTTGTTGGGTCTATTCGCCGTTTCTAAATCTTGGGGTTGTATCGTTCTCGAAGCCATCCTGCTTGGTGTCACTATCTTTGTTCACACCAAGATGAACAAAGCTTTCGATCATTTACTCACTGTGATTCCAAATACTGTTATGCGTCCTTTGGACGGAAAGAGCGAGACTGTTTCATGGAGTCCACCTCATACACAAAAACTCTTCTCTAATCAAAAAGAAAATCGTGTGTCATTGCAATCTTCCGGAGTGGAAGATCCATTCAAAGATCGTTCATTTGATTCCTCAACTGAAGTACTTGACGTTCCACTTTTGGCAGACGGTGCCGACTACTCTTCAGGACAAAAGAAAGCTAACGCTTTTGTCAGGTTCTGGTCTCCGGATGCTTATCTTTCCTTCAGACAACTCAAATCATATATTCCACAAAGTTTTTACGAGCTTCCGGAGGAATCTCCTGAATGGGTCAAACACGCTTATGATTACCCAGATGTCAGCGCAAAATGTCCTGTTTTATGGATTGCTAAGGATCCTATGGGATTGTCTACCAAGGAGATTGAGAATTTAGAAGGTGTAATTGAGGTGAGAGATGATAATGCACACTATGATGATAAGGGAAATATTGTCTGGACGGGACCTCCTCCAGCCTAAAGAACTTAAACGGCGAGTCGAACGAGTCGTGAGAGTCATTCATTAGTCATTCATTAGTCATAAATAACTAAGTAATAATTGATTGATCAATTGTACACTTAAGTTCGTTCGCCCAATATAATGACATTTTATTATGTCGCGAGTTACCCGGCTATAGACATATTTTATCTACAACTTCAAAACAATTAATATAATACATTTCAGATCCTTAATAAACTCCTTATCAAAGTTGCTTATTAACCATTTACTCCCAATTATGAGCTCCCCTCCGCTTTCTTCTACCACACATGAGTCTGTGGTGAATGAAAAACTCAATAGACTGGCGAATGCCTACCAAATTCCTTCTGTTCTGAACTTGAACCAATCCCTTTTGTACTCTGATTATTCGACAGAGAACTACCAAAACACGATTTTTGCATCCCCTGTGAGTCTGAGCGACAAGTCTCCATCCGGGACGACTCTCGAGTTTGCAAACCAGTCCAATTTGATTGTTGGACAGGGAATTGTGGGGAATTTGGGTATACCGTTGAATGCCATTAATAAAATACCATCATATCAATGGAGTTTCAAACATGAAGACCATGAACATCCACATAGCGCATCCCACCACAAAGCCAAAAACATTCTAAATGGACTTGGAATGAATGACTCTGTTTCTTCGTTGGGAGGAACGACTGTGAATTCTACTGCCCTTAATGCTAAATTAATCAGATTACCACTAAAGAATGAGGAGAATAAGAACAAGACTCGGTCATTGGTGAACGGACTTCCATATTATGAGAAGGAAGTGGTAGACAAACAGATTAGGTCACTGAACATGAAAAAATCCCATCTCAATCTCACTATACCAAATTCTTCACACTTTTCGATGCAATTCAATGAAACAGTTGATGATGTTGAATATTTACATGGAGAGGTCATATTGAACCAATTCTTGAACAACAAAAGACTCATAAGAAACTACCAATGGCTAATGTACTACAATCAAAAACGTGGAGGGAAGAGACTCTCCGAAGGTATCGATAAAACGGTCGACAATATCAGGTTCAAGACTGTCCGTAGGTTCCAGAAAAGTGTTGAACGTAGAATGAAAAGACAAATGGAGATTCAACAGAGGAAACAGCGCGAGGAAATTGAACGTCAAAAACGGAAATTGAAAGAACACAACGAACTAATGATGGCTCGGAACGGAGGTGCAACAGACGATGGTAGAAAGCAGAAAAGCGAGAAGTCGGGTGAAGATAGCGAAGAGAGTAGCGAAGAGAGTAGCGACGACAGCAGTGATGATGGCGATGAAGATGAAGATGAGGACGACGAGGACGAGGACGAAAATGCTGCAGATGAAGAGATTGAAGGACCAAGATTCCAAGCGATGGAGATTCCTGTTAACCTCACCAAAGAGTTGATTATTGAAAAGCAGTTACCAATCGACGATAAAGAGTTGATAGAGTTCCAAAACAAATTGTATGGAGCACAACATTCTTATCAAATGTTACAGGAGGCTAGAAATACCAACGGCATTATTCACTCAAAGATCGTGAGAATAAGAAGGAAACCAAATCCGAATGCCCTTGGTTATTCGAACATTAGATGCAAAAAACCGCCCTACGCATTATAATAACTATGTTTACTATTTTTTGACATGTACACACTGAGCAAAATTACAGGACCTTAGAGTGTTTAATATCGTTTCTCAGCCTGTAAACGAGAAGCGTGGAGACGATCAACAGAAGAATGATTGGGATCAAAATAATTCTAACACCGGTAGCGAGTTTGTTTAAACTGTTTTCAAATTCTGACCGGTAATTGTCTTTATCACCAGATTGTGTAAGCATCGACTTGAGTCTTTCGTTGATCGTCTGATGATTTTGAGTTTGTGCAGAGACGTAGTCTTCCAAGGTGGAGAAGCCACGATCAAGGTTTTGCAAGATTTGACTTTGTCGTGTGAGAATATCCTTGAGAGAATCATATTGAAGAATCAACTTTTGATTTTCCTTTTCGAGTTGATCGATTTTGTTGTTAAGGTTAGTGTTGGACAAGTCCACTTTTTCTGTCAATTTTTTCATAGATTTAGCAATATCGAAAACCTGTCTTTGTAGAACCTGTTGATTCGATTGCCCTGTGAGACTTGACTCCAACAATGCTAATTTCTGGTTGATCTCCTGGAGATCGTTCGTCTTTGAAGAAGAAGAATCGGATGAAGAACTGAGTTTCTTTCTGAGTTGTTCCTGGATTTTGCGGAATTCTTGTGCCTTCAATGTTTTTTCGGAAGTTGTTTTATCACCCACGCTTGCGTGACGAGCAAAAAGAGTCTCTTTGAAGTCAACTTTCAAGTCATCAAGAACCTCATTATAGAATTTGAACATGAGAATTTCGAGTTGTTCGTTGTCTTCAGAAGTCTTTGGAGACACTGCGGTCATACCAACTTTGAAATTATTGAGAAGTGAGGCGAGATTGATAAGATCAGTCTCAAAGAGTAATTTATTATCACAAGTAATCTTGAGCCATTTATTTTCGTAGCCGATTTTCAACGTCATTGGGACTTGCGAATCCTGGTATTCGTAAGAGTAAGCCCCAAGATAGTCTTTGGAAACATCAATTTTCTTCGTACCGTCATTAAGGAAGACTCTAATGACAGAGCCAAGCTTATCGTCGTTTGCATCAACAAGAATTTGAAGACCGGTATACTTGGAAGGTCCACCAAAGTTTGAAGAGTCTGTGACAGAATTTCCGGCATCAAGGATCCAAAATGAGAATCCTGAATTTGTGAGACCATAGGATCCAACAGACCTGAGAGTCAATTGAGCGGAAAACGTATCGAGACGTGTGTTTTCAGTAGACCAGATAGCTCCATGAAGGACATCATTTGATTCTTTTGAAGCTTTGTAAGGGGCTGGAGTCAAAACCAAACGACCCTCATTGAACTCAACATCACCTTGAACGTCCCATTGAGGTTTGATCTGGTCCAGCGACTTGACGTCAACGAGATTTGGAAGTGACAAGTGGCCCAAGACCCCTTGCTGACTTTGTGAGGAGAAATGAGGTCCCGAATGGGCCACAGCTATTGTGCAGATACAGAGAACGTGACACAAAAGCAGACGTAACCAAACGGTGTTCATTGTTGCTTTTTCAGGTTTGAAAAAAGTGTATTATTGGCTGAGAGATCAAGAGAATTTGATACACTTCAAACGTGTTCGAAGGTTGAAAACTATGACGAAATTTGCTTATGATGGAAAAAAAACACACAGGAGAGCTGTGCCACATTTGAGGCCAACAAATATGTGGCTAATTAACAAAATTCTCCTTTTGCATCTGGGCTCAAAACCAGTGCCACAAAATTTTTTCCTCGCTTTCACTTCCGACGAGGTGTTTAAAGAGATTGTGGGAGACTCAGAATAGGCAAATTAGCTTTATAACAATAATCTAGATCAAATTTGAATGAAATAAGATTGCCAAAAAGGTGGCGGTAGCACAATTGGCTGATAAATATTACAAGAGTTGGTGGTGAACAACAAAGTAGGTGCTACAAGTGAGTAACAGTTGTTTCGGAAGCGTAAGATCAAAAAGCGTCACGAAACAAACAAACAGAGGTATAGAAAGAAGCTACGTTTTTTTCTCTTTAAGGTTGCCCTACCCGGCGCTGGCCTCTAAAGACATCTAATTCCGAACAATAGCGGATCTGGTGTCGGAAATTTTGCAGGTTTGCTCATCCGCAATAAATCCCCACAAGTGTCTTCTACAGTTTTGACAGGCTCAAGGGCCAATAAGGACAAGGCTAAGACGCCTCAGGAGACTAAAACCACTCCAGAAGAAACATCAAAACAAGATCCCCTCAGTAAGGAACTTTCGAGAGCTGTTATTTCTCAACTTTCGATTATAGTTACCGTTCTGAGCAAGTCAAATTGGGACCAATCGTTACAGCAAATTCGTTACTTGCTTTCTCAACATCCAAAAGTTTATCCAAAGTATTTGAGGAGACTCATTGTTTCTATCTCTGCTGACATTAGGGAAGATCAAAACAAAGACTCGTTCACTTATAAATTAATCAAACACGAGCTAGATTATTTGACACTTGCTAGTCCATCCCAAATTGAAGTTATTTCTCAAAGTTTAGTTGGGGCAGACAGTGATTTTTTCAAAGTTTTCACTTTACAACAGTTTTACGCATACTTTGAGCTCATTGATTTCCAAAGACTTTTTATTACTTTGGCATTGGAGCATTATTCTAGTTTAGTTGATAAATCCTTGCTAGAACAACTTCCTTCAATTTATCTACAGTCCTTACCTGGAGTTGTTAGTTGGTTGGAAGAAATCATCAACAATACAGAGGAAAAAAAATCTCAAGACGAAAATTTCTCAACTTTCTTGAAACTATTCCTCAAATCTACAGTTTTTTGCCTCCCACACAAGTTCATTGTCATCGGTCACATCACTGAAGCCAAAAAAATACTTACAGGAGAAGCTCTTAATACAATAAACACAGAGATTGATAAATATTTTGATGAAATTAGAAAAATGAGTTTCAGAGATACACTTTTACAAATTGGTGCTTCAAAATTGCTCCCTGACAGATTGCTAAGTGATTTAATTGCAATTCAGCAACAAGACCACTTAGACGATGCTGTCGGGCTTTTACTTTCCGAAATACTATATCCAGGATCTCAAAATCTGGCACCTAATTCTTCAAGTCAAATTACTTCGTTGACCCCAACGAGTGTTCCGGAAGCAACCGCAAGAGGAGCTCAAATGGCCACTATTCTTAAAAAACTGAAATCACAACCAAATTGGTCAAAAGTTTTTGATATTGTTTTGAAAAACCATTCATCTTCTATAAACATCACCAGTGCTTCATTATCAGAGTTCTTGTCGTCATTGGGCAATGAGCAATTAATTGATTTGTTTTTGAATTTAGCTTGCAAGACATCAAATTCTTTACTTTTGAAAGAACTGTTGATTCATTTGAACTCTTTGGAACCAAATTCAGGTTCTATTAACTTGTTCGAGTATAAGTTGGATCCAATTTTGTCTTCTGAAGTTAACACAAGAAGCCTCTTGTTGTACTACAAATCTATTGTGAAAGTCGAGGTGAAAACGATTGCTCTCCTTCAAAATGAGAATATTAATGATGTTACCGTGAGCTCAATTTTCAACAGAGATTATAGAGCAGCCCCTGAGTATATTGTTCTTGCTTGCTTGTACATTTTACACGACGAGCCAGAGGCTAAAGAAAACGACGTTGTTATCAACATTATGCAAAATTTTGTCGTTTCATTGTTGGATGTGAGTTCACCATATTTGAGTGCTATTTTCGCCAAATTTGAGGAGTTCAATCCTGTTGAACTTGGCAAATTATTGGTGAAATATTACGAAGTGAGAAAATCTACAGATTCAATCCATAAGATAGCCAGTCTCACAGCATCCTTCAAGAAAGATACAGTGATCATGTCGATTCTTTCCAATTCAAGTGATTTCAAAGACGCATTCTCGTTTGCTATCATTTTCTCCCAATATGGTCGCAAGAAGTTCCAAGAGTTTGTGTTAACTCAACTTGATCGTAACGTTAACGTTGTGGCAGCCACTATAATTGAGTTCATGGAGAATCAAGCTTCTGTTGAGTATGAAAGCGCTCAACAAGGCCATCGTTTGAGCAAGTCTTTGAATCTCGAGACTGTTTACTTTCTGATGACAACCTTGGCAAGCAAACAAATTCCTAGCGAGCTTTACGAAAGATTTAGGAATCTTCAGGCTCTGTGTCTTCAAGCATATCCAAGATTGATCAATTTCGGCCAGGGCCATGATGCTGCCATTCTGATGAATAGTTCTACAAACACGTTCTCGATTGATGTTGAGAAGGAAATGAAGGTGTATTACCAAAAGATGTACAACAAGGAGATTGACATCAAGGATATCATTAACATGCTCCAAAGATTGAAAGTCAGTGACAATCCACACGACCAGGATGTGTTTGCTTGCATGATCCATTCTTTGCTGGACGAGTACAGATTTTTCCCTGAATATCCTGTTGACGCTTTGGCTACCACTTCTGTTTTGTTTGGTAACACTATCTTTTTCAGACTAGTGGAAGGTCCTGCACTTTCTATTGCTTTGCGTTACATCATTGATTCAGCCAGACAACCTCCAGACAGTAAAATGTTTAAGTTTGCTGTCCAGGCGTTGTATTCTTTTATGAAGAGATTGAATGAGTTTCCAAAGTTTTGCTCAATGCTTTGTGAAATTCCTTCCCTTCAGAGTCAACCACAACTATACGAAGCTTGTAAGACTATAGCTAGCGGCGGCTCGTTACCTTCTAATTCTCCTCAAGCCAGTGGAGCAAACGTTGCTCCTCATGGGGAAACATCTAAAGAGCTGAAATCGGAGTCTTTGGTTGCTTCGAGGTTTGTTTCTGTTGAAGTTCCTGTTGAAATCTTGAGAGATGTAAAACAAGAGACCCCAGGAGATGAAACTGTTGATAGAGTTTTGTTCATTGTCAATAACATGACTGATGATAACTCCAGCAGTAGAATTAATGATCTCAAGGAGCTGTTGACTAGCCAATACTACCGGTGGTTTTCTAACTATTTGGTGAATCAGAGAGCCAAGCTAGAGCCAAATTACCACTCCTTGTATGCAAGGATCGCTGAAATTTTTGACTCTACTTTGTTTGATGCTCATTTGATTCAAGCTACTTTCCAACAACTTGTTTTGTTGCTGAACAAAGCATACGAGGCTGGCGATGAAAACGACTCCGCTGACGTTTTGTCTTCTACAGAGAGAACTCACTTGAAGAACCTCGGAGCATGGCTCTCGCGTTTGACGTTGTCCAGAAACCGACCAATTCAGCACAAGAATCTTTCATTGAAGGGTTTGTTGGTTGAAGCTTATGACCACAGAAAACTGGAGATTGTCATTCCGTTTGTTTGTAAAGTGTTGGACCAGACCAAAAACTCGAAAGTTTTCGAGTACCCTAACCCATGGTTGGTTGGTATTCTGCAAGTTTTGAAAGAACTTTATGATGTTGCTAATTTGAAGTTGAATCTGAAGTTTGAACTTGAAGTTCTTTGCAACTCTTTGAAAATCGACATTTCCTCTCTCAAGGCTTCAAGTATCATCAGATCACATAAGCCTGGTGACTTAGAGCGTTTCATTGACTCACAGAAGATGATCATCAAGCTGGCAAAGTCCAGTTTGGACGAATCTAAGGGTATTCCACCATCTGTTCCTTCGGCTGTTGCTCCTTCATTTGGCATGTCAGCAGCTTCGCAGTCTATGATGGCACCACATCAAGCAGCACAGCAGCAGTTGAATGCTTTGCAACAACTGCAACAACAACGTTTGTTGGCTGCAGCTCAAGGCCAGAACTCTCAACAGCCTCAAAATGGCGCAAACGTCTACGATTCACCTGCCTCAAACCACATTTCTACTGCCAATAATCAGAACTCTCAACAAAGTTCAGGTGCTGCATTCGACAATTTGAATGGTACTTCGTTGTTTGTGACTCATCCTAACTTGAAGCGTTTGTTCCAATTGGCTATCACCAAAGCAGTCAGAGAAATTCTTCCGCCTGTTGTTAATAGAACAAACTCTGTTGCTCTCATTACCACAAAGTCTTTGGTTTTGAAGGACTTTGCGATGGAAGTTGATGAATTGAAGCTGAGAAAGGCTTACATCAATACCGTGAGACATCTGTCTGAAACTTTGACTCACGCTTCGTGCCGTGACTTGTTACGTGAGAATATTCAACTCAACTTGCACCAATATATTGCTTCTCTTGGACAACAAATTGATCCATCCATTTTGGAGGATCTCCCAAGAGCCATTGATGATAATCTTGATCTTGCTTGTTCAATCATCCAGAAAGCAGCAATGGAGAAGTCTGTTCAAGATCTGGACGAAATGATGCTTCCATCCATTGCCTTGCGGAGACAATTCAGGGATTCCAGACCAGACCAGACATTCTGTGATACGCAATATGCATCCAGATATGCTATGTCTTTGCCTGAACCTCTCGGTATCAAACCTGGTGAGGTTTCTGCTAAACAGTTCAGTGTCTACACAGAGTTTGGAAAGCACAAGGCGGCCACTGGTGGTTTGAATCAATTTGCTAACTCGGCTGTTGGTGCTGCCGGAGTTGCAACTGGCGTGGCTTCCGATGCTGTTGCTACTCCTCCGGCTTTGAATGTTGGCGTTGATCAGGAAGCATTGGCTCAAAGACTATTGCAACAGCAAGCACAGGCTCAACAGTTAGCTGCAAATGCCAGCCAGACCCGTCCAGGTCAGTTTGGATCTGAGCAACCTTCCTCTCAGCAACAAGTTAATCCAATCGAGCAATCTCAAAGAACTTTGGAACAGTCGTTTGCTTACGCCCAACAACTTTTGGACGCACTGTTGAAGTCAATCGAGGAAAGCCCAGACAAGGACATTCATTTGCGTGAAGTTGGCATTGACCATCCTTTGAGAGCATATTTGGCTGAATTGATCCAAGTTCTTGTTCGTACGAACCATAATGAGATTTACATGAAGTTTGCTCAGTTGACTATGAATGTATTATTCAGCACTACCAACTCGCACCAATTACTTGTGGAAGCCTTAATATTTTTACTAGACAAAACTTGTGAGATGTCCTCCTATGTTGCCAAGTTTGTTACTGCTTGGTTGATTAACGCTGAAGATCCACGCAAGTACAACAAGAAGATCATGTGTTCCTTGTTGCTTGTTGGAATGCTTTCGTTGAGTGACCTTGAAACCAGCTTGTCTAAGACGATTGCTGCTAAGAAGGAGGAATCTATTATCAACTTCGCATGCGAATTGATTTTAGACTTGGTTTTCAGTGATACTCCAATCGCTCTGAGAGCTGACTTCGTTAATGTTATCCACAGTTTGAAGTCGTTGGATGAGGAGATTTTGGAAAACAACAAACTTGTGAAGGAGTTGTTTGAGAAGCTTGGAAAGTCTGCTGAATTGAAGATTGATAACTTCAAGACTTTGTCGATTGACTCAACGAAGTTGAAAGATTACTTCGCATACATTTTTGCCGAGTGGGTGAAACTTTCCAAGTTTGGCGAGACAGACAAGTCTTTACAAATTGCTTTCATCAATCAGTTGTACGATTCTGGAATCTTGACTAAGCCTGACTACTCCGTTCTCTTCTTCACAACAGCTGTGGAAATGTCTGTTCTATCTTTTATTAAGGAAGGTGACAATTTGAAGAAGTCATCTATTGATACTTACACTTCTGTTGACTCCTTGGCAAATTTGGTCATTCAGCTTATTTTGATCCAAGAAGATGCTTCTTCCTCGAATACTTCAAGAAGTCAATTTTTCAAGTCTATTTTGTCCATTATTTTGTTAGCATTTGCTCATGATCATGAGACTAACAAGGCAAACTTCAATGAAAGACCATACTTCAGATTCTTCTCTACTTTGCTCTGTGAATGGTCTTCAGAGAGTCAAAGGGGATTTTCTGGATATGTTGACAACGATTCAGATTTGGACAAGTTGAAGAAATTTGACGTGAAATTCTGCCACATTCTTGCGGACTTTTTCCTTGCACTGCAACCAGAAGCTTTCCCAGGATTTACATTTGCATGGATGTGTCTTATTTCTCACAGAATGTTCTTGCCAACAATTTTGGAGTCTTCTGATGAGAACGAAGCTGGCTGGAACAAGTTTTCATCGTTACTAGTGGCATTGCTCAAATTCCAAAGCAACCACATCAAGGATCCTTCTATCCCTGAAGCGATCACTGTTGTTTACAAGGGTACATTGAGGATTTTCACTGTGTTGTTACACGATTTCCCCGAATTCCTTGCTGATTACTTCAATGTCTTGGTGGGATCTATGTCTCCATCGTTGGTTCAATTAAGGAACATTGTTCTTTCTGCTGCTCCTAAAAACATGGATATTCCAGATCCGTTCCAACCTGGTTTGAAGGTGGACAGATTGCCAAACATTGGAGTTTCACCAACTGTTGCATCTCAACCTGCCAACATTTTGATTGACAAAAACATCAAAAAGGCCATTGATAGCTACTTGAGAATTCCATCGAACTCACTTTTGAGACAAATTGTTTCATCATTGGAGCTATCCGATACTGTTTCGGAGGCTGGAATCGGTTATAATGAGACCAAATACAATGTCAAGTTAATTAATGCATTGGTTTTGTATGTTGGTATGTCTGCAATTGAAGAGAGGCCAAAGAGCTCTCTTGTTTTCAATCAAAAATCTTCTCAAGTTTCGATATTGAGCTCAATTATGCAAGAGGGCAACGTGGAACTCCAGTTCCTCTTGTTGCAAGCGATTGTGAACAATCTGAGGTATCCAAACTCCCACACGCACTGGTTTAGCTGTGTGATTCTTCACTTTTTCGGTACTAATTCCTTGTGGGGTTCTAACAAGGTGGATATCCAACAGCTTATTACTAGAGTTTTACTCGAGAGAATAATCTGTAACAAACCACATCCATGGGGATTGTTAATCACATTTACGGAATTACTGAAAAATTCGGAATACTCGTTTTTCGAGCTTCCATTCACCAAGGGTTCTACCGAGTTCGAGAGATTATTCAATTCTCTTTTGATACATATTAAGAATTCGTCTAGTTCATCTTGATAAGCCAAATTTTATCCATCATTTGTTACAATTTAGTTCTGTTCTGAGTTTTCTGTGCCCATCAATCTGTGTTATATGACTGTATTATTTAATTGAATGGATATGCAATTTTTTTAGTTTTAGTTTTCTTTCTACTGATTTATATTTTATGAAGTTTATACCTCTGCATTGTTGTTCCTGCTTTGAGTCTGCTATAATGATATTTTGAATTATACTTTTTGTAAAAATAAATATCGGTCGATCGACGCAAAACGCGCGTCGACAAAATACGCTTAGTTTTTTTGTCTTAAAATATCTGGAAGAAACATGTTTTTAGAAAGGCGGCGCAATATTATCATAGATCAACACTCCCAGAGACTTGTCAACTACAATGTTTTCCAGTATCCGGCAGCGATTCCGTCATGATTCAGAAGATGGAGATGACGGAAATCCATTTAAAGAATCAGGATCACAACTGACTCATTCCAGACGACCACCAAATACGGCTTTCAGACAGCAAAGACTCAAGTCGTGGCAACCTATTCTTGTTCCAAGAGTTGTTTTGCCAATGCTCCTGATTGTTGCAGTTGTTTGTGTACCAATCGGAATTGGATTCTTACTTACCACATACAATATCCAAAAGATGGAGATAAATTATAGCAAATGTGAAGATTTAGCTTCTAGTTCATATTCTACAGTTCCCTCAAAATATGTTCATTATCACTTCAAAGGATCAAAGAAATCAAGTGTCGAATGGAAATTGAGTGACTCAACATGTACATTGAAATTTGATGTTCCAAATGACATTGATGGTCCACTCTACCTGTATTATAAGCTGACCAATTTCTACCAAAATCATAGAAAATATGTTGAATCTTATGACTGGGAACAACTTAAGGGTAAAGCTGTTTCTTACGACGATGTGAGCACGAAATGCAACCCAATGAGACACAGAGACAACAAGATTATATATCCATGTGGCTTAGTAGCCAATTCGTTATTCAATGACACAATATCTAATCCAGTTAGTACTGATGATGATACAGAATACGAATTCAGTTCTACTGGAATTGCATGGAGCTCTGATTTGAATTTGTACAAAAGAACCAAATACAGTACATCGGAGATCGTTCCACCTCAGAATTGGCTTGAAAAATATCCTGATGGATATACGGATGATGATTTGGACGCTCTTGCTAAAGATGAGCGGTTCATGAACTGGATGAAAACAGCTGCTTTGCCATCATTCATGAAACTATATGGAAAGAACAGCACAAAGTTATCATCTGGTACTTATACGATGGACATTGAATTGAATTATCCAGTTTCAATTTTTGGCGGAACCAAGTCGGTAATTATTTCAACGTCTAGTATTTTGGGTGGTAGACACATGGCTCTGGGGATTTGTTATCTTTTGGTTGGTGGTATTTCAATCTTGTTTATGATGGGATTCTTATTAAAACATTTGTTTACGAGAAAACAGACCGATCATTCGTTTTTGGATGGATTGAAAGATAACAGGAATGAGGAATCGACGAGGCAGGTGTTGTAGGCTTTTTGTACGGCGGTCACGACGGCACGACGAGCAAAACAGATTGTGCTACTTGTGTGGGTCGTGAATGGGTCAGGAGAAAACAGTTTGTATATGTAACACGAGCACAAGTGATTATTGTTGAACGAGTATTTGACGAGAAAATCGAACATTGTGGGAGAATTGCCGTTTGCCATCTCATTTGTCAAGTGGTGCTGTCCTTAGTAGGTAATAGCTAGTAAAAACCTTTCGCTAGAAATGCGCCGATCGTCGTTGAAGTTTGCTTAAAGTGAACGTCCTGAAGTGTGACAAGTTGACATATGTGATAGAGACTCGGATTCATGGATTCTGTCAAAATAAGGGGCATGCCGATTTTGTCCTTTTTCATTAGTATCCCTCTGCCTGTAGTCCATTTTCGGAGATCATTTGATTATCCTAGCCAATTCTACGAGCTAACGACGGAAGAAACGAGTCGTTAGCTCGTCGATTCGCGTCGATTTTGTTAGCGCGACTCAAAATTTCCCGCTGATCATGGGCGAATTTCTGAATAATTGCTTGATGAATACAATCACTGTATCTAAACGCTACTTTGTCCATTAAACACCCGTTCAACCACGGAAAAACTAAACTAGAAATGTCGAGAGTCAAGAGAATTGCGAAAGAGCTTGAGGACGTTAAAAAGGACAAACTGTCTGGAGTCACGTTATCACTTGTTGGTGAAGATGATTTGTCACATCTCAAGGGTACCTTCATTGGACCACCAGGAACTCCATATGAAGGCGGATTGTTCGAGATTGACATTCAAATTCCAGATGCTTATCCATTCAAGCCTCCTATCATGAAATTTGATACAAAAATATACCATCCAAACATTTCGTCTCAAACTGGAGCAATTTGTTTGGACATCTTGAAAGATGCTTGGACGCCCATTTTGACGTTGAAGTCTTCTTTGATTTCTTTACAATCTCTATTGCAAAGTCCAGAGCCTACCGACCCGCAGGACGCACAGGTGGCTAAAGTTTACATGAGTGATCCAAAGAAGTTTGCGGAAACTGCCGCCACTTGGACGAGGATTTATGCTCCAAATGATAATTATAAACCGCCTGCAGATGCTAAGAGTACCGACTACAGTGGATTTGGTCAAGCAGGCTCATCCAAAGAGGAACAAGACGAGTGTGTTCTGTATGGAATTGATAAGGGAACTGTGCGTATTTTTGAGGATATGGGATTCCCAAAGGACAAGATTATTGCTGCTTTGAGAAAGTTGAACCTGAAAAAGATTAAAGTGGACGATGTTCAAACTCAACAGAGTGTTTTGGATGAGATTTTGCACTAATGACAAACAAACGAAGACAAACAAACGACGGGCGGAGCAGGTCGTTTGAGTCATTTGTTGGTATCACGTGAGCCAAATTGTGAAATCCAAGTAAAATGAAGGACGAGTCTCACAATACGTGCAGTTGACTTGTTTCACTCATTAGTTGTTGGTGTTGCTCTTTGTGAGATCAACATTTTGAATTCTTTTGCGGTTTTGGTGCCGCCGTCGCGTCGAACGACCACAAACGATGTTTATAATTTATGTAGTAAAAGAGCAAGCAAAATCACGGAACAGCCAGCAAACGACGATCATGACAAACATCCAGTCAGTTGTTGAATAAGTAGCTGTATCATTCAGTGAGTCATCCCCTTAACGAATATATTTTACTGGGCTTTCAAAACGTGTGACGAGCGAGTAACTTATTTACAAATCGTACTACTAACACATGACAAATGACAGACGCAGTGGGAGGCCACTCGTAAATTACACTAATCATTCATGACTCGAACAAACTTACACGACGAGCAAAGAAAGCCGTCTTTGTCGTTTGCTCGATGCTATTACACCTAACTAAACACTCCTAATTCTTACCCACCTTTCTAAACCCATCGTCGGTGATCGTACCATTTGCATGGCTTTTTGCTCCATTCTTCCTCTTCTTTTTTGCCAAACTTGAATTTCCCGAAACAGTGGCTGAAGCAGCAGTGACAGCGTTATTGGAGACTGCTCCAGACAGCTCTTTTTTGGCCCTTGGCTCCAATCTAATTTCAACACCTTTGACAGTCAAAACGCCCAACTTGATGGCTTTCTTTTGTGACTCTGGAGTAACAAAATCAACAAGTGCAATCATCCTATCAATCTTACACGTATCCACAGCGCCGAAATTAGTCTCTAATTGGCGCACAAGTTCCTCCTCGGTCACATTAGTTGGTAATCCTTTGATGTAAATCGGATACACCACTTGACCTTTTTTGTTCAAAATTTGGGTTTTATGCTTACGAGATGATAAGATACCGTCCGATTCTAGTTCATCTTCGTCAGATAATTCTTTTTTGGTATCCTTTTTTTTATCTTTTTTGATTGCTTTCTTAGATTCTGATGTTGTTGGCGTCGTTTTGATAGTTGTCGTTGCTTTTGATGCTGATGATGCAAGTTGATCTGCCCAGCTCAATGGTTTCATTGGTTTGGCAGGTTCCACTGCTTCGGTCTGTTCCGCTTGTTCTGGTTCTGGCTCAGCTTTCTCAGCTTCCTCAACTTGTTCAACATGCACGTTTTCTGCCTCCTCTGTGTCCGCAGTCTCCTCCATTTCATCGGCTTTCGCATCTCCTTTGTCATCCTCTTCTAACCCAGTACCTGGAGTGGATTCTTTAGAGCTAACAGCAGAAAAAACAGCCTCCTCTTTCTCGTTGTTCTCCCCAAGAGTAGACTCCGCCACAGATACATCTTCGCCGTTAATCTTCTCGTCAGCAAACTCACTATCAACATCTGGCAAAAAAGTTAAAATATCGTTGAAAACATCATAAACTGCTTTCTTCACCGTTGGAACGAGCAAAAATGTTTGCACGAACTTGTAACTCTGTTGCTCATATTCAGATTCCACGGAATAATCCTCACTTGGAGCAAGTTCACCAACGCAAACTATCATGATCGATCCGTTGTAAGATCCAGTTGCCTCAATTGATTGGATCATTACTTTAGAACCAGCCAATTTAGACTCCGACCAATAATCCCGAATAGAACTGTTACCAATAACATTCTCTGTGGTGCCTGAAAATGGATTTGTATGGTCGCTGTGTCTTAGAATTGCCTTTTTGGAGTAAAGTTGATACAAATTGTCAGAGCCACTGTTAACAAGATTATAATAATAATCAATGAAAGCAATTGCTACCCTATTTGGGTCCTGTTCTGTTTCCGAAACAGCCATTTTTGTTCCTCCCAGAGAACTTTCCGTGTTCCTCGAAGGGATTTGTATGGAAAAAAGTCTTCGAGCGATAAAAAACCCTTGTCTCAACTTTGAAAGTTTGTCTCTTTCGAACACAAATTGTCCTTGATTTTTTTTCAACATTGAAGACAATTCAGTGCTTATGTAATACATTATGTAATTAATAATTGCCACAAACAATTGACCAGAAAGGCAACTTCCAAGATGAGTGAGCAAAGTGAGCGAAGGGGGTAGTTACTAGTGTTGTGTTCGATCAGCCGATCATCAATTCAAGATAGATTACATAAAGCATCATAATTTTTCCACTAAAGAAGTAATTATTTTACAAAAATTTCATAGTAACTTAGGACGAGCGAGGCGAGTCATAAATTACTTACCAATGACTGATTGCTTCCCTCGTCGTTGCTCGTTGCTGAGCATCGTTGCTCAACGATTGTAGTAAACTGCAGGCGATGTAACGCTCTTTTGCTCCCCACTAGTAATACCCGGTGGTGAAGTATACTGCGTTGATGTCGTGGTTTGGGATGCACCACGCTGAGTATCATCGCTCAATCCCCAAATTTGATTTCTCAATGACTCAAGTGACTGTTCCCCTAACAGACGCTTTAATTCCCAGAAACAAAGATGTGTCAACATCGATTGACCCCCAACTTGAAGCAAGTTAAGATTCACATTGCGAATCACGCCCAACTCCTCAGCTAAGGTCTCGAGCGACCTGTTCTTGTACTGCGAATTGCCAAAGATTTTGGACACAGAAATGTACTTGATATCATAGTAATTAGGGAAGTAAGCTGTCAACCAACTCTCGAAATCATCTTCGTTGATAGGCATCTTCCTGTTGATCAAAAGTGAAATCAAAAATCCAAAATCGTATCCAGCGTGGTAACTGATCCATGTTGTATCCTTGAGCAGACACAATCCACTGTCGATTAAAGCTTGTGAGAATTCAAAAACATCAATTCCATATTCTTTCATACGGCTGAAATTCAATCCAGTCGTCACTAATGACTCAATGGATTCACGACTGAACATTTCATTTTCTAAGTCAAAACGGAAGTTGAATTGCCAAGTGGATGGAACTCCTTCAGGTCTTTTACCGTCCTTGTCGCTCAACGTGATACCGACTTGAATCAGATTCAATAGGTCCGCATTAGAACGAACAGTTTGATAATGGTAGTCACGTGTCGAACGGAATGATCCAATAGGTCTTGCCACTATACCTGCAAATTCTGTTGAAACAGAGATATGGTTATACCTCTCTGCAAGAACTCTTAAAACCATCATTTCACTCTCCAAATTATCTCTCCACACTTCCCTAACCATCGGTTGCTGCTGTTGTTGTTGTGCTTGTGCTTGAGCCTGTGCTTGTGTGATTCTTTGTGCCGCAAGAGCAGCTTGAGCAGCTTGAGCAGCCTGTTGTTGTTGAACTTGTTGAAGAAGTTGCTGCTGCGACTGTGCTTGACCTGCCTGGCCAGCCTGGCCCTGTTGCAAAGAAGCTGCAAGCACCTGTTGTTGGATCGTTCTGTTATGAATTTGAGGAGACATCATCATGCTCAAAGGAACATGTTGCTTTTGCTGTTGTTGTTGTTGTTGTTGCTGTTGCTGTTGCACAGCTGCAATCTGTGCTGCAGCTGCCACAGTAGCAGCTGTGGACGCATTTGTTGCTCCTGGAGTTCCAATGCCACTTGCTGCTCCCGAAGTACCGGCACCAGTACCTACTTGCTGTTGATGTTGCAAAAGCTCTGCATTGTTAGGATTGAGAAATTGTGACAAAAACCTCATATTTAACTGTTGTTGCTGTTGCTGAGGAGCAGCTGCCGGAGACGGCATCTGCTGTTGTCTGGACCCTTGCATGCTAGGGTTAAATTGGTTGGCTCAAGTGAGGGCAAGAGTCGTCGAGGGTCAAGTTCAAATTTGATTAAGTTTCTCAAGAATTGGATGAGAAGAAAAAAAATTGGTGTCTAAACATCCGTACACCAGATATTTTATAGGGAGTTGTCATTTACGTTGATCACTAGAGTCGCCAGTTTATGACGTAACACAAGTCTGAGACTCGCTTCCCTCGCGTTTACTTTGAGCTATTAGTTAAATCGGTCATTGTTGTTGGTATTAGCTTAATGTACACATTCCTACTTTCTAAGTCTCTTGGCTGCTGGTGGCTCTGACTCCTCAGTTTCCTCAGCTCCCTCGCCTTCTGCTACAAGATCAGCCTCCAAATCAGCTTCAGACTGTTTGTTGTAAGCCTCTTGTTCACGCTCAGCACGGCGACGCTTGTAATGAGCCTTCTTATCCTCACCTGTACGCTCTTCAGTGTCAGCTGGAGGTGGAACAAACCATGGAATCTTACCTCTATTGAAATCGGCAATCACCTGTTTAGCGATTCCGGTCTCATCAGGCTCAGCACCTTTCAACAAACGTCCTTGTTTACGGGCCAAAATCTCAATAAATTCCTTAGAATCTTTCCATCCGCTGATCTCGTACGTGCGCTCCAAGTGTTTTCTTTCACACTTAGCCAACAGATCAGGAATGAACTGTTCAGGATTAGAAACATGCTCCACACGAACAACACCACGGAAAAGAATGTCAGCTTCGGTATCTTTGGTAGATGGAGGCACAATACCAGGACAGTCAATCAAGAAAATTCTCTTCATCAATGTAATATATTGCCAGACTTTAGTTTCACCGGGAATTGGAGCAACTGTGCAAACCTTCTTACGTCTTAATGTGTTAATAATACTGGACTTACCCGTATTTGGATATCCAATGAATCCAACGGAGATCTGTTTTCTATCGGAATGAAGGACAGAAAATTGTCTCAACAACTGAATAAGCGAACCTTTACCAAAAGAATTGGTGATAGATGCATGGAACGCCAATGTTGGGTAATTCTTCGAAAGGTGTTTAACCCAAGCAGCCTATATTTCATGTTAGTAAATGAATTTCTTGTGAAATTATGCAATTCGGTCAATCAGTGATTCTTTTGTTGTTGAGACTTTTACTACGAACTCCGGCATGGAAATTGCTCATGAAAAGCGCACAGAGTTCAACTCATAAAGTCACATTAACACCTGGTTTGTTGATCCCAAAACGGGAACAACTAGGCTATCAAACAACTCAAAACGAGAAGTCGATAAGGTCGGTGTCTCTTGATCTTCCAAAGTTGTAACAGACAAACCATATGAAATCAGGCATAAAAGCCAATAGAACGTCCTGACAAAAAACTTTGGTACTTGTTGGTTTTTAAGAACCACTGATTGACATACTGCGTGAATCCCCTCCCCACTAAAATACTTACGGCAACCCATGTTGGAACTAAATCACACTTGTTCAACACATAAATCAAATGCTTATGTGGACATTCTTTCTTGATGTACTGCTCAACAGAGATACACCGCGTTCCAAGCGGATCTCTCGCATCTAAAACGTGAATAACAACATCAGAAGAGTCAATAACTTTATATAACTCATTCCAAATTCTCTTCGATTGACCTTTAGAGAAGATAAATTCTTTAGTCTCTGGAGTCCATTCGTCGGTATCGACACCTCCCATTAATCCCAATGTCACATTCAGCTCTTGTTTCTCCTCAAACTTGGATTGATCTTCATTTGTGATCTGAGCAAGCTCTTCGAGAGAAGAAGCAGCAACCGTTGGCTTCTTTCTTTGTGCTTTAGGACCAAAAGTGTGTTCAAACGACTCAGTCTCCACAATCCGCGCACTTGGAGACTCGGTCGTGTCTTTTTCGTCCAAAAGCGACATTGGAAGTTTGTTTCTCTTGAGCAAAACTGTGTAAGAATCGTCTTTTTTATCTCCCATAGCCTCTCTGAAATGCGTTAAAGCATCTTGCGCAATAACTCTTGTGTTTCCGAACCAACGTCTGTTAGGCTCAACTCTCGCCGTTGGAGTCTTTGTATCTTGAAGATATGCAGCCTTAACAACTTCTCCCTTTGCATTTCTGACAGCCCTTCCGGACTTGTACATGCTCAAATGCTTCACTTTTTTAGCATCTCTGTAGAAATTCTCACCTTTCACACGAAGGTTACCATCTCTGAGGTCACCCTGCTTTTGACGGCGGGCTTTTTCTGTCTTTCCGGTGGCCATTATGAGCGAACTTATTCAATGACTCGAAACACAGAAGAAAAAAGGGACACACTCTGTTCAAGATTATTAAAATCAAAAAATTTTCCTCTAAAAAAAAAAAAAAAAAAAAAAAAAATTTTATCAGGCTCGCAAAAATGGGAAAAAACATTGCTTATTACACTGCTTACTCAGCGCTAGCTTTTCTGTTGTGTCTTTCGCGTTCGTTTAATTTTTATCCCTTCAGTGTCTGTATTGTCTTCAACTTCTTTATGATCCGTCACATCACTTCATCTCAGCTCTCGCCACATTC
Organism: Ogataea neopini; assembly: GCA_030578575.1. Taxonomy (NCBI): domain Eukaryota; kingdom Fungi; phylum Ascomycota; class Pichiomycetes; order Pichiales; family Pichiaceae; genus Ogataea; species Ogataea neopini. The sequence goes on from JAJMSO010000002.1 coordinate 787,928, forward strand.
GATGACGCCACGTGAAACACGTAATGGCAAGACGTCGTATCCAGTTTTCCCCATTCAAATACCCCAGTTTGAAGCCAACTGGAGCTAAATCAACCACTGATGGAATATCTTCTAGTAATGATCGAAACAACAATTCAATGAGTGTAAGCGTTAATGAGACTAACCCGACAACACGATCGCCACGCGCATTCAAAACAGGAATGATTGAACCGGATATACCTCTTTTATCCCCTTCCTCTTCAGCCAGCGTGCAAAAAATTCCCCTCAATGACTGGCAAGATAGAAGACCGCTACACAAAGGAACTCCTATTAAAAAATCGAAATCGAAAAAGACCACTCGTAAAGATAAGTCACGAAATCTCAATCGAATTGAGGCGGCCATCGGATTAGACGACGATGACGATGTCCAATTAGATGGATCAGGTGATGAAACTGATGTTAGTTATGACTACAATGAGTTCAATTCAAGTGTTATGTCTCCAATCAAGTTACCGTTGACTCCGGCGAGAGATCTGGCAAAGTCTGTGAAACCTGTCGAACCTGCAGATCCTTCAGAACCACCTGTGGGCTCTTCACCTGAGGCATCAAAGGTGCCAGAGGTGGCTCTCGTTGCTCCGTTCGAGCCAATGGAGGACGCTCCTGATAGTGAGTTTGACGACTCTGACGACCAACAAGCCGACAATTCAAACATTTTCCAATCTCCGCGCAGCAAACCCCCTGTGGTGGCTTCTACTCAGCGAAGTGATGCAACCACTGAGGTGGACGCAGAGGCAACAATACTCAAAGTGAGTGAGTTTGTTCGTCAAAAGAGGCTGGAGATAGCCAAAGATTTACAGAGTAGCCCTCGTGCGATGAGAAGAGTAGAGGAGAAGGGGATAATAGGGAAGTCACATGATGATGAGTTGGGTGATTTGAGCTCACATCATTCCTCAAATCATTCGGTGTCACAGCTCTCGAATCATTTGGTGTCACAGTCTCCAGAACATTCAAATGACTCGGTGCCACACCACTCTGTGTCTCTCCATTCGCATCCATCTCACTCCTCGCTCACCTCAACTCCTCGCTCCCTCCTTCCTGAACACCTGTCTGAGCTCAATACTCGATTGAAAGACTCGTCTCAACACAGACCAGAACACCATTGGGACGTGAGCAAATGGAACAAACTCTTACGATATCTCAGAATGTACCAGACAGCGAGAAATCCAAAGCTTTTCCACCCTCAAAGAGTCCAAAGAGAATTCGGCTGCACGGTAGATGATTTAGTGATTAGATGTGAGATTCTCAAACGGTTTGTCGACGTTCAACAGATCACGAAGAGGGCCAGGTTGAGAAAGGGGAACATAAATTCAAAAAAAGATGTAAAGAGATGACGGGCGAAGCACACCGAGTTTTCAGGTAGTTACAAATGACTCGCAGTATATCTGCAAGTGATAGCAGCATGTCTTGTCTAGCTAGTGACGCCCATCGTTTGCTTCTTGTTGTATAATAACCAGTGTAATTTTCGAATAAAAAGATATAAAGAAGTGCTGCTACGTATCATGTATATAAAGAGCAAGAAAAATGAACATAGATATCAATCAATGGAAAGTTTGAATAACCATTTTCGGACAAGCGAGTCATAAGATCAAACCAATTTGAAGGCACGATGGGGAGCGAGTGACGAACGAAGTATGATGGCGACGACAAAAAACAACTCGATCCACTCGATAGAATGATTGACTTGGTTTTTTCGTTTCTCACGTCAGAATTGAATGACTCGCTTCGCTCGTCACTCAAATATTAGAACGGTTTAGCAACCATGTAGAAAAGAATGGAGAGGACTGAGTTTGATGGTAGTAGCAATACAGGAGATAATGAATGGCGTGTGTCTTTTTCAAGATCTCAATTGATGATTTGCTGATCGGTAATATAAGGAATGTTCACTCTGACTCTATGACTGTAAGGTAGCTTTGGAATAACCACACATAAACAAGCCACCAAATTCACGACAAACAACGTAAGATCGTAACTCGAATAATGTGTTGAGACTAAAAATAGACAGATTGGAACACCCATCAAGAATTTCTTCACCGGGGTATATTGGTCACCATTATCGATCTGTTCCCACATGGTCAAGTTATCATAAGCTCCATTATTGAAATCGAATGGTGTACCTTTGATTTGATGGAACATTATGTAAGAACCAATGACATATGTTACATTAGTCAAAGTCCAACTGATTTCAATGTTCAAACTTGGAATCAAATCATAGAACACTTTCAACAGAAGTATTATGACAACATGAATAATCCAAGCACCTTTAAAATGGACCCAATTGGCGTTCATATTTGACTGAATGTCTTGGTCTTGTTTTGTTTCGAAAGTTTCTGGTTCAACTTTCGATATTAAGGACGACGAACGTCTACGTCTGTGATCCTTCGCAGTGTGAGACGTTGTTGGCGAGACCGTAAGTCTCTCTGGGGACGATGGTGCTGGAAAAGGAGTAAGATTGGACATTGTAATTATGGGAATAAGTACACCGCCGTGGCTAATTCGGTTAAAAACGCCTATTAGTTAGTCAAACGCACTGGATCAGAATGTTGCTTATAAAACAACAATAGGGTCGATTGGTGTTTAAGGTTGTTACACACACTGAAAGGAAAGTTTGGGTGGTTTCGGTTAGTAAACAATCTTTCAATTCCTAACAACAGTCAATAATTGCGGGCTTTGTTTCAAATGTTGCTATAAGAGCTCAGTGCAGTATTGAGGTAGCGCTGTACTGGAGAAATAGCAATTTTTCAGTTTCCGTGATGAGCTTAAACTGCTAGCGAAGTTGGATGTTGAAGTAAATAAGGTGGCAATGGTAATCACGGATTGTTGAACGTTATTTTGAAAACATCGAGTTAGATTCAGAATGTAATGGTTAGAAGGGGAAAGAAAAAATTGTCACTCACTCCGCCTGGTCACGTGACTATTGCATGTGACTATGATTGTGAGTCACCAGTTTGATTTGTATAACAACTGGGGGAATACAGTACAATAAGCAGAGCAATAAGCGCTGAAATGATCATAGTAACAAGTAACAAGAAAGCTGGTTGACCAAGTGACAACCTGCTTGGTTATTGGAAAAGAAGTGAGGTAAAATGGTGAATCGCTACTTATCGAAAAAGGCAAGGATTGCGCTTTTGGATCACTCGGCTACTAACGAGCTGATCAAACGCACCACATGCACAGTACTCTGCTAAACACCTACTGGATCACTCATGACTTGCTTTGCTTGTCGTTCGATATTGGCACATGTATAATATATTGGCCACAATAAATAAATAAATAATAAATCAATAAATAATAAATAGTAGTAGCATGAAATGAGTATGTGAGTTTGTGAAAATCAACCACATGCTTGTCACTCACTTGTAACTGGTTCACTCATGGATCACAGCGAGGTGACCTACGGCTCACAAAAAGACACGCTGGACTCGCTTTGCTCGTTGGTCGCTAGTCACTCGTCGTCTTATACTGATTGATCTTAAGCTTTGCCAAACGATCATACTCACCACTCAAGATTCTTTCCACAATGACATCGTCATTTTTGTTGAATCCGACAAAATCAAAATCAAACGATTCTGGATTGTCACCATGTTTCTTGAAAGTTTCTAAAGCGGCAGTGTCATTTTCCTCTTCAGCTTTAGACCGGACACGGTACAGAAGTTCACGTCTAGCCCATTCGGTAACGTCCATGTCGTCTCTCCAAACCAAGACAACAAGCAACAAAACACAGGCAGGCACGAACCCAAAATGAGCAACATTCTCCCAACCTTCCTTCTCTTCACCTTCACGAACAATTTTCCATTTGATTTCACCAGTAGCAGTGTCTTCATATGGAATCTTGTCCACAATAAGACCTGAAGATGCCTTCAACTTAACAAAATCACTGTCGTTCGCAATGTAAAGATCTTTGTATTCTTTTGGGAAAGAAAACAAAAATTCGCTCCAACTCAAAGTACGTCCTGCTGCATAAGTGTTAAGATAAGCAATCTTCTTAAGTTCATCATCAGATGGTGTTCTCTTAGATCCATCCTCATTTTGGAAAATATATTCAAGATTCGGGAGCGAATCAAGCAATTCACGGCATTTTTGTTCACCTGCAACATCTAGCTTCATTGCAATTGGTGAATAATGAAACGCCCTTGTTCCTCTCATTTGAGTCTTGAGATTTAGGCTCAAAAGACGTCTGCTACTTGCCAACAAATTTCCTCTCATTTCGTATATCAGACACCGTGTCGTGTGCAATCCAATAACAGGTAAAATCAAGAAGGTTGTCCGGCCACACTGATGCAATTGGCGGAGAATTGAAGTGGAAGGGGTGTAATTATAAAGGTGGTTTATCGTAGTGTAGTCAACAAATAAAATGGTTTGAATTTACAAATAAATTATTTGAGGAGAGGAGGTGGCATAAGTTGTAAAAATTTTGTGTGCGACAGTTATGCCAGAATACAACTTGCCTACGACGAGAGCACGACTAGCAAAACCCAGGCGAGCAATACGTAAACCGAGTCAACGGGAGTCATAGTTGAACCATGACAGGGAAGTCGGTTAATTGCCTTCCAGGTGCGTTTCTAGAAAGTCATACCAGAAAAACAATCCTTAACCTGTCATTTGTCATTCATGAGTTTTTAGTTCACTTTTTAGGTCGCGTGATCTCGGTCACATGTCCTTAAAAAGCAGGTTTCAATGCAACTCACTCTTTCCTCTTATCGTTATCAACTAAGCGGAATTGCCGACTTTGATGGGTTCACACAAACTTTTGCAGGAACTTTTGATAAAAACAAAAATTGAAATTTCCAAATAAGCGGCACATCCGCCCTCCCTATAAATCAGCGAAAGGGTACTGATAACACTACAATAGATGAAACAAATGGTTTGGTATCTCTTATCAATCCACTTTTGTGTAACATAAATACTACTTTTTAAATCTCTTGTGCCCATGCAGCTTTGGATTCTGTTGACTATCTATCATCCACACTCCTACACGCAATGGAAAGAACTCAAGACGTTCCTGCTCCCGAATTCACTAACAAATACACCCTTAAGGGTACAAAGTATGATTTTGACAGAGATCTGATTGGCTATGGGGAACATTCAATTGATCCTGAGTGGCCTAATGGCGCAAAAATTGCAGTTTCATTTGTACTCAACTACGAAGAAGGTGCAGAAAGATCCCTACTTCTTGGAGATGATGTTACAGAAAATACAATGTTCTCAGGGCTTCCGGGTGGACCTTTGACTTACAGAGCATTTGAAGTAGAATCAGAGTACGATTATGGTAGCAGAGCTGGTGCCTGGAGAATTTTAAGACTGTTCAAAAAGCATGGAATTCCAATGACTTTATGGGCTGTTGGACATGCTTTTGAACAAAATCAACCTTTAGTTGATGCTATGGTGCGTGACGGACATGAAATGGCTTCACATGCTTATAGATGGATTCCATACTCTGAAGTTTCACCAGAAGTGGAGAAAGCTTTCATAAAGAAACAGATTGAATCCATCAAAAAAACAACTGGCGTTTATCCACACGGTTGGTATTACGGACGTCAATCGACTCATTCTCTTGCTCTATTACATGAGGCTTACGAAGAAATGGGAGTTGAACTGAAGTATTGTTGTGATGCTTATGCGGATGATGTTCCATATTGGGTTGATGTTCCAGCGGAGAAGACCTTACCTCCTGAACAGAGAAAAGGAATGCTGATGATCCCGTATTCGCTCGACTGCAATGATTACAAGTTTCTCAATCCGAATGGATTTAGATCTGTCGGTGCTTTCTATGAGCACATTGCAGATGCTTTTGATATTCTGTACGAGGAAGGTGGAAAAATGATGACAATAGCTTTACATGCAAGAATTATGGGTAAGCCAGCCTTTTTCAAGGCATTAAAGGACTTTGTTGAGTACATCAGCACCAAACCCGATGTTTGGGTGTGTACAAGAACAGAGATTGCCGAACACTTCAAGAAGAAATTTCCATATAAGACAAAAGAAGCAAAGTAATTGTCACTGAATTAGGCATCTTTAACTTACCCGAAAAGGTTTTGTGTTCACTCGATTTGTAAAGGTAGTAACGAGTATCTCGTTTCTTTTTGTCGGGGCTCGAGGAAAGGCGGATGTTCCGCATATGCTTATCAGTCTGGGCAGTGCAATATTTTTTTTTTAATTTTCAAGATAAGAAGTTGAGAAAGATCAGCACCAAATATGAACTCTAAAACTGGCTCATATTTGGGCTTCTTAAGTAAATCCAAGATATTGCAGCAATCTCAATCTTCATATAACAAGATATAAATTTTAACACAATGGAAACAACTAAGACACTCGACTATCCTGAAGAAATTAGTCTCGATAAGAACACAGGAACCAAATTTGATTTCGAAAGAGATCTTGTTGGTTATGGTGAAAACGGGCTTGATTGTAAGTGGCCAGATAAAAAGAAAATTGCTCTTTCCTTTGTACTCAATTATGAAGAAGGTGGAGAAAGGTCCCTTGCTTATGGAGATGAAGTTTCCGAGTACACGCTGACAACTCCCAGCAAAGGTGTTCCTCTGACTCATAGAGCATTTGACCTTGAGTCAGAGTACGACTACGGTGCCAGATCAGGAGTCTGGCGTATTTTAAGACTTTTTAAGAAGCATGGATTCAAAATCACCGCGTATGCTGTGGGTAAAGCTTTCGAACAAAATTTGGAAGCAGCAAAAGCTTTCGTTAGAGATGGTCATGAGATTGCCTCACATGCATACAGATGGATTCCGTATGCTGAAATGTCGCCAGAGCAAGAAAAAGGCTACATTGTTAAGCAACTTGACACCATAAAAAGTTTGTTGGGAATTGATGTTACAGGCTGGTACACTGGAAGAATGTCACCACAAACGCTCGCGTTGGTGCACGAAGTTTTTAAAGAACGCAATCTCGAGCTAAAGTGGTGCAGTGATTACTATGGTGATGATGTTCCTCGTTACATTGACGTTCCTGCAGAAAAGAATTTGCAACCTAGTGAGAAAAAAGGCTTGCTTCTTGTTCCATATTCCTATGATTGCAATGACTATAGATTCCTTAACAACAATGGATTCAGATCCGAGCAGGCATTCTATGAGCACCTTGTTAATGCTTTTGACACATTGTACGAAGAAGGTGGAAAGATGATGACTGTCGGACTGCACTGCAGAATTATCGGTAAGCCAGGCTATTATCCTGCCTTAAAAAAATTTGTGGAGTACGTTAGCTCAAAGCCAGACGTCTGGGTCTGCACAAGATCTGAGATTGCGGATCACTTCAAACAAAGTTTTCCATATAATCCTAAATAGCAAGTAAGTTGTCACTCCGTGTGTCCCCCTTGAATATTTAACAATATCTGACTCCAAAAATCCTCCTCCAGACTAAAATTAACATTAACTCCGTCTTCATTGGCCACAGAATCTCCTCTTTGTGTGATACTGGGTTGAGAACGTTGATTACTTTGGATTTCGATTGGTGTCCGTGGAGTGGCTTTTGCAGATGTTCCGCCCTCTCTGTAGCTCTCCGCATGTTCCAGAAGATTATCAAATAAATCCCTGTATGATCTTGCCTCGGGCCATCGTTCAGAAAACACAAAAAGAAGACTCGAACATGACCTGATACTTGTTTGCATGTTCATGAAAGCCGGATAACCTTTGTTGCGCAAGTAGTAAACCATCGTTACACCTGCCAAAAAAATAGTGTGTAGAGCTAAAATGCTGAACTCTAGCACCGAATCACGATACAAATTTTTGTAGCTATTGCATATTCCGCCAGCCGAACGACAAGCTTCGTCTAGAAGTGTAGCTAACTCAGGCTCAGTGGATGAGGTAATAATTTTAGGTAGAAACAAAATGAGTTTGCCTCGAAAGTATAGCAGCTCCAAGTAATCGTAACTTTCTCTGCCGTTTAGAGCTTTCTCAAATTTTTCACGAGACGGTAGAAGTGAAAACCACTGTTCAATATCACAGACAATACTTTCAAAGTTGTCAGCATTTTGAATATACTGGTTCACAGTGTAAAATAGTAAGTGTATTCTGCTTTCAACCTGCCTCATTTTACATGTGTTGATGAACGACGTAAAAACACTTATTTTTTGCTCCATATTTGGATTTGTCTCCTGTAATCGCTGTTGTTCGTATAAGTGATAGATATTTTCCTTTGATGGTATCATGCGACTTTCGATGCTCAAAGGAAGTGGAACATCAATAAAAGCTTCGTTGATAGTTCCTGGTCGTCCCAAAGAAAGGGAAAGCAGTTTGTCGTAACTATACGCCGACCAAAAAAGTCGTTTGTGGAACTCATATTCCAGTGCATTCTCATAGGTTACCACTTGCTTGCGATGATAACCATATTGTACCAGTTTTCTCAAAGCTAAGCCGGTCAATTCCCAAGATGTAACGTAAAATGAAAGATGGTAGCTTCTACCAATGAAAAGAGCAATTAGCAAACAAGCCTGTATTTGCTGTATTGTGTTTAACTGTGCGTCTGTAAGATGTTTGAGTGCTCTTTTGAAATAAAAATCTGGAGAAATGTACGTTGTAACGTGAAGAAGCTCATTGAGTCGACACCCGATTCCGAGTGCTATATTCACTACAAAGAAATCCCATTGTGATTTTTCCTTGTCTGGAAGTTCAAACCGATGATAGAATGTGTACTCATCCAGGAAATAGTGCCTATTATGACTCATGCTGAAAAATCTTTGAACGAAACCTCGCTCGATCTGTGGTGGTACGTATATGTTATCTTGCAAATCGGGCTCACTAATTGTAGGTGAAGGGTCTGGTGCCACAGTCGCACCCATCAGATTCTTCTTAATTGCTTTGACAATTGAGATTATTGCAAATGTGCCAATATATTCGTCTGTCTCTCCACACTGACGATAAAGCAGCTTGGACAATGTGTTCATAAAGGAATCTTTAATTTTGGGACCATCGGTTGTCTCTCCGATAATCTGTGGTCCAGTAATATACTGCTTATTTTCATACTGCGCTATCAGCTGTTTGTGGTGGTCCAAACTGTGCTTAATATTGACTATTTGGGTACACTTATCGTGTACAACAGCCTTAAGATTGGCTATCTCTGCCTCTAAGGCAGCATTTTTGGCTTTTTCTTTGTAAATTTCCTCCCCCAAGTCTTCTAATAATGCTCTATTTCCATCCTTCCGGTCAAAAGTGCACTCTGAACCTGCTCGGTTACAATTCGCACAAGGAATGTTTCCATCACATTTGCGCTTTCTACGCTTACATCGTGTGCAGGCCACTAGAACACGTTCTTTTCGCCGTTCTAGCGACTCGCTGCTTGTATCAGAGTCAGTCAGTCTCCGAGAAATTGTCTGTTGCTGGATGGTCATTGAGTTAGCAAGAGTTTGAGCAACAAGAGCATAAAAGGGGAAACAAAAGCAAAAGATATTGATTTAATTGTTTCCCCTTTTTCTAAACCCAATTGAGTTTTGTTCTTATCAGTTTTGTGGTGTACGGATGTTGTGGCCGTGGTGGCAGCAGCCTATCTGAGATTTAAAAAAACACTGAGATTTTTAATTACATCTATATGACTCTACAGCTCCTTCCAGTTATAGACACTCTCAAATCCGTAGGCAACTTGGTAGATAATCGACTCATCAAAATGTTTACCAATGATTTGGAGTCCCACAGGAAACTTCTTTTCCGGGTCTTCTTCAGAAGGTAAAAATCCAACAGGTAAGCTCATGGCTGGATGGCCTGTCATGTTGAAAATACCTGTGTTAGCGTTCAATCCAATAGTGTTTTTAATGAGTTGGATTGGAGTTCCGTTACGAACTCCGTGACGGGGAGCAACAACAGGGACTGTTGGTGTAATCAAAACGTCCACTTGCTCTAAAGCATCGTCATAAGCCTGTCTGGCTTTGAAGTGTAGGTTCACAGACTTGGCGTATAATCCCGGATAGTGTTCGGTGAGATACAACCCATTGATCAAGCCATTTTTTGTTGGAACTGGACACTTGTCAAACTTCTCCTGTGTCATTGGAGTGGTATGGTCAATGAATTTAGAACTTTTCAAAATTCTGCGTCCAGTCTGAAGTCCCAATTTCCGGTATGATGCTGCAACACGTTGACCTAACATCCAAATCTCCGGTGCAACCTTATGATATGGAATTGAAATTTCGATTACCTCAGCACCAAGATCCTTAAACCGCTCAACAGTCTCGTAAAATTTATCTTTCATTGAATCTGTCATAGTTGGTATCTCAAGTGCTTCCTTCAAAATTCCAATTTTCAGGCCTTTGATCGAAGAGTTTTTCGTAATCGTATAATAATCAGGCACATTCACAGGCTTTGGAGCTTCACCTTGACGATCATCAAATCCATCTTTACCAGCAATCACCTGCAATAATAGTGCATTGTCTAAGACGGTTCGAGTCATTGGACCGGCGTGATCGATATTTGTCTCCAAGCTGCCTATTCCAGTGTAAGGAACCAACCCAAAAGTAGGCTTAAGTCCAACAAGACCACAATGAGCACTAGGCACACGAATGCTTCCACCCTGATCAGCACCGATGGTCAGGTCGACTTCTCCTGATCCCACCAAATACCCAGATCCGGAACTGCTTCCACCAGCGGAATGACCGTCTCCATAAGGGTTCTCCACATTTCCAGTGGCAGAGGTATTCGACGAAGTGCTGCTGCATTGATTCTCGCATGTCGCTAGTCCAACAACCTTGGCACCCGCCTCCAAAACTCTGGTCACTACTGTTGCATCAGCATCAGGCACCCAAGGCTCAAATTCATCTGTTCCCAGAATTTGCGGAACGCCCGCAATTTCCACACAATCCTTGAAACATATAGTTCTTCCAGCAAGCGGACGAGACTTAGACAACTCTGGTTTGGTGTCTTCAATTGACACTTTGTGTGCCCAAGCACCTTTGGCATTTTCATCTCCTACTGGACGGTAAATATTTTTCCTTGGAAACCTCTCGAGATCGGTCGGTTGCAAGTAGTCGTCCATAGCAAGAAGCTTCTTGGCTGATTTGTCCAGTGCGGACAGCAGAATGTAGTAATCATCCACTTCTTCTGGCCTCAACTTGACTCCGAGTTTGGCAGGTTGAGCATGGAGATCGGCAATAGTGACTGGGTTGTTCCTGAAAATTGTGTTAATACTGGCAATCGGAAATTGGATTGAAACGAATACTCACTCATCAATTTCAAGCGAAACAACAGACATCGTTTTTGTTTGTGGCTTGGTTTGTTCTAATAAATCTGATTGTGTTGACCCTTTAGTCCACTTATATAAAGTGGTATTTTGGAGCCTCAACGCTTCTGTATTATGTGAGATGGCTGAATTTGGTATCGGACTTTTGACCTGATTAGAAATATTTTTTTGAAGTCTGTGGGGCGGGCCAGGCATTGCGGATAGGCCGCAATCGCGATAAGCACTACCGGATTAAGACATTTGCATTTCTTTTTCAGAACAAGCTTTTATCGCAATACAGCAGCGATGAGGCAGATAAGCATACAGGCACTGATTCAAGGGGAATAAATGCGGATGTGCCGCCATGATCACTCCTGTGTCTTTTAATCTTTCCCTCGTAGTTTCGGTCAACTGGAGGTCAGGAAAACATTAGACAATCAAATAACAGGTAACCTGTGGCAAAGTTTTCAAAATGTAGCGCAACACATCTCTTTTAGTAGTACTAGCTTTAGTAACCCTAACTCATGAGTACCTTACAAGATCAGTCACAAACACTTCCACAGAAGACGTTGTTTGTCACACTTGCATGTTTAACTTCTTCACTGTTTGTATCGTTCTTTGATCAAACAGCCATTACAACGGCAATCCCAACAATTGGCACAGATCTCAGAAATGCTCGACTCATCACTTCATGGGCTGGAACCAGCTACCTCATCAGCAATACAAATTTTCAATTGCTGTACGGACGGCTTTCTGATGTATTTGGGCGAAAACAGGTTTTTCTGTTCTCGCTCATGTCACTGCTAGTGGGCAACCTAGTTAGTGGATTTGCGAAAAATCCAATTCTCTTGTTAATCTTCAGAGGCATTAGTGGGATGGGTGGGGGGGGTGTCAATTGTTTAGTGATGATAACCTTTTCCGATTTGCTTACAACAAGACAACGGGGAAAATATTTTGGGTTCGTAGCTATTTCTACTTCACTGGGTAACGGAGTTGGCCCTCTGGTTGGTGGTGTGCTCACTGAAAAGGCCTCCTGGCGTTGGGCTTTTTGGATCAGTTGTCCTGTAGCCGTGATTTGTGGTCTTTTGGTTTATTTGTTTGTTCCATTGAAACCGGTTTCCGTTTCCTTCACTGAAAAACTCCGACAAGTGGACTGGTTTGGCTTTTTCACCGGAATGGTGGCTACCATTCTATTTCTTGTCTCACTATCGGGTGCAGGGCAGACGTGGTCTTGGGACTCCGCGACTTTCATTACGCTTCTCGCTGTTAGCATATCTGCTTTTGGTGCCTTCTTTTATGTGGAAGCTCGTCGGTGCAGTCTCCCAATGATCCCCCTATATCTTTTTTCTAGCTTCCATCGTTCTGTACTGTTTACTATGTGCTTTCTCATGGGGTGGGCTTACTTTGTGGATATTTATTACTTCCCATTGTATTTGCAAAACGTGCGAGGATGGTCTCCAATAATGAGCGGACTCATACAACTTCCTGCCACCTGTTCCAGCAGTGTGTTTGGCGTTCTGGCTGGCTTTGTTAATAGTCATTTCGGTCACTATGCGGCTTGCTTATGGTTTGGGAGTGCCATGTGGTGCCTTGGAGTTGGTCTGAAAATACTTTTTGATGAGGATTCATCGGTGGGATTCCTTGTGGGTGCGAGTCTAATTCAAGGGCTGGGAATTGGTTTCACATTTCAGCCTACATTATTAGCTTTGCTCTCGCACTCAGAGCCACTAGATCGATCAGTCATTACAGGCTTGCGTAACTTTTTCCGTTGTTTTGGTGGTTCGATTGGACTCGTTGTAAGCAGCCTTATTTTTGACTCAATTTACCGGGAAAAGCTTACAAAATTATTTCCCAATAATCCAGGAATTGTCCAGAATTTAGTGGAGACATCTTGGGATCTTTCAAAACTAAGTTCCACGCAGAAAGATTCTGTTATTTCATCTTATTTACTTTCATACCGAGTCATCATGATGATTCTCACAGCTCTTTCAGGGTGTATGTTCTTGTTTTCTCTTTTGTCAAAAGACGGAAAAAAGGATAACACAGCACCAGAAGAATTATCCAGTTTGGAACAACTCTCAGAGCATAATGATGAGGTAGAAAACGTTGTGGAAACAATTGAAAACACGAAAAAGCTGTGATTTGCAACAAACATTTTGTCGCATTAAAAAAATAATGGTAGCACTCTAGAAACTTGCACATATTTAAATTTTTAGTTAAAATAAAAATTACATATTGTCATTGAAAAACGGATAGTCAATATAACCACGTTTTTCGAGATGAGTATAGAAGGTTGACCTGTCGTAAGGATTCAATGGGTAGTTGTTCTGTAGTCTGAGCGGAAGATCTGGATTGCTCAAAAAATAACGTCCAAAAACTAGAGCATCAAGTCCTTTTTCTACCATTCCGTGGAAATTGGTAGAATTCCAACCTCCAGCAGAAAGCAATGGTGTGTTTGGAAGAAACTGGCGAAGTTTTAAAACACTACTTTCCATTAAATCTTCTGGAATGATCTGAGTCTTCTCGCCATCTTTTTCTCTGCCACCATTGCTATCACTCCTGGCTTCGATAATGTGGACATAGGCAAGATTCCTTTTATCCAACTCTTGGCAAATGTACCCAAAGTGTCCGATTGGATCACTATCATTTGCATCTTGAAAGTTGTCCCATGGACTCAACCGGAAGCCGATTCTCTTAGAATCCCCGATTTTTTCGATCACCGCATCTAAAATTTCAAGTGGAAACTTGGCTCTTTTTTCAACAGATCCACCGTATTCATCCGCTCTGAGGTTGATATTGTCCTCAAAAAACTCATCAATTAGATAGCCATTTGCACCATGAAGTTCAATTCCGTCACATCCCGCCACAAAAATAGCATTGTAAGCACAGTTGGCAAACTCCTCTATTACTTGTAGCATATCTTGTTGGTCCATTGATTTTGGCTCGACAAATTCTAAGTCTGACTCTGGATATGACAGTGGCTGACCTGTTAACTTGATTGAACTACTACACAAGGGTTTTTTTCCTTGGTTGTATTTGGGAATACCTGACCGACCATAGTGGTTTAACTGCACAAAAAAAAAGCCACCTTTACTATGTACCGCATCGACCACTTTTCTCCAACCTTCTATGCTAACGGGGGTATCAATTCTTGGGTTGTTAGGATGAACCCCGCAAGTATCTGAAATAATTGTGGCCTCTGATATTAAAAGTCCACCATCGGTGGCTCTTTGGGTGTAGTACTCTTTCATTAAGTCACCGGGAACATGATTAGGAGCTCTATATCTAGTCAGAGGAGCTAGAATAACTCTATGTTTCAAATCGAGATTACCTAACCTAAGAGGTTGAAATAACTTGTCATTGAAGCTCATGAATGCTAGTTATGTACCAACAATGGTTAAAGATTGACACTCATAGAGACTAGACATGGAAAAATGCTTGATATCAAGTACATTTTCACTTTTATCCACTCCATCAATAACCGGGCTGTGCATATCTTATGACGCAAGGCGGGACATCCGCCTGTAGCTTACAAAAAAAATCAAGAAGAGGCTGGAAACGGAAACAGGTCTAAATGTTGCGGATATTCCGCTTTATGTCTTTTGAGGATGAAATTCAGTAGATAATGCACAAACTTGTCATTTTGATAAGAATAACAAGTGGCACAACCCGACAAAAATGTCACACGTACTAGGAGAGTCAAATAAATAGTAATTAAATTGTCTCTACTCATATCTTTCACTAGTTAGTTCCCTTACGATTTGGTAGCAGAACTTGTTTGCAAGAAAAATGAATTATCTCAAAAAGGTGGATCACTTTATTGAGGTCAAAGATGATACTGAAGACGACCCTCAGTTACTACGCTCAAACCACGATCTCAAACCTACCCCGCCAGAAGAAAGAACCTGGAGAGCATACAACTATGTTCTGGTGTGGTTTCAATCGACCTTCAACGTGAATGAATGGAACACGGGTGCTTCACTTATCAAAACTACAGGACTACCACATGGTCAAGTTATCGGAGGTGCAATCCTTGGTATCTTTATTACTTGCTTTTTTACTGTTGCGAATGCCAGACAGGGTTCAAGATACAAAATTGGTTATCCTGCGTTAGCTCGCTCGGTCTTCGGGGTTTATGCGGGCTACTTTTTTGTTTTTGTTCGTATGTTTGTTGCTGGAATCTGGTTTGGTGTTCAAACTTACTACGGTGCAATGTGTTTTGATGTGTCAATGAGATGTATGTTTGGCCACAAATGGACTGATATTCCTAATCATTTACCCGAAAGTTCTGATACTACTACCAGAGTCATTTTGTCGTTTTTCCTTTACTGGCTAATCCAATTTCCTCTTATGTGGTGCCACCCTCGCCACATCCGCTATTTTTTCACTGTCAAAGCCATTATTATGCCCTTGTCAACATTAGGTCTCTTTCTTTTCTGCGTTATCAGGGGACATGGGCCAGGAGATTGGGATATAGGGATTTCTACCGAGAAAACGACAACGACAGGAAACGAGTGGATGAGTATCATTAATACTGTTTTTGGCACACTGTCACCTATGATCATCAATCAACCTGACATTTCTCGGTATGCCAAAAACAAGAAAAATGTCTTGATTCCACAAGTCGTTGGATTTATTCCACCCAAGATCTGCGTGTTACTGTTTGGTATGATCTCTGCATGTTCTATATACAGAGTTTATGGGGAGGTTTATTGGAATATGTGGGGGCTGCTTCATGCTATTCTGGATAATGAATGGGGTCCAGGTGCAAGAACCGGTGTCTGGTTTGTTTCTACAGCTTTTGCAATCGGTACTGCGGGTACTAACATTTTTGCAAATTCAATTCCGTTCGCTGCGGACTTGGCCGGCCTGCTACCAAAGTATTTCACCATTGTGCGCGCGCAGATTTTTGCGGGGCTGCTAGCTTGGGCAATTGTTCCGTGGAAATTTTTAAACAATGCTGCCAAGTTCATCACATTTTTAGGGTCTTACTCAATATTTGTGGGGCCACTGCTTGGGTGTTTATTGGCAGATTATTACGTGGTGCGGCGTGGAAACATCCATATACCATCACTGTATACAAAGGATCCAGAAGGGGCTTATTACTTTTACAAAGGGTGCAATTTATGGGCAATCGTTAGTTGGTGCGTGTCGCCAGTTCTGGCAATTCCAGGGTTGTACCGTGCGTACTATCCGAATTCAATGACGCGTGCAGCAAGCGATATATACGGAAGTGGCTGGCTTTACACTTTCTTAGTCGGTTTCACGCTACACGCAGTGACAGGTTTATTGAGTAAGCCGAAATATTACCCGGACCGGCATGCGGACGCACCACGTACATGGGAATACATGGTAGATACGAACGGATTTTTTGAGGACGACAAACCGATCAATGGTGTCGGATACCCAGGTACAGTTGAAATAATTTACGATTCAGGCAGCACTCAGGAGGCTGACGAGGAGAAATTACGTGTTCAAACAAGCATCAGATCGTCGGGTGGGCTGCACATGTAGGTAATAAGGTAGTGGCCCACGGATAAAAAGGCCGATTATTGGAGGCGACGCAATTTGGAACCCTTTTTGTGTTTATTGTGTAGTCAGTATGTTCTGTGAATTACTGAATAATAACAGTTTAACAATAAGGCTAGACGGATTCTCCGACACAACGCCACTTTACATATACATGTAAATTGTGCTAGGTCGGCAGAATAGTGGAAAAATGAGGCTAGGAATAATCCACAAATTTCCGACATGCAAACTAGATTAAAAAGGGACAATAATATGCCGAGAACGGAGTGCAAGGAGCGGGGGAGATGAAACGAGCACGCGAGAAGCGCGTCCGTCAACTTTGTACAGGACCGTGTTTATCCAGTTGTGCACGTTTGTTTGTGGGTAAACAAAGAAAGCATTTGTGTACTTATGCCAAAGTAAAGTAAAGCGTCAATCTCGCCTACATTTCAAAGCTCACATTGCTGACATCTTGTCAAGCGTAAACTCTTAATTAGCTTAGTTGTGAGGAACAACAAGAAGACAATGATTCCCCGCAATCCCCACATTCTTGTCGGCAGGGCTGGTCTGCATGACCCGAAATTTATTGTCGCGTCACTGGTGTGATGTTGCTATTGAGAGACCCTGCAACGTCTGGATTAGGAAATTGCAGTGGAAAATTAAAATTCTCCACCCTTCCAATACTGTGTCGGATAAAATTTTTCGGGTACCCCACAAAAATTGTTACCACTTTTGGTAGACGCCGCACGCCCGTGGCGTGGAAGGACGGGAATTTTAACAATACGTGCGTAGGAAAAGGGTCCACGGCTGCCCTGTTTCCGGTACGCGGATGAAGGTTTGAAACAATTGACCAATGAAACCTTTTGTCACCTTCAAAGTTTAACCTTGAGAAGCAAAATTTTGCATGCCAATATGCCTCTTGGCCTAATGTTTATCCAGCTTGGTGCGGGACAGAGTGTTTGTATTGTTATAATACTGCACTCTTGGTTAAGTTGGACGTGACTCAAAAGTGCTGCACTTGAACTGGGGTAGATGGTTTTCCCAAAAATCGTGGGGTATATAAAGGGTCCTTTTCGCTAACTCCAGTTTGTAGTTCCGAAGTAATAAATCCGCAACATTAGAATAATTCAATAATGGAGGCTGAGCATAAAACAAGTAATGAACAGCTGGAGGAGACCAGCGATGCCGTCGATGTTACCAACCGTGTTGTTTCAGTCGATAGAGTCGAAGCCCCACTCACGCTCAAGGCTTACATGATGTGTTGTTTCGGTTCCGTTGGTGGTATCTTCTTCGGTTACGATTCTGGTTATATTTCCGGTGTTATGGGTATGGATTATTTCATCCATGAATTCACAGGTAAAGACGCAACTGTTGTGAAATCATGGCAAAAGTCTTTAATTACTTCAATTCTTTCTGCTGGTACCTTCTTCGGTGCCGTTGTTGCAGGTGATTTGGCTGATATGTTTGGTAGAAAAACTGTTGTTATTGCTGGTTGTCTTGTTTATGCTATCGGTGTTGTTTTACAAATTGCTTCAACTACCGTTGCATTGTTATCTGTTGGTAGAGTTATTGCTGGTTTTGGTGTTGGTTTCGTTTCTGCAATCATCATTTTGTACATGTCTGAAATTGCTCCTAGGAAGGTTAGAGGTTCCGTTGTCGCTGGTTATCAATTCTGTGTCACAATTGGTTTGCTTTTAGCTTCTTGTGTTGACTATGGTACCGAGCACAGAACTGATTCAGGCTCTTACAGAATCCCAATCGCTTTGCAATTGATCTGGGCTATTATTCTTGGTTTCGGTTTGATGCTTTTGCCAGAATCCCCAAGATATTTTGTCAGAAAGGGTGACATCAAGAAAGCCGAACACGTTCTTGCTAGACTCAGAGGTCAACCACAAGAAAGTGATTACATTCAAGACGAACTTGCTGAAATTGTTGCTAACCACGAATACGAACAATCTTTAATCCCAACTCAAAGTTACTGGCAATCATGGGCCGCTTGTTTCAGCGGTGGTCTGAGATCACCTTCTTCTAACTTGAGAAAGACTATTTTGGGTACCTCATTGCAAATGATGCAACAATGGACCGGTATTAACTTCATCTTCTACTTCGGTACCACTTTCTTCCAAGAGTTGGGTACTATCAGCAACGAGTTCTTGATTTCTATCATTACCACTTTGGTCAACGTCTGTTCCACTCCACTTTCCTTCTACACCGTTGAGAAGCTTGGTCGTCGTACCCTTTTGATTTACGGTGCTGTTGGTATGGTTATTTGTGAATTCATTGTTGCTATTGTTGGAACTGTCAAAGATGGTGATAAACCTGCTACTAGTGCTATGATTTCTTTCATCTGTATTTACGTTTTCTTCTTTGCTTCAACTTGGGGTCCAGGTGCTTGGATTTTGATTGGTGAGATTTTCCCACTTCCAATTAGATCTAGAGGTGTTGGTCTCTCGACTGCTTCCAACTGGTTGTGGAACTGTATCATTGCTGTCATCACCCCATACATGGTTGATTCCGACAAGGGTAACTTAGGTGCCAAGGTGTTCTTTATCTGGGGTTCATTGTGTGCTTGTTGTTTGGTGTACGCTGTTCTCTTGGTTCCAGAAACCAAGGGTCTCACCTTAGAGCAAATCGACAGAATGTTGGAGGAGACTACTCCATTGACTTCTGCCAGATGGAAGCCTCACTCAACTTTCGTGGCAGACATGCACACCACTGTTAAGGACACCCTTTCGCATGACGAAAAGGTGAGCAATGCAGAATCAGTTTAATGAGAGTGATCAGGAAATTTTTTTTCCGTTGCTACGATCGATGACTATATTTTTCTTATTGATGTTTGTGAGTCACACTCTCTTTGCTCTATGAGTTCTCTGTAGAATCAAACCCCGAATTCCGGGGACTTAGTTTCTAGGTAATAACAATGTGTGATATCTTTATTAGCTGGGGAGTTGCAGTCTATCTTGTTTCTCCCCGTAATGCACCATACGAATTGAACTCGCATTCGCGGAGTCGTATTGTTCCGGGGAAGTGGGGAAAATTTATTGTTCCGCAGTAAGGACATTCGGAAATTTGGTTTTTTCGCGGTATGCAGATGGCTGGAAAAACACGCTTCATACAAATGCACATGAACCCCGGTGGCTTAGGCGCATAGGAAAAATGAAAATCAGCGAATCAGAGCTCAAGCTGTAATGTTGATGCAGGAAACAATAAGAATAGGAAAAACGTCGGGATTTTCCACACAATTGAGGTCTAGGCGAGACTTGGTAGGGTTCACGGTTAGGGGTCCCACAAGGATCCGCAAATAAAGAAGCCGCTGTTCAAGGGCGGGTAGGTTCGCAAGTGGGGCTGGAATGTTGTTACTCTGCTCTTATATGTTATGATGAGGCGGAGGCGTATGATACTAGTCATGAACTAACACTACATAACTATTTACAAGCGAGAGTGTATGACTGTCATTATCAGATGAACACGTCATGCGTTGGTGTAACATGAACGATCATGTTTCTCTCCGCTCCACCCCACCTGTTAAGATTGCGGGGCTATTCTCAGCGAAGTTTCAATTTGGTTCTGCACGAACAATAGACCCAGAACGGGGAACAACTAGCGGAAGATCTTATTTTCCGGAGGCGCGACTGACAATAAGGAGGCGTGATTTTGAGCTAAACACGACTGGAGATATAATTTTTCACTTGGTGGCCAGGGTGTGGAACAATAATGAAGCAAGTCTGGAGAAATTTGGAGAATAAGAATTACAAATCCTTTAACAATAGGCATGCACTTTGGTCTACACAGGGGCTTAAATTGTGAGTGCCCAGAGCGGTCTGCAGCGGGGCAAAAATGTAGTCTTGGCAAGGAAAAAGGGCCCAAGCCAATCTGAATTTGATTACCAACCATGACTAACAAGGGGTATACATTGCAAATAGGTCGCTGTCTTGGAGAGCAGAACATACTTGACAAGAGCACAATGAGAATTGGTTAGTTCACCCTGTTATGTGGAACGAATCCCTCCGCTTTTCAAAGAATGCGGGGCAACAATCGAAATATTTTTGCGGTTTATGTCCGCCACGCGAGTCTGGGACATGCATGCAGCTGCGCTTTTTTCTCGGCCGGAATATCCCATACCCTATTTTGGGAAGAACAGAAAGAACAATAGGCACCGGAAGTTTTGTTGGAGATGGGTGGTGGGGACGGTGGCCTCGTAAAACTTGTTTACTGAGGTATAAAAAGGCCTCCATAATCCCACTAACTTGAAAGATTTCAAAGGTTTTTCTATTCATTACTTACTCATTTAATCATCACAGACAAAAATACAATGGCCGGTGGTGGTGTTACTGCTTTTGAAGGCACTTCAGATGTTGAGAGGGTCGAAGCTCCTCTCACAGTGAAGGCCTACTTCATGTGTTGTTTCGGTGCCCTTGGTGGTATCTTCTTTGGTTACGATTCTGGTTATATTTCTGGTGTTTTAGGTATGGATTATTTCGTCCATGAATTCACAGGTAAAGACGCAACTGCTGTTGAGTCATGGCAAAAATCTTTGATTACTTCTATTCTTTCTGCTGGTACTTTCTTTGGTGCTATTGTTGCAGGTGATTTGGCTGATATGTTTGGTAGAAAAACCATT
Organism: Ogataea neopini; assembly: GCA_030578575.1. NCBI lineage: Eukaryota > Fungi > Ascomycota > Pichiomycetes > Pichiales > Pichiaceae > Ogataea > Ogataea neopini. Next base: position 809,247 of record JAJMSO010000002.1, read on the forward strand.
GTTATTGCTGGTGCATGGATCTATGCTGTTGGTGTTGTTTTGCAGATTGCTTCAACTACCGTTGCATTGTTATCTGTTGGTAGAGTCATTGCCGGTTTTGGTGTTGGTTTCGTTTCTGCCGTTATCATTTTGTACATGTCTGAAATTGCACCTAAGAAGGTTAGAGGTGCTGTTGTTTCTGGTTATCAATTTTGTGTCACAATTGGTTTGCTTTTAGCTTCTTGTGTTGACTATGGTACTGAGCACAGAACCGATTCTGGTTCTTACAGAATCCCAATCGCTTTGCAATTAATCTGGGCTATTGTTCTTGGTGTCGGTTTGATGTTCTTGCCAGAATCCCCAAGATATTTCATCAGAAAGGGTGAAATCAAGAAAGCCGAACACGTTCTTGCAAGACTCAGAGGTCAACCACAAGAAAGTGATTACATTCAAGACGAACTTGCTGAGATCATTGCTAACCACGAATACGAACAATCTTTAATCCCAACTCAAAGTTACTGGCAATCATGGGCCGCTTGTTTCAGTGGTGGTCTGAGAAAATCATCTTCTAACTTGAGAAAGACTATTTTGGGTACCTCATTGCAAATGATGCAACAATGGACCGGTATTAACTTCATCTTCTACTTCGGTACCACTTTCTTCCAAGAATTGGGTACTATCAGCAACGAGTTCTTGATTTCTATCATTACCACTTTGGTCAACGTTTGCTCCACTCCACTTTCCTTCTACACCGTTGAGAAGCTTGGTCGTCGTACCCTTTTGATTTACGGTGCTGTTGGTATGGTTATTTGTGAATTTATTGTTGCTATTGTTGGAACTGTCAAAGATGGTGATAAGCCTGCTACTAGTGCTATGATTTCTTTCATCTGTATTTACATTTTCTTCTTTGCTTCAACTTGGGGTCCAGGTGCTTGGGTTTTGATTGGTGAGATTTTCCCACTTCCAATTAGATCTAGAGGTGTTGGTCTCTCGACTGCTTCCAACTGGTTGTGGAACTGTATCATTGCTGTCATCACTCCATACATGGTTGATTCCGACAAGGGTAACTTAGGTGCCAAGGTGTTCTTTATCTGGGGTTCATTGTGCGCATGTTGTCTTGTGTACGCTGTTATCTTGGTTCCAGAAACCAAGGGTCTCACCTTAGAACAAATCGACAGAATGTTGGAGGAGACTACTCCATTGACTTCTGCCAGATGGAAGCCACAAAACACCTTTGCTGCAGAGATGGGTCTTGCAAAGGAAGAAAAGGTCACCTCTTCCCAAGAGTTCAAGGAGGATATCGCCGACTCTGTTTAGTTATTTATGTATTATGAATATGATTCGCTAAATTTATGAAAATTTACTTATTAGTAAAACAATGCGTTCGTTTGAAATCAGGGACCATTTGTGATATGAGGGAAATTGTGCTCGTTATCGATAGCTTACACTCAGTGAATCAAGCTTTAAACTTGGTTCACTCATTACTCACTCATTACTCACTCCCTACTCACATTTTTGGCCTCTGTTCGAATGTGCAGATTACATAATCACCAAATTTTTTCATTAAATCAACATAATCTTGAACTTAATCACCTTCACCAGCTTATTCCCCTTCCTTCAACAACATGAGTTCAAGAGCCCTCAGAAGACTTCAAAGACTGAAAGATACAGCCCCTTCTTTACCAGAAGAACAACCCGCTTCTTCCTCTGATACAGAGGTTGAAGCTGACCCTGTTGCTAAAAAAGCTAACGTTTTTGCTTTACTGAATGACGAAGATGAGGAGTCTGACGATGACTCAAATGTTGAAGTTGAATATATAGCACCACCAGAGTTGGAAGTACCATCAATTACCTTACCGAAAGTCAAGTCGAGGAAATCAAAAAAGAAGACTAAAAAGTCCAACAAGTCTGAACGAACGAAATCTCCTGACGATGTTGAAGATGAAGAATTTGAGCGTATTTTACAGCAAGCTCGTCTGAAAGATGCTAAAATAACGAATCAAGAGAATTTGGATTTGTCAGACTCTGAAGACGAAGAATTCGACGAGGAAACGGGTCCAATTGAAACTTATGGTGTGGGTGGAAAGTATTTCACAGTTAAAAAGTTCAAACAAAGTCTCCATTTATTACAATTTGATCCTAAAAATCTTAATCCAGACACAGAGTTTGAGAATTTGTTCGGAAAATTATCTACTGCTGCTATTGATGATGCGGATGCGACGACCTCAACGTTCGTTCAACCGGAAGTTTTGAAACAGATTGAGAAATTGCGCAAGCGTGTGAGGGGCTGGTGCGGTAGAGACCGTCGAACTGTTCCTGGAACATCACGTAAACTTGTCACCACGAAAATCCGTGACGATTGGGTTCCTATACCCGCTAAACCGCTTGATATGTCAGAAATTGACACACAATCTTTACAAGAATATTTTGAAGGACGTTCGCAGGATTGGAAAGACGTGATCAGAGACGATATTGCACGGGAATACGCTGCTGGTGTGAGGTACTTCCAGGTTGTTGACGGCCCATTGAATACTAGAGCAGCACGTACACAATTCTACATCTCTGTGGCGGTCATACCGGATCACGAGGCAGTGATACGATTATTACAAACCTCTCCATATCAATTAGAAACTTTGCTCCAAGCAGCGTTGATTGTACAAAGACAAGGTGATAATTCAAATACGAGCGGTTTGATTGAAAAGGCATTATTTCTCTTCGATTGGAGTTTAAAGAATACTTTCCAACTAGGTTCTGGTCTCTGTCGACTTCCATTCGAGTTTTATTTGAACAGAGTAATGTATTTGACTTTGTTCAGATATGTCAGCGTTTTGACTCAAAAGTCCACTTTCTACACTGCATTGAATTACTGCAAGTTGCTTCTTTCGTTTGAACCAGCTGACGACCCATATGGAGTGAGGTACTTTATTGATTTTTATGCTGTTATGGCTGGAGAATATCAATATTTGGTTGACTTTGTTCAATCACCATTAGTTCGAACTTATCGTGAATGGTTAACTCCGTCATTGGCATATTCTTTGGCAGTTTGTTTACTGAAATTAGGTAAAAAAGAGCAAGCTCAGACAGCTTTGACAGATGCTTTTGGACTATATCCATATACTGGACACATGCTCTTGGAAGAACTGGCTCCTGGTGCCACTAAAGGGTGGTCCAATGGTGCTGCATCTGTGGCTGTTGAACTGGCTACTGCTGCTTATCTCGTTCGTGCTGGTTTAGTTTTTGAAGAAGCTGAAGTGAAACATTTCTTTATTACTGAGTTGACCGCATTGATTCAATTTGCTCCGAAATTGAAAGATACTTCTGTTTTGCAAAAGATGAAGGAGGCACCAACAAATTTGCTTCGTTATGCTGTTTTGAGCGGTGAGGAGAGAGTGATGGCTAGATTGCCAAAAGAGTTTTGGGGAAGAGATGTCTATGAGTATGATGTTTTACCTCCAGAAGGTGGCAGTAGTATTTTCAGTGTGATAGATGGGGAGAAGGTGGAGGATGCGGTGATTGGGATGAGTTTGGCAGAGTGGAATGATCAATGAGGAGCGAGGCAAGATATACTTGAGGTATATGTCGATCGGTTTATAGCTCAATCACAATTAATATCACCAATGATTAACCCATTTAGCTATCCATTTAGCTTGACTACCTACTTGTGATTGAAAGACTCATTACCAAAAAGAATCCTCCCCTACTTTCCGTTTCCAACACTTGATAGTTTGTAGAGATCCTTTCTCCAACAGAATAATTCTCTCTAATAATAAATATATCTAGTTATGTCTGCGTAAAGTCTACAAGGCTGATCTGAGAGTCAAGTTACCAGCTCGCCTGGCTCAACATTGCTCACTCAGTTGTGTGCACCACTGACAGCCCCTCCTGCACACTACGTCCTCCGAACTCCCCGTTCGGCCCAAAAAAGTCTCCTGTGATCAACGCCCTATTCTCGGAAGTTCGCAACGTACTAACACCATAGTTGAACCACTTAGAAACATCAAACTCTTTATTGAAATGAATCGTGTGATCAAGAGAAACAGAAAACTTGGTCGTGAACATTTCCTTCAAATTCAATCTCACGTTTGTACTCAAATAGAAATAATCAGAGATATAAGCCAAAGCAACCCAATTAAACACGTCTGGGTCTGCAAGTGGTTCTTTCACTTGGACCCAATATCTCAGAATGCGTTCTGTTGGATGCGCTTCTTTTTCCTCTTGACTGACCTTTCCTAAATCAAACATATTCTCAGGTAATCTCCAGCGAATAGGTTCTTTATCATAAACTGCAAATGCTTGTTTTTCGGCTCCAATATTGCGAGAAAACTTGGCAGTTTTTCCCCAAAGCTTGAAAGCTTCTTCAACTGATAGCATTTCCTCTGGTGGAGCAATGTCGCGGCCAACTATTGGTGCTAACTTTTCGTAGTTGAACTGCCCTTCAAAATTGGCAGCAGAACCTTCTAACTGGTAAGCCTGAAGATTACAGATGGCAGTGAAGATCAGTTGGTCATTTTGAAATAGCCTAATTTCTTTGGTTCTGTAATTTTTACCAGCTTTCAGATCATGAACATGGTAATACAGTGGAGTCTCTGGACGTGCTGCTATTAAAAAATGACAATGAATCGACATTGGTTTCCATTTTTTCGTTTCTGTATTGCACGAGAGCAAAGAGGCCAGAACGGATTGGGCTGCAAGAGTTCCACCAAATAAACCACGGCCTCTATATGGCATTCCCAGTTGTGAGATGTTGGTGAACTTATCTTTTTCGATCTCTCGGAGACCGAGATACGTCTCTAGCTGTGATGATTTTGTGTAGAATCGGAACCATTTACAAGATGTTGGGAACTGCCGTGAAATTTGCCAACATTTTGTAGTTTTAAGCAACGGAGAACTTAGGATCATTGTCATTGTATGGTGGCGATGATGAGCACTTTCGAGTGCGGAGAAAAGATTGGTGTTTTTCCAAGGATAATTTTAAAACTATGCGAAAAATTGACGAGCGAGTGACCGAGGAAGCTGATTGTGGACAAACCTTTGATTTAACGAATTACCAGTCACAATGGGCTCAAAAAGTTCAGTCGGGCTTGACTGGATCGTCAGAGGCATTCAGTCTGGTTAAACAAGTAGATTTTTGTTTTTGGCGGATTCATACATCCAACTTCAATGGTGCAAGGTGTGCGGCTCAAAATGAACTGTGTTGATCATTAAGAGAGCCAAATGAAAAAGCGTAAAAAGATCAACAAGAGGCAAGAGGGCTTGATCAGAACTGGTAGTCCATTTATGGAATGGTAGCGTTTTGATTAGTCCAGCTCGGTTGACATTACCTTTTTTCTTTCAGCATGAGAAATCACTGCTACAATCACTTTATGAAAAACTTATAAATACATGTATTTTATACAACTACCTAGATAACGGCCAAAAGGATAGCGACTCCAGCAAAAATACCGCCAAAAGCACGTTCGATTGTGGCACCAGCAGCTTCGTAAGTCGAGAGACTAGTGGCAGTTGTCTCTGCAACAGAAGAAGATGAGGACAAAGTTAAAGTCTTGTAAAATGTGTCAGTTTCTGTGTTGTCAGTAGACCTTGACTTAGACTTGGACAAAGTAGTGGTGCTGTGGTACTTTGGATAGTATGTGGTAAGGGTGGTGGAGTTGTAGCCAGCCCACGTTGAAGAAATAGTGGTAGCAGCAGCAGTAGTGGTGGTATTAGCGTATGGGGCAACAATTGGAGTAGCAGTTGCAGTTTGTTCGGTCTCTGTCTCAGTGACAGTTTTGTAATCAGTAGAAGTAGGACTTGTTCCTAGTTGAACTGAATCGGTTAAATAGTAAGATTTTTGTTGGCCTGCTCCATAATTAATGGTAACACAGAAAGTAACGGTGAAAACACGATAATCAGACGAGACAGGAGTCATGGATGGAGCAACGAGTTCCAAGGTGTCAACGCCTGAGTCACCAGAGTAGTAGTAGTCCAAAATAATGTCAGCGGTTTGAGAGGTTGTCTCGTCAACAAATCCTGACTCTAAGTTGTGAGAATAGTCACCGGAAGATTTTGAACCTAAATAAAATGCAGCAGACTTTGGGCTCCAATCAAAATCATCAGTGCTAGCGATGGAAACATAAGAGACAGACTCCCAAGGACCAAGCTCGAGAGGGACGTATATACTGAATTGTGGTTTATCGTCTTCAACATAGCCTTTGATCCATGGTAGCACCGTCGTAGTTGGGACTGTTAAACCTGAAGTAGATGATGTGCTATTCGTGAAAGCGGCGGTGGCATGGGCCGCAAGTGTGGAAGTAATGAGCGTAAAGGTTGGAAACTTCATCATGTAAAGCGAATGTAAGTGTGACCGTTTTGATGGGTTGTTTCAACGAAGATCCAAGCTTTGTGTTCGTTCAAAAGCGCTATTATAGCTCCTATTTATATTTCTCGAGACTTGACAGAAGACATCGTTGTATCCCCATTCAGGGAGTGCTTTACGACTTGCCACTCGAGCTAAAAAAGTTAGTATAATCTTATTTGAGCCCCAAACCAGAAGTCCGATGAAACCAGCCCAGGCGGTGTTTAGTGGCTTTGTGTTGTTTGAACAAGGGTGGCTGGTTAAAAGACGTTGGACTTTAAAGCCGCACCGCCCAAAAATCAGCCCAAAAACTTCTAGCGCAGCAATTTAGCACCAAGAAAAATTATTTCCTCGGACTAATTGATGAGATGAGATGAGCTAAAACACAGCCACATCAAATTAGTTACTTTGCATACGCTTTTCAGGCATATATGAGATTGTAAATTCACACAATCTAGACAAAATTAAACACAAAGACAACGCAAATAAAGAGAAAAATTAGATGAATATTCTATATATATCACAAATGAACTAAAAATAAATTAGCTCATCCTTTTCAGTATTGTTGCAACTCCTTGTGCGTCATCTCATACTTGATCCAATTAGAAAGACAGTTTTGACTGTAAACATCCTCGGGAGCAAAATATCCAGAATCTTCAGGAGCAGAACACTTGTCCGAGTTTGGAATAGACTTGTATGGAGAATGGTGGTAACCAATGTCTCTGAACCAATGAACCTTAGACTTATCCTCAAACAATCCAACTCCGACAGAGTGGACAGGAGCGTCTCCCCATCTCTCATAGTAGAAGCCACCAGCAGCCTCTAGCGCGTCGAACCATTTAGAGTAAGCCTCTCCACGGTAAAAGTCCATGTTGGCGATCTCAAAGTTGGACCAAAAGTGACAAGTAGAGTAACCATTGGCACCCTTTGTGTTTTCTGGGTTTTGGATCGAATCGGTGAGCCATTTGAAAGCACCGTTAGGGTTCACATATTGTGGATTTTTCTTGACGAAATCCATAGTAACAGGCCACAAACTTTCAACTGTGAGTGGATCATCGTACAACGAAATGGTGAATCCATAAGTCTTGTCATTATCCTCCATAAATTTGAAAATATCGTAATCAATCGAGCAATAGTAATCGGTGTTTGGCTCGAATCTCCAGTACCACTTGAACTTCTTGAGTCCTTCAAGACGGTAGAAGTATCCAGAGTTGAAACGGCACATGTTGTGGTAACTCTCCATTGCTGCATAATTAACGTTATTGTCCACAAGCTTTTGAATACCTGCTTTTTCTTTCACTGGATCAATACTGGATGGCTTACTCCAGATCTCTTTTGGAATGATCTCGAAAAAGGCTTCACCGGAAACGTGACGTTTGATAGTTTCTTTGAACTCTTCTGTGAACTCTTCATCACTGATAAAAGTGTAAGGATAGTGGAAGTTGTGGTTCCAAGTAGACTCAATTTGTCTAATTGTGTGAACGATATCACGCAACTCCTTGTTTCTGACCAAAGTGAGCAAAGTAGCATTCGCACGTGGGTACTCATCTTTTGTCAAGACGCGACGAAGTCCGTTTTCATCGTAAACCTCATTGTATGTGAGTTTTGCAAACTTTGGCTCAGTAACTTTTTTAGAATAGACTTCTCTATAGAAATCCATGTTCTCATTGACAATATCATCGTTTGTTGAGTTGAGAGCGTGTGAGTCAAAATCTAATGCCTTGACTATCTCATCAACAGTTAATTTTCCATCTCTGTCACTATCGACAACCAACTCTTGTTGTGTAGACTTCTGACGACCCATCAACTTATTGTTGAATTGAATTCCATATTTGGACACCGAAGAAGTGTATTTACTCAACCGGTTTGAACGGTCAGGTTTTGCGTGCAACGTTCTGCCCTGTTCCTCAGCACCTGTAGATCTCATGAACAAAACCACAAGCACCACACTGGCTGCTGCTGCCAGCAGATACCGAGTTGACTTTCTCACCGCCATTTGACTGCGTGTCTGCTCAGGGAAATTTTGAATGCGTGTAGTTTTCCTGAATGCGGCCAATTAAAGCTATGTCTGCGCGCACCTGAAACGTTTCCGGATCGCGGCAGTTGAAATTTGATGCCAAACGGTGCTAAAAGCTTTAAATCGGTTATTTATGATAGAAAAAAGACAGTAAACGACACCTTAACAGAATCCCTTGATACCACCACACAAAATCCGCGCTCTGAAAATTACACGGAAAGAAAAAAAAAAACAGCACATCCTTGCACCAAATCGTATGTCTACACTTCAGCGCCAAAGAGAAATAAGGTCCCCTTTGCCGATTACAATAGTCGCGACAATAGAAAATGTATCGTGCTTGCGTGGAATATTACGAAAAAATAAAAATTTCAAAGCTGCCACGTACGTCTGTCCAAAAACATGACACGAGGATGCAAGATAAAATCAGTTACCCGGCTCGTTTCAAAAAGGGGTAAATTGAGATCAGCCACTCGATCACCAAATCGTCGTTAATCGTCGTTAATCGTCGCGAATCGTCGGTGGCAAAATAAGGGCTCGGGTTTTTCAGATACAATCAGATTAAGCCTAGCAGTTGATCTCATTTGTTCCTGCATCCTCTACAACCACTCATTGACTCTTGTGCACCAGACAATGCCTCAGTATAGACTCTCTGCAACTCTTTCAGGGCACGAAGATGATGTACGCACGCTTGTGGCTCCTTCGGATGACATAATTGTCTCTGGATCTAGAGACTCTACAGTGAGAGTCTGGTACAGAAAAGACTCTCTCGCCTGGTCAGACTCGATAATTAACTATAAATCAACCAAGTTCATCAATAGTCTGGCAATTTTCAATGACGGATCTCAACAATTGATTGCCAGCGGAGGTAATGACAGTCTTATCAGTCTCACGTCCATAGACTCCACACTCGATCTTAATGAACCCGAATATGTGCTTGTGGGTCATTCTTCTAATGTTTGTGCGCTTGATTCCAAGGGGGGCCTTCTTCTTAGTGGCTCATGGGATTCATCTGCCAAAGTTTGGACCAAAAATGGTGATGTTTTGTACAATCTCGTGGGACATCAGAGCTCAGTGTGGAGTGTCAAATTTCTCTCTTCCGACAAATTCATCACTTGTGGAGCAGATAAAACCATCAAAATTTGGTCAGAAAGCCAAGAAATCGCCAGTTGGGTTGCTCACTCAGATGTGGTCAGAGATCTTTTGCTTTTGCCAGAGAATAAGGTTGCCTCTTGCTCGAATGACGGAACCATAAAAATCTGGTCAACCGGCGGTGTTCTGTTGAACACACTCAAAGGTCATGAAAGTTTCATATATTCGCTCGCTTTGCTTCCAACAGGAGAGATCGTCAGCTCTGGAGAAGATAGAACCATTAGAATTTGGGATCAATCTGGAAAGTGTATTCAGGTGATAACTCTGCCTTGCATTTCCATCTGGAAGGTGATTGTGCTTCCAAATGGTGACATTGTTGCTGGATCCAGTGACTCAAAAATTAGAGTTTTTAGCAGAGTTGGATCTAGAGTAGCTGCAAGAGAAGTCTTGGATCAATTTGAAAATGATCTCAAAAACTCTTCAGTGAGTGAAAACGTTCTTGATGGCTTGAACAAAGATCAAATTCCAGGACCAGATATTTTGAAAAATCCAGGTAAAACCGAAGGACAGACACAAATGGTGAAGACTGCAATAAATACAGTGGAAGTTTATCAATGGGGATCTGGCAAATGGACTAAAATCGGGGATGTTGTGAGCTCAGCCGGTTCTGATAAGAAAAAGGAGTACCAAGGTAAGTCTTATGACTATGTCTTTGATGTTGATGTTGAAGATGGCCAACCTCCTTTGAAATTACCTTACAACGTGAACGAGAGTCCGTATGAAGCAGCAGATCGATTCCTTGTGAATAACAATCTCCCAGCATCGTACCTCCAACAAGTTGTTGAATTTATACTCAGCAATACTGGAGGAGTCAACATTGATCAAGGACAAGGCACAACCTCATCAGAGCCATATCAGGATCCTTCATATAAATCCACTAAGCAGACAAAAAAAATTCTTCCACAACTTGAATACTGTGCTTTCGATAAGATAGACGAATCAAAACTGATTGCTGGATTCAAAAAATTGAACTCCAAACAATCTGAAAATGTTAAGCTTGATCCACGTGAATTTGAGACGGCGATAAATTGTCAGGATTTCAAGAAACAGGCTCATATAGCTGGTTTGATTATTGATGAATGGGACCCTGATTCCAAGCTTCTTGGGTTTGATATTTTAAGGTATACAATTTTGAGAACCCAACCGTTTGAAAACTTGTTTGACTTGGTGAAAGTGGGATTAACTTCTTCATCATCCAAGATTGTTATGATGACTATAAGATTATTGGCGAACATTTTCAATGCTAAACCATGGGGTGAGAGTATTTTTACGGATGCTGATGTGATTGATGTTGTATTTGTGGACGATTTGCTTGGCAGAATTCCATCAGAAAAACTGTTAGCTGTAACTATTTCCACATTCATTCTCAACTACGCAGTTTTGATTATTAAAACAAAAAACGGCAGGCTTTATGAACCAATTGTCAATGTGGTGAACAAGTACGGATATGAACTGTTGGGTAACGAGGAATCTGCTTACAGGTTACTTGTTGCTATTGGAACGCTACTTCAATTCAAAGCGAGATCAGCCATCGACAGGGGAATCATCAAAAAGATTAAAGACAAATACAATTCTCCCCGCCTTCAGGATATATATCGTGAACTATGATAGAGGGTTTGGAAAAAAATTACTTTCTTTCTATTAGAATTGGTATCACTACAATGTGACTAATTGTGAGGGTCTGCAAATAAAATGTACATAAGAATCAGTTTTCGATACCTTTTTCTTTGAGTGATGCAACCACTTTCTTGTAAACTTCATCAACAGGTTGGTTGCAACTAACTTGAACCACCTTGCCTTGAGATTCGAAATGTTTGACAACAGGCATACTTGTTTCAACGAAAGTTCTAAATCTCTTTTTGATACTTTCCAAATTATCATCACTTCTTCCAGAAGTCTTGCCTCTTTCCAAAAGTCTTTTGAGCATGACTTCTTCTGGACATTCAAAGTAAAGTGTGAGTTTCGATTTGACAATGAGGTCCTCAAAAGAAATGGCTTGATCCATCTTTCTTGGGAATCCGTCTATCAAGAATCTAGTTTTACCGTTTTTCTTGTTACTTTCAACAATGGCATTTTTCAAAAGATTGATGGTAACTTCTTGAGGCACAATCAAACCTTCTTTAATGTAGTGGGCAATAAGAGCTCCGTATTGAGAGTCTGGATTCGCTTGTTCAGCTCTGAGTAAATCACCTGCTGCAAGATGAACAAAATCGAAGTCTTTCACTAATTTTGAGCATTGAGTTCCCTTACCTGAACCAGGACCTCCCAACACAAAAATGACGTCGATTTCACTATCTTTGTAAAGTGGGCCTGGAGTTGGGTCAATTGATGCCTTTGGTGGCTTGCTAGTGTTGTTGAGATTATAGTAAGTGACACCGATTGCGAGACCACCAAGGATCAACAATGGGTAAGTATGTTTTCCAGTCCCACTTGATTTAGAAGAGGAAGAGTAGTTTCTTTGGAAAGTTGTTCTGTAAGGTCTCAAAGAGTTTCTTGAGGCAAGTGACAAAACACTTTTTCTAGAAGTTGGCTGCAGCAGTTTGAACATGATGAACTGTTTGATAAAATAGTTTTATTAAACTTATTAAGATATCTCTTAGGTGAAAAAGATAATATATTTACGTGTTAATGTTTTTCTCTGCCAAATCAAAAGTTGCAAAAAAATAATTGTCTTTCACTTGAGGAAAATTTATACTATCTTAGACAGACCTGGCAACTGTGAATGATTTACTAACTAGCAAATGACTTTCTTTGCTCATCATTCGCTCGTCATATGATGATTGTTTTGACTTCGTATACAGAAGATGTTGACGTACAGTAAATTTTGACTCTAATAACAGAAACTAAATATGAACAAAACTCTAATTCAGGATAAAAGTAGTTGACCCGTTAAGATGATCACCATCTCATCATGGACATGTCGTTTCTGATTCTGTTGTAGTCGAAGAGGGCCTCGATTTGACCGGTACCAGAGAGGGCAATGTCTTGGTCGTAGAGGTATTTTTGAGCCCACTTGGTCAAGTCCTTGTGAGTGACCTCATCGATAGACTTGATGATTTCTTCTTGAGATTCTTCGAAGCCCTTGATCAAACTGTTGACAGCAAGCTTCTCAGCCTCAGCAGCAGAAGACTCGGCCTCAGAGAGAAGCTTGAGCTTGAGTTCAGACTTACCCTTCTCGAATTCAGAGTCAGTGACGGTACCAGAAGAGAATCTGTTCCAGTTCTTCAAAGTGAAGTGAACGGTTTCATCGAGAACCTCAATGTTAGAAGTGCTCAAGTAAACACCCCACAAAGAAACATCAGAGTAACCCAAACTGAAGTGGTCGAAAGAGTCGATCAAGTGGTGTGCAGAGAGGAATTGAGACAATTGAGAACCTTCGAAACCAGAGAATGGAGAGAAGACACCGTTGTGAGCACCGTTGATTTGAGAAGCAACCAAACCGGCGAAGTAGTCAGAAGAACCAACAGCTGGACCTTCAACAGAGATAGCAACGTGGGCTTGTGGCAAAGTGTCATCTCTGAGTCTAGCGTCGGAACCGAGGAAGTGGTATGGCTCGGTGGCTGGCTTAGCACCAGATGGGACAGTCAAAGAAGAAGCGAATTTGACAAGTTCTTCGTGTTCAAGTTCAGAACCAACACCAACCAAAGCGAGGTTAGAAGAGACGAATTGCTTGGACAAGTAGTGCTTCAAATCTTGGGATTCAAGAGTGGCGACGGTGTCAGCCTTACCGTAAACTGGAAGGGCCAAAGAGGTACCTTGGAAAGCGGTGGCGATCATGTGTTCAATCACCATTGGCTTTGGAGAAGCTTCGAACGCGTCAGAGAATTGAGCAGCCTTGGCAGCGGCATCCTTAACGGCGGCTTCATCAGAGACGATGGATGACAAGTCGGAAACGAGAGACTTGAGGGTGGAAAGAGCACTAGCTGCGTTACCCTTAGCAAAAGAAGTAACTGCAAGACCAGTAACTTCCTTTTGGTTAGAAGAGGAAACCTCAACACCAGAAAGGGAGAAAGCCTCCTTGGAAGCCTTGGTAGAGCTAACAACGTTACCGAGCAAAGTCGAAACACCAGAGTTGAATGGGTTTTCGCTTCTGGAACCGGAGTTGAGGTACAAACCGATCGATGAAGTGCTGTGGGAAGTTGGCTTAGTGGCAACGGTCAAACCGTTTGGCAGCTTGGTCACAAGAGCCTTGGACACTTTTCTGGAGGTGGAGAAGAATCTTCTGGATAACATCGTTTCTAGTGTGCTGCAATGGACTGCTGCAATGTAGTGTTCGTAGTACAGAGGACACAAGAGTGTTATGAGAAGGAAGTTCAAGGTTTGTTTAACGAGAAAAAAAATTTAGGATTACCAGTGGAAAACTACAGGGAACTGACGATGGATTCCCCGGTAGACAACTGTGGACACCCGGTGGGAGGTCCGCGGACACCCTGGTATATGTTCGCGGAACGGGGAGTCTCGAATAATCCAATCAGAGCCTTTGAAATATTAATTTTCGCCAGTCTTTGGCTGAAAAAAAAATATTCCGAATAGAAACGGCAGTGCAATCAATTCTGAAGACAGGAAAATTTCAGCGGGCTCCATAACCGAGACACACTAGCTTACCCGGGAGTTGTGGCAAGGTTTGTGGCTGATGAATATAAACCAACGAAATAATAAAAGTAGATGAAAAAAAAAAACTCAGCGAAGGGTTTCTACATTTATAAGACCGATCACCTCCACACCCACACTCACATTCATATTCACATCATGTCGGGCATCGCTAAACAGATGGCACAACAACTTGTTTCGCGTGCCAAGCCAATGAAACGGTTCCCACACCCAGTGCAGGCTCCATCCTCTTTCGTCAACACAAGAGTCCTCAGAGATAACTTTAAAAGACAAATGGTGGCCCAACACGAAGTCACCTCGAGAGCGCTCAAATTTATTGCCAGAAATCCAGCACTTCCACAAAGGCTTCGTCTCGAAGCTCAAGTTCAACTTACTGCAATGCCAAATTACACTAGAACCAACCAACTCAAAGGTCGTTGTGTCGACTCTGGTCGTGGAAAAGGTGTTATCAGAGATTTCCGCTTATGTCGCTACCAGTTCCGGATGCAAGCACTCGAAGGTTTGCTCCCAGGTGTTAAAAAGGGTGTTTGGTAATTACGAAAACTTGTACATACAACAATGAAAATTTACTTTCGATTATTCAAAATGCATGAATTCAATTAAAAAATTACTCCGTATAAAAGCACTATCAACCTAAATGTACCATATTTTCTTATTGATTTACTTTATTTTATTCCCAAAAGTTTTTGGTGTGTTCCTTGTTGCGTCAATCGAAACATAATATTCTTCCCTCCACGGCCTGCGTTTCAGTAGAGTTTTTCAGCGATTGCACATTCGTTATAATTCAGAAATCTTGACGTTAGGCTCTCTGTAAGAAATCTTTTTGGCTAGCTTTCTGAACTTTTCAGACATAGAGTCATCGAGGGGTTGAACAGAAACGTTAGAGTTGCGGAATCCAAAGTTTCTTCTTGTCTGGATGGAAAGGGGGTCATCTTGAACAATCTTAACTCTGTATTGTGCAAAGCTCTTGTAAGTACCGTTGGAACTAGTAGCATCAGCGGCTTGTGCCTTCACTTCCGTTTCTTTATCGAAGAATCTTGGCACCGTCGACGAGAACGATCTAATGCTAGAGGCCCGAGCGGTATTACAGATGAGTGTTCTTGATAACTGTTGGGCGAAAGCTGACATTATGATAACAAGCTGAAATAACTAATGTGTTGAATGATTCAACAATTATTCCGTGATAATCAACGGTCGAATTGACGGCGGGTAGCCCGTATATTTATATTGCTTTTACAACCAATATTTCTGTCAGGTACATGTCATTCATTTGCCTGAATAAAATCTAGCTACGGGCCGGATAAAGCCCACACAGGGGGTGAAAAATGAGTTTTTCTCCCACCTTCGGAGCATTAATCGGCAGAACATGCATAATCAATATACTCAAAGACTATTCGAGCGGCTTTCACATGGGCTCAACCCGATTTCTCATTGTTTGCTAGTGCATTTAAGACAAAATATTTTGGTCACGAATTTTTTTCATAGTGAAAAATCGAACCACGGTTGCAAACGCATGGTAACCGAACTTGGGAAGAGGGGTGCGCGAAAACATAAATAGCCTAAATCTTTGTCGCGATAACGCAAGCAAACCTGGTGCAATCGCTGTTCTCATCGCAATCGCCACATGCTATCAAACACAGGTATCAGCTACACGTGTATCCCACATGATGATCCTGGTTTCAAGTATTGTGGACAAATACTAAATCACCCTTAAGGAATCTGATACTGATATTAGAGTGAAAAATTCACCATCTGCGCCTCTATTCATCTACACCCCTATTTCGCTTTGCCCTGCCTTTCTTTAATCATAATTCAAAAAATCACAGAATCTCATCGGCTCAGACCTTCCAAAAAACAAACTTTGGTTTACATGCATGAGCCCTCAAGGAGTCATGAAAGATTATTTTTTAGCCACAGTTTCTATTCTCCATGTACTGTTTTGATTTCGATAAGGGATCGACAACTTGAATACAGCAATCATCAGAGTCAGTCAGCGTACGTAGGTCGAACTGTCGACTGAAACTCCGTTTTATCGGACATAGTCTCCGTTACAAATTCCCAATTGGCTATTATCTGCTTGGCAGCTGTCGGTCTTGTTAATTTTTACTGTTCGGTCTCCCAGTTTGGAATTTTTCACACCCCGCTTTCTCCGAAATCATCGCTAAATTAACGAGCCACTGCTAGATTATAACTAATATTCGCGGAAACCAACGTCAGTCATCCGAAGACCTTGTCCAATCCCGCTGAGGAAATCTACTGAAGTACTCTATCACAGCTGTTATCAAGTTTTCACTGTTGTGGTACCACTTTTCGCATAATAGCTAATGTCAAATGGATTAGCTCATTTTAAAATGTTGTTATGATTCCTTCCCCTCCCATATTGAAGTCACGTAACGTTAAATAATCATCACCCCCTCTTTTGTCAGCAGCTCGAGCTAATTTTGTCTGAGACTCGCACATGTTCTGATTCAACTGTTTACCTTCAATAACTTGCTGATTTAGCTCAGCTGGGAGAGCGTCAGACTGAAGATCTGAAGGTCCTGAGTTCGATCCTCAGAATTAGCAATTTATTTTTGCTTTTTTGTTTATTTTGATGTTTTGCTGACTGCTTCACTGGGGGAAAAACTCTCAACAACTTGCTGATTTAGCTCAGCTGGGAGAGCGTCAGACTGAAGATCTGAAGGTCCTGAGTTCGATCCTCAGAATTAGCATTTATTTTTTATTTTGATATCTTATTGAAATAATGTACTGGCGACTGTACATTGGCTTCGTCATCCAACAATTAGCTGATTTAGCTCAGCTGGGAGAGCGTCAGACTGAAGATCTGAAGGTCCTGAGTTCGATCCTCAGAATTAGCATCTATTTTTTTTATTTTATCTCTTTTTTTCTCGCTGGAGGACACAGAAGCGAAAATGCTATACACATACATATTTTTTTTGAACTCTCCAGCAAAGATATTTCAGGACTCAAGCTTTGTATTGTCACTCATAATGGATATTCAGAACCCTTCCGAAGATGAATTTGATGAGTTTGGTGAATATACTGAAGGAGATGACGAATTTGGCAGCTTTGACGGGTTCGAGGCACCAACATCACCAACAGCGCCAACACCAGATCTGAAATCAGTGACACAACAGCACCTTTGTGTTTTCAACGGTAAAGATTCAATGGGTTCTGTTGAAACTCTGGTCAATTCGATATTCAATAGGGGAAGTTCCAATACGTCCAGTGATAAAATAGATAAAATCGAATTGAATGATAGATGTTCTAATGTCTACTCAAGACTGGTTCAGGAGCCAGGAAATTTGAGACAAATCAATTGGAAACGTTCGATTACTAAAAGGCAATTGTTTTTGAGTTTGCAAATACCAATTGATCTGGATGAGGCACGGCCAACCAAAAGCAGTCAGGATTTCAGCAATTTCTATAATAACAGTGAGACGGATACTCTGCATAGCCACCATGAAATACTTGTACCTGAGTTCGAAAAATTGGGTATTGACGACACAAAGAAAGATAAATTGATCAAAGAAACGAATAGTCAACTAGAAGGATACTTCAGAAAATTACAACCACTTTCATATTATCAGACGCTAAACGAAGCTGAGCTGAGCGCGAAGTTGGCTGAGTTGAAAGATGTTAAAGGGCAACTATTGGAATTAGCGAGCTGCTGGATGAAGAATCTCGAGGATGCGAGGGCTGACAACGAGTTGTTTTCGTCGTATGTGGAAAATTTGGTGGGTAATACACAGAAGTTGAAGAGGAAGCAGGTGAGGGTAAAGCAGGTGAGATAAACTAAGATAGGAGAACAGCAAGTTAAGCGATTCATTTGAGTCAATTGCGAAGCGGTCTGTGATTGGGACGTAGGTGAAGCAAGTGTTCGAAAAGTTAAGTCATTTGAAACAGGTCTAATTGAATTAGACTTTGGGTAGTGTTGAGGGATATATTACAATTGATGAGCGAAGCAAGTCACCACTTACTTATGTATCATAACGGGCTAGTATCATCACTCCTTGTAGATAGTTCTCATTGATTACTCGCTTTTTGCTCGTCTGAATTGGCGAATTTCATTGTATACCACAAATTAATTGTCATAATATTTGCGGTACATGAAATTGAAATTGTTAAGTCCGAAGATTGCAAATTTAACCAGCAGTAAACCAATCTGAATATTCAAAGAAGTATGCAATATCGTTAAACAGTGATTAGTTTTGTTCATCAATTCTTTGTAGATTTCCCAAATGTGTTCTGTGTTAGTACTTCTCTGAGGCTGAATTTTAAAACAGATTAATTATAAATTATATTCCATGACTACTGATGACTATAAATGATTCGTGATTACGACCACCCGTGACGACTAAAGTAAACTATGAGTCAATTATCCCCATTTGTTACGGCTTGCAATCAAGTATTCGCTTGAGAATATGTTTTTTTGCACGTATTTTCACTCATTATTGGCTTCGTTTATCATAGATCGATACAACCCTAACGCCTTCATCGTGAACATGAACTTATAATTAGGGTATTCAATTGCACAAGAATGATTGAAGACACCTTCAACACTTTCGAACAACCACTCACCACTTGGCTGTTGTCTCGACAATAGGAGCTGGACACCGCGTTCAATCACACTGCGGTCAGGATACCTTGCTAAGATAAGTCCAATTAATGTCCAAGCAGTTTGAACCACCAGTGACTCTTTGGTGCTCACATAAGTGTGTGTTTCTGAACTTTTCATTGATTCACCCCAACCTCCATCCGGAAGTTGTCTAGAACACAAGAAGTCGCAGCCTTTTTTCACATGCTCGTTATTATGGTAGTATTGTTCAGCTTCTGAAAACGCTTCTAATGCAAACATACCCGAGTACGTATAGCAAATTCCCCAGCAACCGTACCAAGAACCATCTTCATTTTGTTGTCTAGCGAGATATCCGAGTGCACGTTCCACAGCAGTAGCAATTTCTTTAGTTTTGTAATTATAATGACGCATATAGTAAACCAAACCTAGAACTGAAGAATCAGTACATTCAACATATGGATACTCAACCATGATATTTCCAAAGACCTCTGCAGGATTCAATAATTCTAAGAGGGTTGTTGCCTTATTCTGCTCATAACTGCAAAATGATCCGTAATCAAATGATCCAAATTTACGTAATCCCACGTTTTGAAGTCCTAAAAGACGATCAACTGCTGGCTGCAATTTTGCTGGGTCATAAAGTCCATGTAAGTCTTTAAAAGCATTAGAGTGCAACACCATGATGATTGCTTTAGCTGCCTCAGCAGTACAGTCACAAACAATATATCCTTGTTCTTTGGTAGAGAATGGCCAGCCACCAATACGTTTATCGCGGAAAGAACCTTCCACACATTCTGTATCGAATTGAGATCGAACGAGGAATTGGAATGCACGACTCACAACGTCATGGAATTCAGGTTTTTCTGCTAATCCCGCAACAAACAAACTTTGAATCGCAAATGAAGCATCCCAAGCTTGTGATCCATTGGTTCCCATCACTGTCATTCCCATTGGTCCTAAGAAGAGTTCTTCGTTTAATCTGTCAAATGCTCTTTTGTAACGTGGACTTTCAGGTCCTTCTTCCAAAAATAAAACCAAAATGTTGAAAGCTCCAGAAACAGGAGCAATTGCAAGATACTCAGTATTTTCCAATTCTTTGATGATTTGCTCATATGCCTTTTTGTTAGCGTAACGCAACATCCAATCTGGTCGAACGTACTTCTCGTATTTGACCATCAACCAGTTGGCAAAATTCAATACAGAAGTGTGTGGATAGTACAAATCAACACCACAAACGGTATTTCTATGTTTTGAAAAATCAATCTCCTCATATGGCTTGGTGTATATTTCGCTACGAATTTGTTGCAAAATCAATGAATCCTCGCATTGAACTCTTCTGGTTGCAAGATATCCCAGTGGAAGATAAATTGCTCTTGTGTGGACCCACCAACGCATCGGATGAATTGGTAACGAATACGGAAGAGTGAATAATTCTGTTGGAGCTGGATTAACACCTTCCCACTCGTATAACTTTAACAAAGACAACCATGCTTTTCCCCAATGCGGAACCCCAATAGCACCTCCAAGTTTGTGAAGAGTGGAACGTGCTTTAAGCAAGACGGGATGATCAGACTCCAAGCCAAGTAAACGTAATATAACATAATTGATCGTAGTTCCAAAACATGTCGACTTATCCACTTCATGAAGCCCCCAACCGCCATCAACTGGATGAGCCGTGTTCACAATGTATCGAATAAGCTCTACACGTATTGGCTCAGGGATTGGAGTCTTGGTGAAGTGAGAAACAGCCACATAACCGATGGTCATGAACATTGGTCCTTTATATTGATTTGGCCATGTTCCAGAGTTTTCGTCTTGAATGCGAGAGAAAAATCTTCCTACGTTTTCCAGAGCATCTTCAACAGTTGTTGGTTTGGAAAGTGGCGTCCTATCAAATGTTTCCTCGTTCAATAAGTACTTTTCAAGATCAGTTTGTTGTTCTGGGTGTGAAGTGTATTCCCAGCGCTGAGCACCAAGTTCGGTGGTCCTCAGTTTCCAACGAGTGGCATCGGTTTTTTCAAGACCAATTTGCTCAGAATAATACATGAGTGGTTAGAATGATGACGATGGGAAAAGTTGAAGCAAGGTAGAGGATTAATGAGAAACGAAAAGGTATTGATAAGGTGATTTTGGAAGTTGATTATTTTTGTTCAGATGAAAAAATTATGATGCGGCAGGTAAACTGAGAATCGAAGCGTGTCATACAGTCAGCTTCAATTGGAAGGTCATTGGGTGGTCGATCACTACTCGGTGACTGACTCAAGGCAAAATTTACTTAGTCGGTTGCCGATAACTCATTGACCACTCGCTTCAATGGTCACTATAGTAGCCCTTTTTGCTCGGTCACGTCATCCTCTACACTGCCAGAATTATTACGGAGTCAGCTACCAAGTAACTAATCGCCACACCAGCAAAATTGTTATTACTTAGCTTGTTTTACTATTAAACAAAAAAACCACAATTATCACAATTATATTGCTTTGCTGATCATATGCTCATCATATTACATCTTCCAACACAACCCATTCGAGTTCACCCCATCGAAGGCCAAACAATTGTCTAAAGTAATATACTGGTTTGTCAAAATCTTAATGACCTCCTGAGAAGCCATTCCTCCCGTAACCGAAGCAATGTTTGTCAAGCATTGACCCTCACACCTTAAAATCTCATCTAAAATCAACTCCAAACCATCCGGAAATGTCTTCAAATCTCTATACTGACAAAGTATGGCAATTGCCTTAGCTCTCAATTCTGCTCGATCAGAAGGCCCTGGAAAATGTAAATTTTCGCTGTAAAATGCCCCAACCGCCAAAAACGCCAAATAAATGCAAACTCCATTTAAGGGGATCGGTGTCCATTGTTCCCCAATATCGAGCAAACTTGCATTGAATACATTCTTTGAACCCCGATGAACCTCAATAAACTTGCAGTTTTTAACAAAAGAACTCAATTCAGCATCATTGATCTCATCTTCATACCTACCTATAGTTTTCAATAGTCTCACAACAAATCCTTTGAACTCTTCCTTATCTGTGTCATGTTTCTCTCGATAAAGACGTTGCAGAGAAGTGTACCGGACCGTATCTGATGTCATATCAGGTAATGAACCACTCAATGGTAATGTACCGTTTTTATTGTAAAATTCTTTCAGTGCAGTCACATAAATCCAAAAAATTGAAGTTTTCTCATCAATGACTCCTGTCTTTGGATCTTTGAACAATTCAGCCAACCTGTGAGGGATTTCTGTTGAATCCTTCAGGATTTGTGCCGCTCTTTTATCAGCCTCCTCTATATTCTCCTCATCTGAGCGCCGCAAAGATTTCAACCAAAGTCTTATATCTCTTGGAGAAGGCCGTTTACCTTCTTTTGCAAGGTATTCCTGATACAATTTGGTCAGAATGATACTGTAAGGAATTTCCGAAAACTCTTTCTCATCCAATTTTTGCAGCTCTACACCATCAATGTAAGCTTGAAGTTCTTTCCACGGCATATCGAGACGCAAATCCTCAATATTGTTATCATGTGTTTCTATTATCGTTTGTTCTGGATAATAAATTCTCAGAAATGCATAAAACCCAAGTGAGGTCACATGTACTAGAGGAACATTCAAATCCCAAAGTAAATCAACAAGTTGTCTAAAATATCCAATTCCAAGTGAGCAGTCAATCACACAGTCGAATTTCTTCCAAAACTTGGTTTGTGTCACTAACACTTCAATTGGCTGTGATTCAGACACCAACTTAACGTCTGGATTCAAGTCTCCCAAGTTTTGGACAACTCTTTCGCCACGCGCATGACCTAGATCGCTTTCTAGCACAAAAAAGTTGGTAGAGAGATCTTCTGAATTCACAACCGTTGTACCATCAACCACAGTGATCCGGCCCACGCCAGGTAACACCAAATTCTTGAGAGTTTCGCATGCAGTGGTATTCGCGTTGATCACACAAATGTGGGATTCTGCAAGCCTTTTCTGACCATTGGGATTCCACAAACGAACCTGGCGGTCATACTTGTTCCCCACGTCTTTATCTTCCATAGTTGGGGAGGGCACAAGAAGAATTAATGATTATTGTTTGGTTTTCTTAATTTCTCCAGTTTTTTTATTGCTTCGCATTATTTCTTTTATATAAATAAACACCATAAAAAAATTCCATCTTCCTGATTTTTTTTGATATACCCCGTTTTAACCAGATACATATTAATTACCTTGAGTTTGAAACTCCTTCAACTAATCACACATGCGGAAGAATCCGGATCAACAATGTGCCCGTATTGCTCCTTGAAAATCTCCTTTTCGTTTTCAGCTTGTTTCTCTTTCACCTCTTTAGGGAAATACAGCTTTAAATAAGCCATTTGAGCGATATCCAAATTCCTCTCATCAGCATGAACAACAACTGCCTGTCGACATAAAGGACACTTATCCTCATCTTTACGTTGTAACTTCACCAAACACCGGACGCAGAACAAATGTCCACAATCCAGTCTTATCGGTTTGAAAGCAACAGAACAACAAACAGGACAGGTATAATCGTCAATTTGAGGAATGATGTTCAGCAATCGTTGTGCAATAAGATAACACACACCTTTGGTCAAAGACCCATTCAAAATATGAAGTTTTTGAGACTGGGCTACAAGATCCGGGAATCTTTCGGTAGAGTTCAGACTCGTTTGCTTATCGAATTTTTTCAAAATTTTGGTAACTGCAATGCTGTTCATCACTTGATAATTAGAAACCTTCAAAATCAAAAAGTTCAAATCTCGGAATCGTTGATAGGCTTCCAGAGAACTTTTGCGTCGGAAACTTTTGCACAACATTTGTTTGTTGACAGTTTCTACGAAATTTTCAACCCGTTTTCTCGACTGATCAACTTGAATAGTACCTCCACCTCTCTCTCTGGTACTGAAAAATACTTCACTTTCGATGTACAATTGGAAAATTTTCCTCCAGGAGTACATGTCCGATTTTTTCGTACCTGGAGATCCAACTTTAGCCACCATAGCTGCAATAGATTCGATATCTAACTCCAGCTCACGTTCTCGCGCCATTTTGAAGTCACTCAACTCATCCAACTCCTCATACAGCGTTCGGAAAAATTTTGTGTCTTCATGCAAATGAACTGTGATTTCATAAAACGGGTTTTCATCAAATGGATTATCAGCAGAGGTAAACGATTCGTCGTCTTCGTTCAATCCAACTTCTTGGATCTTTTCTTTTAAAGGGTGAACACTGTAGGTATAATCCAAATCGCGGAGTTTTTGTAAGATGGTGGCTTGCATCAACGGTGATACTTCAAGTCTAAGTTGTGGCTGATAATTTAGGTCCCCTTTCTGCGTATCATAAGTAAAGCTAATCGCTTCTTTCTTTAAACCTATCAACTCAAGTTCTTCCACCACTCTATTGATACATTTTTTGAGAGCCTTGTATTGAATTGCTTTGCGCTTCCATTCGTCGGGAACTTGGTCCTCCTCCAAAACCTGCTGGAACACCTTAGCGAACTTCATGTCTAGTGATAATTCCAACAGAGTCACAATTCTAGCGCATTATGATGGTCGGCCGATCCAATCAAAGATGTGACTCCTAGACGATACTCCAAAATGGCTATATATGGATTGTTCAGAGCTTTGTTTTTAGGCTTTGGAGGCAAACGCTATCGATTTTTTAACTCTGAGTACTATTTACTTGAAATTTTTCAATGTTTCAATTAAATATTTTTTTTTATCTCGAAAAACGTGTGTGGCACTAAATTTGAAAAAAATTGGGCTTGCTCAACTTTAACGAGTACAAGGCTGTGTTACTTCTTGGAATCGACACAGCCTTGTTTAGCAAATAATGGTGGGCCGAGTGTGTGGATGGATGATTGGTTGCGGTGCTTGAAACCATTCCAGACAGCTCTGGACCCATCACACGAAATTAACTCTCAATAACTCACGCAAATGAATTACTCACTAGCTCCTTCCACAGAATGAAGATTTACCATGATCACTAGAGAAGAGAATCACTAGGTTACAAACAGTTTCATTCACGAGTTTCTAATGACAATACTCAGTCGTCATTTGCTCATCACTCGCTAATTACTTTCATCAAAATGTAAACTTAACAATACAAACAACACGAACTATTTCTTCTTCTTGAACAATCCACCAGCGGTGTTGAGAACCTTTCCACCAACTTTACCAGCTGTTCCCAAAACTTTACCAGTTCCATCGAGTCCAGTTCCCAAAACTTTACCCGCACCATTGATGGCAGAGCCACCAAGATTTGGAAGTTTCTTTTCAGAACTCAAAACAGTCAAGTAGCCGGCAGTGAATTGACATGCAATAACAACTTCACCAGCTGGTTTTCCGTCATCATCTTTCAATGGAAGAGTGAACTCTTGGAACCGATCAGCGAATGGATTAACCTCGCCTAACTTGAAGTTCACTTCACCCAACTTATCGTCTTGTTCAAGACCAATATCCCAATCGTTAACCTTGATTCTCAAAATGGAACTGACTCTGCTTGGTAATTCAAACTCAGTTTCTTGGTTCCATTCAGGATTCAAAGTCTTCTTAATAGTCTTAGTCTTGAAAATTTCCTCACCGTTCAAGTACAATTTGGCAAATGGATCAGATTTACCGTTGGAGTCAGCAGCAGGGAGTTCAATTCCCTTGATAACTTTGATCTTCATGGTACCAGAATTTCCAATAGAGTCTAACTCAGGCAATGCCTTCATAATAACTGGGACCCATCTGGTCTGTAGTCTAACTTCAATTCCGTTGGACAATCTCACCACCTGTGGGCTGTCATATGTAGCTTGAATAAGCTTCCAAGTTGGCATGGTCAACTCTCCAATGGCTGGCTTCAACAAGTTACTACCTTTCTTCTCCACAAATTTGAGTGTAGCAATAGAGTAGTTCAATTCCCTCACCATAGCATCACCAGTGGTGTTAATCTTACTGTTTCTAGGGGAAACACGTCCTGTCTCGAAAGAAGCATAACCACTTTTATCGAAGAAAACTTGGAAGTAACCTTCTTTAGGGAATTTACCATCCAACACGGTAAACACGCATAAACCATTGTTGTATTCTGGAACTTGAGCAAGAGCAAGATCCAACTTTGGCTTGGAATCTTCTTCCTCATCTTCTTCTTGAACAGTACCCTCCTTCTTTTCAACAACAGGCTTCTCACCGGAAGCTTCCAATTCCTTAGCTTTCAATGCAGCAGCTTGCTTCTTAGCTTCTGCCTTCTTCTTCTCGTAGATATCATCTGGAGTCATAACAGCCAACGAAGGGAAGAACGCCATACTATAAGTAACTGTACCCTTAGCACCCTTCTTACGGTGAACCAATCTTCCTTCTTGAACTTCACCAACAGTCTCAATAGGTTCACCCTTCTCGTTGTAGTCAATAAATTCGTTCAATCTCACTTGGAATGAACCCAAAGTCCTGTCTGGAGTGTTTCTTTCCACATCCATAGCTTCAATGGTGATCCTTTGATTTGGAGATGAAACAGGGACATACAGAGCTTGGTGGAAGAGAGGATCAACAGTAGACTCCTTCGTCAATGTTCTAGTTCTTTCAACACCATTGATCATGACACGGACATAAGGATCAATAGTTCCGAGTTTCTCCAAGTTGAGTAAGTTCTCAGCCTTTTCAATATCGAATCTAACAACACCAATTGGATTAGTGTAACCAGCAGAACCTTCCACACCAGGCATTTGGACAGAACTCCAATTACAAGCCATCTTAACTTCACCCAAACCCCTAGTAAGACTCATCCATTCATTTCCAACGTAAGAAGCATCAATGATATCAGTAAGACGGAAGGTAGATGAACCAACAATCTTCTTTTGCTTAGAATTATCTCTTAAAACAACACGAACCTTAGCGTTGGATCTATTGTAGATGATCTCATCAAGAACCAAGTTCCATGAAGCTTCTTTACTTTTCTTAACAACACCAGAAGTCTTCTTCAGTTCACCGTTCAAGTACAACTCAGCAAAGACAGATTCTGGTTTAGCCTCATCGGCACTGTAAGAACGTGCGCCACTCAAAGTCAAGTGAGCCACACCAGTGTTGAGATCAGGTGGAGCACTGTAAGACCCATCAGGCAGTTGGGAACCTTGCAATGTCTTCATGAACTTAAGGTCAATGACGACTTCACCGGCAGGCTTGTTATTTCTCAAAATTGGAAGCTTGATGTCTCTCAGTTCACCTTCGTTCAAGATGTTTTCCAAATCATACAAAACAGCACCCATCATCTTATCCTTTCTACCGTCACTGGCGTTCTCGTCATAAAGAATAATCGACAGTGGTTCAGAAGAAGACTTGAGCATAACATTAACTCTTTGATTCCAAACAGGGTCCATAGTATCTGGCTTAAAGTCAGTTTTAGCTAAAACTTCGCTACCGAAACCAAATGTTAAGTATGGATCGATAGTGTTGTTGAAAGTGTCTGCAGCCTTCAAACCCTTAGCGTGCTTGACATTGATTTCAAGAACACCCAAGGCACCGTCAGCACCATTACCAGAAAGTAATTGCTCGAGATTGAGTTGGAAAGAGAGTGGGTCGAAAACAATTGGACCAGCAAACTTAGTAACCATCTCGTTGATAAACATGAACAAACCAGGTATGTTGAGCAATTCAAACGCAAAGATAGAATCACCACCAATCAACTTGGTAACAAAGTCAAAATGTGGAGCCTCCATGAGCGAAACGTTAACAGTTTGAACATGAGGGAAGTTAGCCATCATTCTCAATCTGACTCTGAATTTAGCTTTGAAAGCAACATCCGAAACAACAACAGGGAAAGTGAAACCAAACAATTTTGCCTTGACAATAACTTCTTGGTTGACACGGTTCTTCACCTGCTTGACAGTGGAGTCATCAAGAGCATTTGGAGTGAAAGAAACCCACCAGTCCATAACAGTAACATCATCATCGGTTCTGTCCAAGGTTCTCACCTTGTCGATCCTTGGTGGTTTGGTACCAATGGTAAGAGTGTGAATCCAAACTTGTTTGATGAAGGCTGGGATTGGCAAACCCGCGAGAATCACATTGACTTGGTCACAAACCATTTGAGAAACAGATGGTTCGAGGAAAACCCAGTACTTGTCCAAAAACACATTGAGCCAGTCCATGGATTCGAAATCATCTTCAATATGATTGACAGAAAACTCACGTTGAGCTGCCAAACGCAAAGAGAGACGGTATTTTCTAATAGAGGCACGGTAGTAGATGGCACATGCAAGAGTAACAAAGAATACAGGACCAATTGAGAATCTCAACCAGCCCAAGAACCAAGACAAGAATCCACCAACGATGACGATACCAACAGTATGATACCAATCACCATAAGCAGCCTCAGGAAGATATTCATCCAAGAAGGTAGAACGGGTCAAAAGATCCATAATCTCATCTTGTTCCGTGAGAACGTCACTTTGTTCCCAACCGGCGACTTCTTTCCAACCTCTGAAAGCTGCTTCATGGGGTTGTCTCTTTTGAGCTTCGAGTTTATCTCTCTCTTCAAGAGCCTTCTTTTCGATTGTTCTGCTCACTGGTGCATCAAGATCCAAAACGTGCAATGCTGCCTTTTCGGTTGCCTTTTCGGCACCTTTTTGTGTGCTGGCATCGGTCTGAAACGACGAATTATTATGTTAGTAATTAGAGTCAAAACATACGGCCGATCTCGAGAAATCAGCATCAAATTGACAATCAATCCCACTCACTTTTGACATTGTCACTATACGCTGTCTGAGACACCAGGTTCACGTCCGTATAGGTCAATTGCACTAAAAATCGCACTTTTGCAAGCTTGTTAATTAAAACAAAACAATTAAACTACTGCTGAATTTTAAAAACTTGTTAAAAACTGCCAATTTTTTTTCTGTTTTTCATGATTTTCCGCAAACAAGCAAAAAAATCAGCTATAGTGAAATTAGCTTTTTGTTCGCCGAAACAATGCAAACGCGCGCCGGCGCGTGAAGGCGCAGGAACTTCCAAATCAAATCCATTTCAAAAAAGCTTCTCTCGCTGGTGTGGCTAGGGAATTTCAAGCATCGGATGTGGCTAGTGAATCCTTCGTCACGCGGAACTTGCTTCGATAATTAGGTGCCTTATCTCATCTCGACATGGAAATAAAAAATTTAAATTTGATGGATTTGATATGCCCATGATTTTTTTTTGGGTTAAACTGAGCTTCATTCTATAGTCTTGCTAACTGAACATCGCAACAAATCTTGTTACATTTTTCAAGAGACTACACATCAAGCACACCGGGCATCCACTCGTATCCATCTACGTAGGCACTTTATTTCCTTTGGACTAGTAGATGCCACCTACAGCTCGTGTAAAGGCAGCTTGTCAAAAGTGCCGTTCTTTGAAACACAAATGTGACTTTGATTATCCCAGATGTGCTCGATGTGCCAAGGCAAAGATTGACTGTTTGGTTATGGATCCAATAACTAAACAACTCAAGCCTAGAAAGTTTTATGGCGATACAAAGACTGCCACCGATTCTGCCACGAGCCCCACCATTAGCACGACAACTACACCAACATTTGATTTCAATCTTGAAAGCAATTGGAGTCTCCCTTGGGGGTTTTCATTTAATAGAAAAACAACCAAAGTTAATGAAATTTCTATGTTCGGCCAAGGTGCACCAAAGGATGAACCAATCGCAACTGATACAATTGCAAGACTTCCTGCTCGAAACATCGCACTAGTTATGCTGGATGACTATTTCAAATACTCTTGGACACAGTATCCGATCCTTCAAAATGATGGGAGCGTGTACAAAAAAGTCAATCGTATCATAGATAGAATCGAATCGCTTGGGGCTCAATCCCTCGAACAACAAGACTACATACTTGTATTACAAAAAGAATTCAATTCCTTTGACCTTTTTGCTCTTTACATCGTACTCGCAATAGGATGTGCCATCAATCACAATGATTTAACAGAAAACTTTGCCAGTGCTCAACAGTATTTTCGAACATCTATCGTCTTCTTCAACAAATTTCTTAATATGGATATACCCGCTTACGTAGTCAAGTCCGGAGTCGAATCTGACAACATTCAACTCAAAACCATTCAATGTCTCTTGTTGATCACATCATTTGGTCTTTTGCAACCAATTTCCCCAGGTATCTGGTATGTCATCACTTCAGCGGCGGGTTTAGCCATCGACATGTCACTTCACGATGAATCCAAACTGAAACGATTAGAAAATTACTATCAACACCGGCTTCCTCAGCGAGAAGTTCCGCTTTTAAGTGAAAATAACTTCTCCGATTTAGACTGTCGAAACTACAGAAATCTCCACAGACGAGTTTTCTGGAGTATCTACTCCCTAGAAAGACAGATATGCTGTTACATCAATAGACCATTTGTTCTTTCAGATTACGACATAAGTGCCTGTTGTGATTTTGAAAATGATCCCCAATTTGTCATTCCACAACATTTCATCAAATTACGACGCATACAGGGAAACATACAAATAGTGATGAACTCTAGAAATCCTTTTCCATTTACCGAAAAATACTCAGAAGAGTACATAACTACGACTCATATGGAACTTAATCGGCTAGTGTCAAATTATTTGGCAGTTCAGAATAAAGAGTGGGAGTCAGATGTGAAACAATCGTTTAAATTTTTGCTTGATTTTGTCCTGCTTAACTACTATTTTTTGCTGCAAAATCTTTACAAACCTTGTTATCATCTTCCTAAACTGGGCCCGAACCATTTAGCAATGCTTTTTGAGACATCTTGTCGTGTGATTCAAATATACAAAAAGCTTTCGTCAATCAACAAAATCAATTACAAATATTTGTCCATCTATTCTATTCATCGATCTGGAATGGGAGTCTTATATTCGATGATCAATTCGAAAGAGCTATGTTTGGACGATGTGATTTTGGACCGAGCGGAAAAGGTCATTGGCGATACTCTGATGTTACTTACAATTTTGCGAAAGGACTGCCCACCAGCAGCCCTTGTACATGACACTTTAGTTAAAATTCACACAAAAACCAAAAATCTCATTGCCAGGAGACGAGCTGAATCCAAGAATGGCGATTTTACTGGAGGCCATCTTGGAATATTATCATCAACTACTGAGGATGTCATTATTCCACTTAATCCGGAACCGTTGGATAATTCAAGCGTTTCGATGAATTTTAGCGAATTCGTTACAAACATTATGGACCAACAGGAAATTAATGATTTAGTCCTTCAAACAACAGAAACCAATTACAACAATCTTTCGCCTGCTGTCAAAGGTATCACCAACCATGGTGCTACGGCAAATAGCAATATTGCAAATCTTATAAACGTTGAGCCGGAACATGGCACTGGTGCTTATCAGGAGTTCACAGATATGAATCAAGTTTGGGAAATGCTTTTCGACAAGCCATTCAATTTAAAGGAAGCAATGTTATCTGGTGCCCATAGTTCTCAATGAACGATTTCCAAAATTGTATTATTATTATTTCATTATTATTCGATATTCATGTAACGATTCAACTTTCTTTCTAAGAGGTCAACGTCTTGCCCGACAGATATATCGTAACCATATTGTACCTGAACCGCACATACACCCAAAAAAGCCAAATTAACATTCCCGAGATCGACTCGGCGAAATTTGGCTAAAGTTTTGGATACTCTGCTGTGTTTATCCATGAGTCCGGTCTTCGGATCTATGTTTGGAATGGAACACCGTGGACATTTGGAAGTGACTATCCATTCCTTGTCTTTGTTAATTTTGAATCTGTGCCAATCATCAGTATCGTGTGCTTTTTTCACTCCACCCAGAACAATGTTAGGTCTAAAATTGGCAGATGAGACAGTTGGGATCGAGTCGGCAGAACCAAACGCCTCCTTAATCTGTTTGTTAACATCCTCGATATCCGAAAGTGACATTAGCAATATGGGGTAGTAGTCTTGAAATTTAGTTACTCTGTATTCTGGGTGTGATCCAGGAATGTACCTTTTTTCTTTGACCAGATTTTGAGGAGAATTCGTCCGAACTAGCTTTCCGTTACATGAGTAGAGCATTTGAAGATCATTTGGTAAATTAAGATCATTTAAAAACTTCTTCAACGGTAATTTAGAAAGTACAAGCGATTGAAACCTGACTCCCCATAATTCCACATCATTATCGAACAAATTTGTCATTTGATTGAGATAATCTGTTGAAACATATCTGGGAAGACTGAAATAATCATTATCTCTATAGCGAACGATGAACGAGTCATTCTCCAATCGGACCCTCACAAGTGCAAGCTGTGGAAACTCTCTCATTGTAACAGATTTGTATTTATTTTCTGCTTTATCAAATTGTCCCAACATGTACATTCTATCACAATCTAGGCCGAACTCCGTGATTGGCCAGCTAGTCACACTCAGACCAGGAAATGACTTAATCGGATACACATTGATTTCTGCAATTTTGGCGGTCGTTTTGGGCAAAAAAAATGTCAGTTTTGAGTTGATTTTATAAGTGAAATTGACAATACATCGAGCCAGTTTGATTTCATTTGACTTTATTTTGTGCTGATTTTTTGTGAGATGAAGTCCAAGATACTTGATGACCGCACTCACAATATTTAAAAACGTTATTGAAACCATAAACGCAATAAGCGTTTCGAACATCATAGCTAGCACAAACACGGAACATCCCACGATAAGGAAAATCGATAAGAATTATTTGATTCTGAATTTTCAATAATTTTTTTCCAAATAATTTTTTTGAGCCTTCTGGGAACTTGAATCATCATCTGAGTCATGTCAAAATTAGTATTGAAAAATACATAAACCGTTTGGATACACTAAATAAATAAATAGATATCGTGGAAAAAAACAAACTGAAAAGCAAAACGTGAGCGTAGAAAAGTTGCTGGGACTGACTGTCACTGATGTTCCTGAATCGTATCATGTGCAACTTCCTTGTCAGAGGAGCCGCGATGGTGATCCAAAAATGAAAGCTTGGAAAGTTGATGCAGTGATTGTTCGGTGAGGGAGCTGAGTGTTGGACTCTGTGGCTGCGATACTGTCGAATTGGTCGAATTGGTCGAAGATGACGAGTAACGTCTTGATGATAAGTTAGATTTAAACCGAAATAGACCCTGACCCGTGCCAGGACTAGGACTCCTTTTCTTTTTCAGACGCGATTTGAGAGGTCTCAGACTGGGAGAGCCAAAATGCGACTGATTGTTGCCACCAGATGGATGTTCGATTTTGATAGGAACATTTGTATCGTTCTTAAGCGTGTGCGTAATTCCGAGAAAGGAGATACGATGCGTGCCTTCTCGTTTTATTTCGGGATTGGGAATACCGCAAGGACCCTTAGCTGGTAGTGTAACCGGAGTAGAGACTGGAGAACTTGAACCTGAATGTCTAGATTCGTTTTCCTCCGTCTCTCTAACAAATCGACGGTAGACATTTTGGCGTAAAAGCGATAAAACTTGTGTTCTAGCGGCCGCGAGAAATTTTGGATGGTGAATTTGTGAGCTGACTGATGAATCCTCGGCTAGGATTTCATCAACCACATTTGCCGATAAGTTTACCTGGTCTATTGAATCTTCTTTGATATAATTGTTGATTAGATTGCGCCATGACTTTCTTATTCGATTTCGTGTTTCTGTATCCGGGTCCTTGTGATCTGTGTTTTGTGGTTTTTCACCATCTTTGAGAGCATGCCCGCAACATAAAAAATGCGAGTTGTCTCCAAAAGACCTGTTCCATAGTTTTTCATATCTGCTTATGTCATCAAGAAAGCGTAAATTCTCAGAGCAATGTGCTTTGTCTGTAAATTTGCGGAAGCTTTTAGGGTCGAACGGTGGTGGTAACGGAGAACACTGAGTACAGGCACATGAAGAGTCTTGCGGCTCATATCCAGTACCATCTGCCCGACTGTAATTACCCGACGAGCCCTCCGAAGTGTCATCGGGACACGGCGAGTACACCAACTGTTCGAGCGTTGGTGCTTCAGAACGGTGGCTGTTGGATAATGCGGCCATTGCCACCGTCGAGTGAAAAATGGTTTTCTTTCCAGATTCTTGACGGACTCTGCGTGAAAGAAAAGAATCTTTTTATTTTAACCTGAAGCAATGAATTCTTTAGTCATACTTTTTTCTAACGTGTGATTTCCTACCGTACATGTTGCAGGGTTACCCGCCGTACGTCAGGGGCAGAAGCAGTCAAAAAAAATAATTATTAAGGACTGTTTGGCAGGGGCCACGGTTATCGTCGAATGCCGGCAGGTAGGGTGGCTGGTCTCTGCAAAGAATTTTTTCGGGGCTTCCCCGGAGAGTCCGTGCGATAAGAATTATCGTGAGGCTGAAAAGGGATATATGTCATAAATTTATTATGTAGCTCTAAAAAAAATTAATTGTAAGTAAACTTGACTGCTTAAAATAAAGGTTTTACCCTCCTCGTTGACATTTCGTTGAACTCAAATTTTCAGTCAAGCATTCATCGCTGTCTTTCGAGCAAGCTGAATAACAAACCGTTTGCCCAGTCTCGCCCCGCCTTACACATTAGACCCATATCAGGGGTGATTTCTATACAAGGGGACACTGTTTTGCCGCTGGGCAAAAGCTATATATGAACAACGTGTCTCCAAACGAATCTGGCGACAGTCCTAGCTCTCGCACCGGTGGTAGTTCGGTGCCAAGGGTTCCTGCTGCCGGAATGACTTCATCCAATGCCACCCAAGCGCCTGAAAGCCCTCATAGTCCGCACAGTCCGCACAGCCAGCATAAAGAGGTTGAGCTTCTTACGCCAAAGTTGTGTCCACTGGGCGATGCAGGAGATGCTGACGTATACCGAATGACTTTATCATCCACACCTTCAGAAGTGACGTCGCTGTCGTTGTCTTCACCACCTCTAACCCCGCCTGCCCGAGTAATAAGGCGCCTTACTCCTCTTGGAAAATTCAGCCCCAAACGCAGATCAGTGTCTCTCTCAGATGACTTGCAAGACCATTGTGAGAGGCGTCGTGAGCTCTTAGGACGCAAGATCACTCGCGTTGCTTCGTACACCGAGTCCATATCTGCAAAAGTGAACAACTTGAACTTTCAACGTAGTCTTCGCAGAGAAAAGATGCACCAGAAACTTGAGAGAGCAGCTAAGAACAAAGAAGATTACATCAATCATAAACGTCTCATTGCCGCCAATACGATCCGCTCCATTTGTTCTTCGGGAACCGACCCATCGCCCACAACAGAATCTCCTGAACTGGCATACTCGCAGTCTCCTATGCCTCCTGCACAAGATCCGAACTTGTTCTTGCCGGCAGACTTCAAGATCATAGAAAACTTATCATCATGGGATAACATGCAAAGAATTGGACTCGTCACCAACATCCCAGATTCCATAGCCTCGGTGAGTATAGAAACTGTCTACAAATTCATTAACTCAAAGGAAGTGGTAAAGCTTATTTCAACACTCTTGGAAGAAGTAGGAGTTACAACAGTTGGGATAAGTGCACATGTTGCATCCCGCTGTTTTTTGTTTGGGCTAGTCCTACTCGTGGAGAAAGATAAGTTTGAAAAATACAACAGGAAGCCAATATACAGTATCAAACTCAACGCCAGTTTCGAATTCCTCTCAAAGTCGACCAAAGACTTCCCTTACTTAAAACAACATCATCTTGATGATAGTTATTATGACTTTCTTCTTGAAGAATTACACTCATATGCCTTCAATGTGTGGAAAAGTTTCAAAAGGTTGGTTACTCAATGTGGCTCTGACTTTGATAAGTTTTCATTTCGGGAGACTTTTGTAAACTATTATTTCCCAATATTCCAGGTATTCAAGTTCAACCATTGGTTTAGAAGTCTTGCTTCGTTGTCCAAGTCTAATGAAGCACTCACGAAACATTTGAATTTTTTGCGATCGATGCGCTCGATTACGCAGGAAACTGATGTGATCATCGACGAGTATAAAGCGATGATTCAAAAAAGTGAGTCTTTCATTAAGCAAAACAAGGAACATTTTCACAAGCTGAAAGCAGACGATCGTTACTTTGATCTAGCTATGATACAGAAAATGGAAATTGAAATAGTGGCCAAACATCGGTCAGTTGTATTGTCTGGATCTTTAACTGACGACAACCCATTGATATCCACTTCTTCAGTCAACGTACATTCAGGACCTGCAGAGCTTCCTGAAAATACACCGAATAACCCCGTTTCTCTTGTTCCACCAACTTTCTCTATTAATAACTGGCGCAAATATCTTTTCAAAATATTGATTGATTACCGCAAGCAAAAGCTGCAAATGAAACTTAAAGCTGGAAAAACGCCTTCTTTCTTCAAAGAGGTTCGCTCTAGTCCTGTCTCATCCGCTGCTACAGATGACAATAGACTTCGAGATTATATTGATTCACAAGTTCAACCAGACATCGAGGCAATAAGGAACTGGCTAGGTTTAAAAACCTACAACGAGGGTTGCATTGAAGCCATAGAGAGGCTGTCTTACTTAGATTCTGTCCAAGAAATGATGGTTGATGTTGTGCAAATGGTGGAAAGATGTTTTTACGCCATGTTCATCGTTATGGAGGATTCATCAAAGACAGTGAATCTTGTTTTCCCTGAGAATACTTCGCATCGCAAAAACAACATTACCATCATATCGTTTTTATCGGATTCGATGTTAGTTTTGAGCAAAATTCGGAGCGCTAAATTGAGCTTGAACGAATACTTTGGAATGGTGTTGAATATATTGACGAGGGAAACGCCTGATTTTCTGAGATATGAAGCAGAAGATTTGCAAACAAAACTGAATCAGATTGACAAGAGTTTTGTTCAACAGTTTGTGGAATTCATAAAGGATTGTATGATCTTCGGTATGAACAACTGTATCAAAAATTGTCTTAAGTTCATTGGGGACAACATAGTGGAATTTGAAAGAGAGATGTTTGGATACAGTACTTCAAGTTATCAAGTTTCTATCAATTTGAGGTATCCCAACTTGTTCAAGTTAATGCTTGCTCACAAACAAATGAATTTCAACGCAGAGTCAGAAAGTTACAGGTTCAAAATCTATTATTATTACAACAGACTTTTCACAAACTTCCTGTGCAGTTCCAATACTTCCAAAAGATATGATATTCCAGAACATTTAGGCAATGTGTCTATTCAGGTTTTGGATTTGAGCAATCAAATTAGAAGCCTAGTGACGTTGCAGTCGATTTCAATCATCGTAATGAGCTATTTGGGTTCCAATCAAGTTAGGCTTCCAAACTCTGTCCCTGATAGTTTCAAAACACTTGAAAACAAAAATCAGCAGAGTTTGTTGAACTTCAATAGACTATTAGTTGAACTTGATGGGTTCCTGATGAACTATTTCGATCATACGGATGCTAATAAATTCACTCATTTTTTCAAACAGGAAGTGTTCAAAATTATTTGCCTCAATTCAAAAGAAAGACTGGCAACTTTGAACTTCGGTCTTTCCAGTCCTGTGATAAATGATATCGTCGAAGAAAACTTCGATTTTAAGAATCTTTGTGGGCTAATCGAGCAAGTTGAAAAAGTGAATATTGGCTCGACTAACGTTAACTCGCTCAAGACAATATACGTCAACTCGACAGCAGAGATTCTATTCAATGAAATGATCAACAAAGGTTGTATCCTTTCAGATGGTCAACAAGGGGTCGAAGTTGCTACAGAGATTGGATCTAGTCAAGTTCGGAATGAAATGCGCCAATCATTGGACGCAATGTATAGCAAATTTTACTCGTTTGAACTGATTACAGATAAATTGCAAACGATTGTGGATGGGTATTATGCGGTTTACAACTTGTGTTTTGGGGTTCATTTTACATCACTGAGTCACTCGTTCAAGGAATTCGAAGAAATGGTTGAATTTGGGCTTATTGATACAAACGGGGAGTACGATGTCCCCGTTTTTTAGGACATTTCGGTAACGATTACTCAATACACCTATCTACCTACAATATACAATAAATTTTCTTTGGGGTGACTAGCTGGGCTGATCTGATCCGTACAATGTAGGTAGAGAGTGAGATTTGGATAGCCGCTTCGCATTTGTCTCAAGTTGTCTATTTTTAGGTAGGATGCAGAAAACGTGAGTTTTATTGTATGAGGACTAGCAAGTACATTAAAGTTGAATATGGGTACGATATTTACGAGCGAATAGGAAGCGAGTATGAGCGATAGCTAGAGAAATTGCGAAGGGAGCCCCAAAAAAGTCAATTAATGTTTGGTAGCCACTTTTGAGAATCGATCCTACGTTGCTAAAGTACCCCTGGATGGCTACTATGCCAACAAATAAAGTATTTACATTTTTGGGGGAATCACATGTCTGGTACCTAGAAAAACTTATTGTTACAATGTGGCATGCAACAGTTTGATAAATTACTCAATTTGAGGTAGAAACAACCTTCTCTTGCAGAACAATATGTGGTTTTACGATAGTTCAAGGTTGTCAATATATAAAACTTGGCGGGTCGTACGATGTTTGAGCAAATAAACTATTCAAATTATTGTAAACCCCACAAAGATCCAGCTAGTTGGATAAGATGGAAGTTTATTGGTGATAGATTGCTGGACACTATGTACATGTGTACGTTACTTATCGGGGAGAATGTGACCAAATATGCATCGCGGTAATGTTGTAGCCCGGGACTGTCATACTTGAGTACCCTTCAGGTCCCAGATCCAGTAGATTGATAAAAAACTGATCTGCCAGATAAGTGCGGTTGAATAATTGCTGTGCAACGATTCGTTATAAATTTATTGAACGGAATTAAAAACTGTGCTTGTGTGCAGTAGTGTCTGACGGAGTTCGTTCTCAAGAAATAACACGCCAAGCACGCAATTTAACGATGTCAAAAAATAGATCGGTCTAACTATGTTGGTGGTATATTTTTCGGCGAGATTCTCGACCCTCATCAATGCACGCTGATCGATGCAAGTAGTGCGCCAGCTCTTCTAGGGCCCAAGCAGGGATTTCTGCCAGATAGTCCGAATGTTACATGACGCAGCGGAGAGCACGCCTTGAGAATAACATATGTTATGGCCTTGGCATTCTCCAGTCTGCTGAACATTGAAACGTCAATGCACTGACAGGCATATGCATACACCTAACTCGGAAATATTTAGACATGCATGCAGAATGTTCTTTTGCATATATCAGAATTATTTTTCTTTTGTTTGTCGAACGACCGCTATGGCGGTAATTAAGAAAACCTATAGCGAATTGGGGTGGCCCGTGCAAGCTCCGATTGGTACAACAAAGCCAGTATTACTTGTTTGCAGGGTTGGCTTAGCAACCAATAAGGCACGCCCCAGGAGCCCTGGACCATACGGCTTATGCTTTGATGCGCGAAAGTTTCCTCGAGTCTAAAATCCGTTTGGTTCTTTGCATAAATCTGCCATACGAGTACGGCATCTCAGGGTAAAATCAGCTTCCCCACTATTTCTGAATAGTAAAATAGTGGTGCCAACCCGCGGAAAAAAACGAGTCATTAAAGACGAGCGACGGCGGAATGAATCGTAGGGAGGAAATGTTATTTTCTACCATCAGCTCCCAGTACAATAGGAGCAGCTAATAGCAAACACTTTTCTCGTGCTGGTAGCAATCCGCACAAATTCCACAGAAAAGGTAGCAGAATTCGTCGATATAGTCTGCTACCACTCGCTACGCATATCAATAACATTAACATTTTTTTTATACAAAATGTCCATATAATCTTATATGCCTGACTAATCCGATAACAACAACAAAAGCTAAAGCTATCCAAAAATGAAACAAAAAACGTAGTATTCCTTGTAAAAATCCTCACTCAACAAGAAATATCGACCCTTATTAGAAAATTGTACGACAAACCACTGCAAATCCCGTGTGCAGAGAGTGTACCATGCGTATGCGCTCTTCGGTATATGTGCGAAAGTCCGAGTCCGTCTCCATTACTCTTCAACCTTGTAATCAACAACCCCTCTGAGAATTTTGATTGTACCGAACCATTCATGCTTCATTTCGTCTGGGTTGAATTGATTATTCTTAGAACGGTTTCTGCGCTCACTACCGGGAACAGGCCACCTGCACCTGATCATCAACCTCGAACACTCCGAACATGTAGGACGTGTCTCACAACACTTCTTCTTACGTCTTCTGCATGTCAAACATCCATTTCTAGATCTTTTTGGTTTGTCTCCAACGTGACCAGGGCTTGAGCTCAAGGAGTTTCTGCTCTCAGTAGGTGAAGTGCATTGTTGCAACTTGGGACTGGCGTCGAATTCAGACTTCTTCACCACTTTGTAAGTGCATGTTTCCATGTCATACACAAGTCTTTCCTTGTCGCCATCCTGTTCCGAGCGAGGTTTCTCAAAATCTTGTGGATCCCTCAACTTTTGTTTCTCAACTGTCGAACCATTCAAAAGGTCTGAGCCAGCCACAATCTTGTTCCGTCTCAGAGGATCGTAACTCTGGTGCGTAGATGAAGCAAAAGTTGGGCTAGGAGAAAATGCTTCCCCGTGTGAATCTTCAGCATTTGAGAAATTATACTTGTAATGATAGTTACCAGATGGCACTCCAAGTGGCTGAACGCCACCATTTGGAGCTTGATATCCGCCATTAGTTGGTGGTGCTGGGTACTCAAACATCATCATCACATTTTGATTGTTACCATGTCCCACACCTGGGTGATGATTTTCAGAGATCTGAGGTTGTGAATGAGTGGAGGATGAACCAAGTTCAGGCTGACTTTGCAGGTGACTGAGTCTGTTGTAATCGAACTTCAGTGCCCCTGCCCCTCTAAAAGCATTGTAATTTGGCCCTTTCGTGTCCATGATGATAAATGTTCGAATCGCTATTATTATTGATTGTAGAATTTCACTAGAAGCAGACACAGTTTCTTGATCCAAAGGATCACTTTTGGACAGAATTTTGTGTCTCTTTATAAGTTTATTCTCACTGGCCAATATCCCTAGATAACCGGATTATTTGGCACCTGTGCATTTGCAGACGATGACTCCGCAACACTGAAGACAACCGGCTCAAGAATCAGCTAGCCAACAAAGTTCACACGTACAAGCCGGCGTCACCTCTATTTTTCGTCATATTCAAGTATCCATGCATCAAATTGGCGCAGAGAAGATGCATTGCTGCAGGCTAATTTCTGTCTCCTGTACACGACGCTTCTCTTAGAGGCGGCTTTGTTGTTTCTTTTTTCTGAAGGTATCTTTGAGAAGAACCGCGCTTCCCCTCAATTGCGCGGGTTTTTCAATCACCCTACAATATAATAATTGACGTTTATTCCTTTCCCACCTACCCGAAGGCGTAGGCGACCTGCATAGAAGAGCTGTGGGATTGCATACGAGCGCATTTAGCTGCGTCTGTCTGGACCGACGTCAGTGTAAATGACAACAGACACAAGAAATTAAGGGTCGAAAAGAAACAACGCAAGCAAGGGCCTTAGCAGCTGTCAGGGAGCTACTTGCATGAGACCGAGACACATTTGGTCAAATTAGTAACCACGGGTTAAATTTAAAAAAGTAACATCCGTTTCTCGTACAACGTCGTTTACACCCGATAAGCTGGGTTTAACACATTTGAAGCTGTCATGCCTCGCAGATGATAACATAAGGACATGCACCGCGTTATTTGAGCGCCACAGTCTCCCACTGCGTATTAATAGCATCAATTGCAGGATATTTGACCAACATCCACGCGATCTTGAGTTCTTATCGCATTGTAGTTTCGTCTGAGTCGATCGACGCGTTAGATCTTTACGCGTATCGTTGAAAAAAAAATATTATTATGTCTCGTCTCACTTACTTGATCAACATCGTTTATCCTAACTTCTTTTGTGCTCCACCGAACCAATGCCATCAGACATTTCAAGAGACCTCCAATCATCAATAAGATCGTTACAAAACTCTATTGGGTTTTTAAA
This sequence comes from Ogataea neopini, assembly GCA_030578575.1. Taxonomy (NCBI): domain Eukaryota; kingdom Fungi; phylum Ascomycota; class Pichiomycetes; order Pichiales; family Pichiaceae; genus Ogataea; species Ogataea neopini. The sequence continues at coordinate 850,822 of JAJMSO010000002.1, forward strand.
TGCAGCGATTGAACCGTTAAGTCGGGTTACAGCAGACGCACCTACTTATGAGAATGTCCTCAAAACAAAAGCAGTTTTCGATGTAATTCAAGAATCAGCAGTACAGCGCAAAGCAGAAAGTGTCAGGGCATTTGTTGAGCCAAGAATCACCCGTGACTACGAGTTGCTCCAAGAAATAATGCGTGATTCTCAAAACAAACAGGAACGTATCTACAAACAGATTTACCCTCTGGAGAAAAAGTTGGAAAGAGCAAGAAACCAACAAGTTGGTATGACTACAAAAACTCAAAAAGTTAGAGGCTCGAAAGATGATATTGCCAAGCTCAATAGTTTACGCGCACAGAAGTTGAAACGGCTTTGCGAAAAAGCTAACACGCGTTAACAATGTATCTCTACACACAATTGCGAAAGTTTTCAGCTATTTTTCCAACAGTTTTCTCTAAACTCTCCAGTTTTATGCTGATTGACAGCAAGACAGGATCGGAGGTCACAACATCGCAGGATTCTTGAATCGTCACTACCGTTGGATTACCTTCGTTATCAATGTACGTGACAGACTCTTCGAGGTATTTGCTTGCCATTTTCACTAATGTCGAGTATGATGGGTCCGAGCTAGAGTTGAAGATTGACTTGATCGTAGACCCGAATCCAGAAGAATCGTCCTCCTTTGCGCTTTCTCTTTTCCTCCACTCCTGGAGTTTTCTATATTCATCCACCAATATATTCGAAATAGACCGCGAGCGATCCTGTGAAATTTTGGCCCGCACACAATCCGCAAACGACTTTCGGTTATCGTAGTCAACAATGAGGTCCCATGGCTTCTGTGTGATGGCTTTGAGGTTTTTCAAATCTATGGAAATATCACTGTTACTCACGATAAAGTCGAGCGACGTTGTTGATGGTATCACCGGGTCAAAACTTGTAGCTGCTGCACGAAATTTCGGGAACATGTACTCTTGTTTTGGCGTCAAAAGGGATCTCCTGGCCAGGTCGATCTGACTGTAAAGATTCTCTATGTACTTGAGAAACACTGAATGGTCCAGCTGTGTATTTTCCAGTAACTTTTCCAAAGTACTGATCGAGTTGTATATCGAATCATGACAATCTAAAATCTGTCGTAGGATCAAGACCCGGTTTTCCCTCAACTTGAGGTTGAATACTTTACCTCCGTTAACGTGTTTCGACTTCACTGATATGTTGAGTCCAGTAATTTTGAAATTTTTCCGTGTGATCACACCTTTCAAAACCTCTGAGTTATGTGACGACAATGGTAACTTGAACTCTTGATCATTTTGCTCGTCAATTTGTTCCAAGCAATAAGTCAGGCTCTCCTTTATGGAAGGCAGTTGGGGTCTGATTATCTCATCAATAAGCCAGTTGATTTCTTTTTCTGTGTCTGCTTGTAACGATGGCCGCGTTTCACCCGGGAATTGTGCACTGGAAATGTAAAGCTTTGTGGTCATTATGAGAATATCATGTATTCGTATTGCCAGAAACAATTCTTGTACTCCAAAGTAGTAAGACTAAGTGTTCGAAAAACTAGAAAATCTGCCGTTGGTTCGAGCTAAGAATATTTTCCCATTCTTGGATTACGTAATCACACTATGCAGAAATGTCATTCTTATCAATGTTCTCATTAATAATATTTTACATGTCTAAAGTAAATATTTTTCTCGTTACATCCAAGTTGATTACGATTCACTCTACTTGTTCCGCAAACAATAACTGGTTTGGCAGAAAAATAGTAGAAAAACCTTCCCAAACATTACAAATGATGCAGGTTCTCAAAGTGATCTGAAAACATTACAATCTGAAGTCATTACGTAAACAGCCATGCCGGTTTTCTAGTTTTCCAGTCTCCCATTTCAAGAAAAACCATTCACGTTTGGCAGAATCTTCCGCGAAAACTTCAATTTTTGTGAGTGTAAGGATGTAATTACTTTACCTTTTTTGACCAACGCGAAAACACCAAAGTTCAAATTTCCAAGTAGCCCATTCTTTTGATCTGGTACATTGCAGGTGTCCATTGAATTGCGCTGGATGTCACCCAGCTTTTGTCAAGATGTCGAGCATAGATGATGATAAAATGGATCCAAACCTCCCAGACAGCCTGGCCTCAGCACTTCTGAATCATCCATTAGACTACATTGTCCCAAAGCAAAGTCGTAAGTAAATGCTCAATCAGTCCTGCGAACTACTCAGCTAACATTTCACAGTTATTCCGTTCAGTTCTCCTTTTGATGTTTGGTTATCGGATGAAAAGATTCCTATTTTTGCCCATTCAAACTCTGGGAAATCCCTTAAATCATCAAAAGCTTTAGACTCTGAGATCCTTAAAAACTTCGTTATAACCGAGGATCTCGGTGAACTTACGTTCAAAAAACCAGCAATGCGATATGAAGCAGTGAGGAGTCTTGCGTTTCCGGCAGAGCCTACCAAGACGGACACCCCTCTTCTGGAAGAGGCAATTCTTTCAAAAATTAGCCCAGTATCAAAACGACAACTAAAGAGACCAAGAATCAAAGTGAAAAGAATCAAGCTCAATGCATCGCCCACGTCACACGATATTCAACAAATGGTAGAAAGTTCAATCAAAGGGGACAGCGAAGTCCAGCATCATCAACAATGTGATTCGTCCCAAAATTATTGTAACATTCCTCCAATGAGACCCCAAACCAACTCTGTTTTGCACATTGACTCTATGGAATTCCAACTTGACTCATTATCCGCCCTAGAAAAAACCATCACTGCAATTGGCATGTTCGATGAAGATTTTGATTTCGATAATCAACGATTCTGGAGCCCGTATCAAATATCAAGCACCCAAGACTATACGTATCTGATAAACTTGGAAACTTTTAACATTTTGGAAGAAAACATGCATAGATTGTGGTACAAGGGACAGTTTAAAGAGTTAAAACTTGAACATTTGGTGAGAATTAATGATTTGGCTCTTAGATCACTGACTAATTGTCAGGAAGTTTCTTGGTCGCTCAATAAAGATACCCATCAAGTGCTAAGACTTGCTCTTAACTGCTGCAAAGCCTCTATCCTTACTATGCTTATCTTTACCAGTGAAAGACCGGAAAAACAGCTTCATCTAGCTACACATTTGACTTCGGTCTTTGACTTTGTATTTGCTTTTGGTGAAGAGATTTTAACGTTACAGACAAATGAAGGGATGGATGTTCTTGATGATGAGGTACAATTTTTGAATTCTGTTGTCAAAGAATTCATCAAGATCTTGGATTTAATTGCTTACTTCGCTCAAACTGTCCCAATGGATGACAATGTTCTAACAAAACTTGAGTTTTTCTGTCTTAAGATCATCTTCATTAACATCGACCCAAAAATGACCCATGAAATTACAGACTCCAATTTTGAACGTTTACGTCTTTCTGCTTCGGAAATAATTCACATGGCATACTACAAAAATCCTGAACAAAGAAGGTTTATCATCAATGAAATAGTGAATAATTTCGACAAATTGTTACCTCATAAAACTCTTTCAAGACAAACAAGACTCTCTAGAGGAGTCAGTGTTCAATTAGTATCTCTTTTGATTGTTAGACTCATACAAAGCATATCTGTGGCAGACTACCAATTCGAAAACTCTTACTGGTTCATTTTAGACCAATACTCAACCAAGAAGAGGAAACAGTTCGCTGAGCTGAGCGTTGGTATTCACACTTATCTGCATGATATTACTAAAGAAACTACAGATACGTGTAATGAGATTGCGTCGATTCTGCTGAGTAGAATTGCAGCAAATCCAGAGCTCAACAACAGGAAAGTGCTTGAAAATTTCATTGAAGATTTACTGTTGATGGTAACATTTACAGAGTACCCTGCTTGTGAGTCACTACTTGAATCACTCATGAACACTTTGATGTTTGTGTTCAATTCAGAAAAACATGCCTCTCAGGTTGAGGCATTTGCATTGGAAATGATCGGATTGATGGGTACGAAGATCCTGGTTTTCAAAAAGAAACAGAAAGTGATAAAGTTCAGCCCTGAAACTACTCTTTCAGACTACAGGTCCCTCTTGAAAAGTTACTTAATAATCTTGCAAAGTTTACGATTCAATAATAAAGTGGAAAGAAATAGCTATAATTTCTTGGTTACAAGATTACTCATGAGCGCTCACACTCTTTGCAAGAGTATACAAAAGTTATCTGAGGAGAATGACGACAAAATTTTGCCTAATTTATCTCAGCTAGAGTCTTTGACAGAGGCCTTGGAAGTGAAACTTCTCAAGTCATTGAATGACCATCAGCTGACTTTGTATGGCAACGATTATCAAGAAACTGATGTTGATCAAGAATATCTTCAAATATTGCATTCACAGAACTTTTTTGGAAGCTACGAGAAATTCATCACTGTGATTGTCAAGTCCCTTGATCATCCAAAAACCAAGTCCAGAAATAGAGCCGTCAAGAACTTGTCGTTGTTACTCAATCGTGACCCTGGGTTATTGACTGTTCCCCTCATCAAAGACTCAATTTCAGCTAGACTAATTGACAGTTTTGCTTCTGTTCGTGACTCAGTCATTGATTTGCTGATTGCATGTGTGGCGAAAAATCCTGGGATCATAAACGATTTCTACATGATCATATGTGACCGTTTGAACGACAATAGTACCAATGTCAGGAAAAAAGCCATTCATCTTTGTGTTCAAATGTATCGTTCATGTTCCAGCATTGAGCTGAAATCACGAATTGGCGAGAGACTTCTCAGACGTATTGATGATGAAGAGGATAATATCATTGATCTTGCCACTTCACAGGTTTTTGGGTTATGGTTTATGGATTTATCCAGTGATTCTAGTAAAGAATTATCAAAAGTTTGGATTTCCATTACAACATCAAGCAACATGAACTGGGATTATTTCGAACGATTCTTCAAAGAAAAAGTTATATTCCCAAACCGGTTAAATCAGAAATTGCAAAGCCAAATAAAGTCAACTCTGGATACTGTGATTCAAGATAGGTTGACATTTGTGACAAGTAATGTTCATGAAGAAGAGTTGAGACCAGAAATCGAGAGTTCAATTGGCTTGTTGGCAATTTTGGTGAAATGTGATGGATCATTGCTAACTCAGGACCAATTAGTGTCTTTGCAACCATATTTGACGGATGACAGCTCAACAGGAAGTTCATTGTCTTACTACATTTTACAAATTTTCAAAAATACTCTCCCACAAATGGTTGCTCTCAAAACATCTTTTGTCTCCCAGTGTGAGTCTTCTTTGTTGAGCAGATTGACCAAATTCAACGCTCGGGAGCTTGATGAAGCAATGCCATGTTTGTGGCTTCTGTCGAAATTGAAGAAAGACACGATCAAGCTGGCTAGAGCCTGTCTTTCTTCTTTGATGCTGATCAGACCTTATCTTGCTAAAATCAAAGATCCCAAATATACACCGGATAACAAACTTCAACGTTTGCTTTTTCTTTTGGGTAACTTTGGCAGATACTGCAGACTGGAACAACATAAGAGTCTCTTCATTTCCTCCAAATTGAACATGAAAGAAAACGAGTCAATCTCCGGATTTCTCATCAAGCATCTTTTACTATTCTGTGACAAAAATTTGGAGTCAAGTTTAAAACGGGTTGCTACCAAAAATCTTATCAATGTTTGCATTGCACATCCGAGCTATTTCATGACCGGACAGGTCTTAGCTGTTATGGATGAAGTTTTCGAAAATTCAGACAATCTTTACCTTCAGGATGTTGTGATCAATGGATTGTCGACATTCTTAGAGCTTGAAGAGAAAGCAACAATTGCTAGAAATGGATTAGAAAATAAAGACTCAAAAAAAGTCAAGCTGGATGTTCAAGTTTTCCATGGCGAGTCATCTGAGTATGTTAATGATGGAATCTGTTCATCTCTCGTGCAACGTTATTTGAGTCCAGTTCTCAAGACTTGTTTGATTGAAGAGTCTGAACACTGTCTCCGTGCTGTTTCATTTTTAAGACTCATTGTGAAACTAGGGTTCGCTAATCCCAAACTTTGTATTTCCACTATTGTGGCCCTCGAGTCTTCTCAATCTCCTGCAGTGAGATTAGTTGCCATGGCCATGCATGCAGACTTATTCGAAAAGTATGAGTCTTTGATTGAAACAGGCTACATTGAAGGTTTGAAGCGTGCAGTTCGTTACCGACAAAAATACTCTAAAGACCTGTTTGCGGAGACTTCTCTCATGAAATGTATGTTCAACGTCCTCGGAGACAGTAAGCCTGCTTTGAAGAAGCTGATATCTATCATTTTGAAATCTTTCAAGATGATTGACGCAAGGAAAAGGACCGGGGATTTGACTTTTGTGAACAACTATGTTGGGTTCATGGTCCATAATCTTTCTGATGTCAATCTAAATACCCAAGAGCAAGTGCTCATTCTCGTGTGTGGCTTGGATAAGCTGATTGCAGTAGAAGGGACGACGCTTATGGACGTCATGGATACGCAAACAGAGGTTGATTGGTTGACACTATCTTTGACTGCACGTCCAATATTGGCACTTATCAAGCTCAGACAATTTCTAGCTTACAGTTACAATATCACAAGTACGAAGATCGAGAAATTCCAAGAAAATGTCAACTCCAAAGATTTCAAAGGTCATATCAGCAGAATCGAATTTGATAAATTGGAGCTTGCGGATTTGGATTTGAAACTAAAGATCAAAGATGAATCGTTCAACAGAAACCTATGCACAAACCTCTGTGCATATGTGAACAATGACTCATTGATATAAACTTATATACCGATCAAACACTTCTCATTGAAGTCTGATCTTTTGGATATATACAATTTCAAAAGATTCTTCTTGAGGTAGATCAGTTTACCTTCATGACACAAGTCTTTCAATAATTCAGGTTGACATGAGAACAAGTTGGTGAGTTCTCTCAAGATCGAGAAACTTTCCTTCATACTTTCCAATCCCTCGTAGTTATCGAAGATTGAAACGTAGTGGATGATGTCCTGTGTAACTGTCAAAGATCCAGTAGAGTTGATCTTGAATTTGGTGAAATGCATAATGAGTAAATTGAGTAAACTCGACAAAATCCTCTTGATGATTTCGAACTTCAACACTGGGTTGAAACTCAAATATTCATACAAAGAATGGAAAACTTTGTCCGTAAACCTTATAAGTTTGTCGCAGGTTTCTGTCTTATCAATCGATGGTTGGTTCGCACTGATTGGCATAAAGTCGTCCGCAGATTGATTGTTCAGAATAGTCTTCATGTTTCTCTCCACAAGATCCAACAGCTCATCCAAAATGATGTTGATTCCAATTTCAACGTCCTGGAGATACGAATTGAACAACAAACTAAGCTTATTTTTGGTGATATCAGACAAAATAAGAGGATAAAAGAATCTTTTCACAACAACGGAAAAGAGATAAACCTGCAACAAAATCAAGTTCAATTGGTCCAGGAAACTCAAATTAAGTTCATTGGAGTTGGATCCAAAAAAGGAAGTGAGCTTCTGTTGTTGGATTAGGATACCATGGTGATATAAGGATTCCATACCAATTGCCACATAAGAATTACCGAAATTTTCAAGCAATATATCGAAGATTTCCATGGAATATTCGTTAATTTTGCTTGGCACCAATTCAATTGATCTGGTAAGAGACTCAACAACGTACTTCAATATTTTTTCAGCCACAACAAGAGATAATTCTGATCCATCGGAGTGATCAGGGGCAGGTTCAGTGACATTGTTCTCAGAAGCGTTTCTACTGTGTCTATGAGTAACATTATTGATATTATTGATGATACCGTTGTTCAACGTAGCAGAACGCAATTTTGATTTGGAAAATTTATCTTTGAGCGAAGACGTTCTTTCCATGTTCTTTATGAAGTTTGAAATCGAAGTCAGTTTCCGTGACTTCTTAGAGTACGATAATAATCTCTTTGTAGAGTTTTCCCTCTGAGGTGCTTGAGGCCGTTGATCTTGAGCTAAATTCAAAGGACCCTCTTGTTCCTTTTCATACTCTACTGCATCGGCACCATGACTATCTTTGAAGTGAAGCACTTTGTTTTCCAGTAAGTGTTTTTGTATAACTTTTTCATTTTTCATTTCGAATTTTGCAGTAAGAGTTTCAATAAGTTCAAGCAGATTCTCCTTTTCGGTTCCAAAGTATGCATCCTTCTCTAGGTACTGTTGGAAAATTAGTGTTTGGAATCTATCAAGTTCCACTGCTATGTCAAGATCTTTGTCCATGAAAAAGGTTTTAAGCTCTTTGGTGAGTTGGAACAAATTTGAGGATAAAAGATGCAACATGCGAAGCTTAGACAGCTTGGAAAAAGACAAAGAAACTTTGAGTAGGTACTGAACGCGGGTGTACACGAGTTCGTTGTAGAAGCGGTCCAACAAACAAACAATGACTTTTTTGGAATTTTCTTCAAAAATTTGTTTCACAGAATCAAACTCTTCAAAAACAATTTCTTTGAAAGCACTAAACAATTTCAGTGTGACTTCATCAAGTTTGAAATTGTCGAAGTCTGGATTACTGAGATCCCACCAGTAGTTCTCTCCAACATTGAGCTCTTCATCTTGAAATTGGCTGAAAATAACGTGTTTGTTAATAAAGAAATTGACAATATTTTCTCCATCATTGAATTTAAACAACACCTCTGAAAGCTGATTAAGTTTCTCGTAATCTTTCAGGTTGTAATATTTGTGAAATGATTCGAGAAGTCCGAGTTCGAACTTCTTGCATTGATCCTGGATCAATTGACTACACTCCTTGGACCGTGGAAGATCGTTACTGGCCAGTTTTGTAGAAAGTTTAACCAATTGTGTAAGTGTGAGTGCTGTTTTGGCCATTTCATGCGCTGGTGGGGTCATGAGTCCTGCTGGGGGCTCTCCTTTAGTGTAGAATTCATTGTAACACTTAGTAAGATAAATGAGCGACACCGTGTTTTCCTTGAGATTGTTGGTCTTCGTAAGTTTCTCTCCAAGTGGACGAATATTTGTGCTGATATTCTCGACTTTGATCTCAAGTTTTGCAAATTTCTTGTTGAGTTGTTGGGCTTTTGGAGCTAGAGTTAAAACGTTAGCGTAATGTTCGGATTGTTTAATTGTTGCCATTTTCTCAAGTTTCGACTTCCGAGTCAAACATTCTTCACGTAGTTTGTTCAACTCTTTGAGTGTCGCTTCAAAAGTTCTGATGTAAGGTTTTGGATCTATTTGTTCAATATCATCGCTATATTCATCGCCACGATCTAAGTTCTTTGATAATTTTTCAATGAACTCGTGAACTGTCAGACCGTCTAAGAAATTATTCAGCGTGAGCAATTTCTTTGTCTCTTCATCAAGCTGATTGAACGAATCCATTGTGGGATGGGATTGAATTGAAAATAAAAAGGCAGATCGCTAAAGTTTTTGTTAGTTTTTGTTTATAATAAAATAAAAGTGGATGTGTTCAAACAGAAAAATATCCTTTTGTTGCGTCGCGTCGATTTCGCTATGGTCGTTCGACCTGATCAGACGACGTCTTTCGCGTCTGTGGGGTTTTTGCCACGTGCCGGTTTCGCTTCGTCCTCGCTTAAACTTTTGAGTCATTGGAAAAACTACTAAGCGACTCGAAGCGAAAAAAATTCTTGCCAATTTGTGGGGAGGTGGCCTCAAAAAAAAAAAAAATAATGATAAAAAAAAATTAACTCAACCTTATATGCTGAGCTGTCTTTCCAAAATTATACGCCACTATATATAAACAACCCCTCCAGGACTATCCATTGGCCTACACAAGCTCATATCTGTTGTCAATTTCAACTAGCAGGTGAAACAGGCTGAACTCCAGCGTTGTACTGCCGAAGTGGAAGGTGAAACAAACTAGAGCAAGTATAGTATGAGTGAGATATTGACACCGATGGCGGCTGGTTTGACGTCCAGACTGGTTGCATCTGGGATTGTGACGTCCAGAATTACACATGGACACGCTTCTGCGTCTGTTCCTGAGTCTGGACTTCTCTCCCCAAGTTCCCCAGTTTACGCGACAAGTCTCGTGAAGGTATGTTCTGCAATACTACAGATTATGTTCCCACTTTCGACTCCCACGACATCTCCTTTAGAAACGTACATTGAAGAGGTGTTGAGAAGGTCACGCAGCTCCGTTCCAGTGCTGCAAATCACCGTTTACTACCTGTTGCAGGTCCATGAACGACGCGAACGCAAACGTGAACATGAACAAAGAAGTCTTACCAATAGTAAAGACTCTCTACATTGTCCCAAAAGATGTTTCCTCACATGTCTGATCCTTGCTTCAAAGTATATACAGGATCAAAATTACACTTTCAAAGCCTGGCATAAAATTACAGGCCTCAGTGTCGCCGACCTCAAAAGCAATGAACTCAAGATACTCAATACCCTCCATTATGAATTGTACGTTAACGAATCCAAATTCCACAAATTAAATGATCTATCCAACAGAAGTGTCGCTTTGATTATGGCATCTAGCCAAAACGCTACCAGTTCACTAAGCTCGCCTTTCCCATCACCTCCTTCGTCTCCTACATCCGAGTCTTTCCAATCATCCGATTGCTACGCGACTATGTCAATCAATCAGAACGTGTCTTACACGACAAGCTCCACTAAAGGTGTTGAGCAGAATCCAAAAAGACCCGTTTCTGTTGGTGTGACACTGGCGCGGCTTTTGGCTGCATTTTTGAGCTCAATTCGTAGTGACGACAATTGTCTTGCTTCGAAAGTTCATGCTACGAACGATTGTAATGACAAAAAGAGAGGACGGTGCGATGACGACCTCGTTGAGCAGGATGCTAAAAGACAACTCGTGGTTAGTGTATAATTTATTTTATCTAATCCATCTCTAATGTTTTATCTATAATGTAGAAATGTAAAACGAGCCCCATGCAAACAGTCCACTAACAATCGCATACTCAATTACAGCACGGAAGTCCAGCCGCTTCAAAACTCCCAGAGTTCCAGAGTTTTCCAGTGCATTCTCATGAATTCCAGCGTATCCAGCTGGCCGACGTTGGTAACACAACCATAGTATATATAACCCCCAAAAGACAGAAAGACAAGCGTAGAATGATATATCCACAAATGGAGTGGTGAGATAGCACAATGAATAAGAGACTTTAGGGTTGTCCAAAATAATATCACCATCTTTGGTGAGTGGACCATCATTGAGGGGTTCACTGTGAAGAGTTAACAACTCGACGGCTGGTTTTTCGATCCCCATCGCCAAGGATATCGACTTCACCGTCACTTCTACGGCAGATCCTAGTGAATAGTGATGGACCACTTCGCAATAATCATGATCGTCCCCGCTGAAAACCAAATCAGGCTCAACTGACTCTAAAATTTGATCACTAATCGCTTGGTCAATGACTGTTTGGTATTGATAACCGTGAGAAATAGGGAACGAATGGGACTCTCTAAGTGGACCACAAGTACGTATTTCAGGGTTTCTGAACAGTGGAACATGTCCAAACAAAACACGTGTTTTCTCTCTATTTCTTGGTTGGTTTTTTAATTCTTCGAGAAACCGTTTTGGTGGAGAGTAAATCTGTTCGTCTTCAGTGTTGGAGAGTGAGATACTATCGAGAAACACAAGTTCGTGTCCGTTCAATTCGATGAGGAAGTTGGACTTACCGAAATTGCTTCTAAATCGCTGTAATGCAACTGGTGATACTCCGTTTGCCCAACCAATATCATGGTTCCCCGGAGTACTGACGTAGACATCTGAGTGGTAGTTCTGTAACGGGAACACCTTTGCAAACCGTCTCACCTCATTTTCGTAATACTCCTGTTCACTAGCGCGCGCGTTGTCCAACAGGTCACCCAGAAACACCACTGCATCTGGTTTAAGATGGTTCATTAGGGCTTTGAAATTCCGGTGTATGTAGTTATCGGCTGTCACTTTCGACAGCGCAAGCGCAAAAGACCCACGATCCGGATACGTGTGGTTGTCTATGAGTTGTGGATCAGCGATCACCAGAATATTATAATCGGTCCCTGATGACTCCTGGAAATGGCATTGTCCTACCGTTTGAGCAGGATCCATCGACTGGAACCACACCAGGAAGACAATCCATGCCACTGCTAAGGGCACCAATGAGCGATAACGCAGTAAACGGGACGGAAACCTCAAGAAAATCGGCCCCATTCTAGACTTTGAACGCACAGTGTCCTCAGCTAAGGAATAAACCCTGACGTCGAAAGAGGAAAGATTCCGGATCTCAACGTATCTTTAAGCAACGTGTGACATCTTTCTTTTTTCGAAAGGTACCAACCTCCACACACAATAAAGCTTTGATACATCCTTACACGAGATAGGTCCTTATGAGACAAAAAACTTACGAGCAAAAGCTGGTGAGCGAAACAAAGCATATTTTGTTTAATTCAAGATCATTCGTCTGACCCCACAAGCGCCAATTGACTCGCTCAGCTCGTCAATTATGTCCCTTCTCATCACCCTTGTGGTTGCCCTTGTTGGCCTCCTGATTGTTGCCTACCCCAACATCAGATCAAATCTCCGCGACATTGACCCGATTGCCCTTGCCAACCAAGCCTCAATCAGCGCCACTCGTCGCGAGCGGGAGTCCGCAATTTACAGATCAGTCGACGTTCCGCATGGTCTTCCGCTAAACACAGGTCTTCGTATTCAAACAGGGTACAAATTACGTGATGGAACTCTCAAAGATGTGTGGTATACTGCGCTCAAGAACAACCGTACACAGCTTCGAATTGGCACCACTGATCTGAGTTTAACTCGAACCAACGCTCTACTCAAAACACTCTCTCAGAATCTCAGTTCTTTTACAAAATGCTCGAGAGTGGCCTTGTTTTCTGAGATGGATTCCCTTGATAGTCTTTTAGTGGTGCTGAGCTGTTTTTTCGTTTCTGAAAAAACCCTGGTCGTTTTAAACTCACCAAGCACTGCTCATTTGGACGACATTGACCTCGTTTTTGTCGACGCAAAGTATCTTGGTTTGATTTCAAGTAAACAGTTCAACACTGCCGTGATTCTCGGTGATTGTGTCGACAGCAAACCAATTCAGGCAGGCCTTGAGAATGTTTTCCCTTTTGAAAAACTTGTTCCTCCAGTTGTTACATCAGATTTGAAATACAACTACAATCCACTCACAGATGCAGATTCGTTCAACAACCAGCCATACACAGAAATTAATAATGGGACAGAGTATAGATTCTTCCAACGCAGTTTTGTTTCGGCCATTGCATCGCAGCTCATGTCGTTGTCTTCAAGTTTGTCGTGGACCGATAAAGACCGTCTCCTAGTTACTGTTTGTCCAACAGACCCAATTTCAAAAAATAGCATGATTCTCAAAGTTTTGTGTGGGTTGTTGGCAGGAGTCGAATCCATCGCAGTGATTTCTGAACAAAATATCTCTGTTGATTCGATCATTTGTGCTGATCCGACTATCCTGTCTACCAGCGAAACAGTGTTGAAGATGTTTTTGTCACACCCGATTGGATCATTTCAAAGAATTCTTGTTGATAGAGCAAATTACCTTAATTCGGTTGGTATATTTAATTCCCTGGGGAAAAACTTTCCACTCAATCTCAAACTAGTTTACTCACAGGTGTCACAAAACCCATTAGCATCGATTGATTACAATACACTGAAATCCGTTCTACATTCCAGAATCATTAGAGAAAAAAGCATTCTCGGGTCAATGGGGCCTTTGCTCAAGTCTAACGTGTTTGATTCTCGTGTCTTTGCCACCACCAATGCTACACATATAGGAGTAGCCGCAAACTCAGTTGAGCTAAAATTGAAAAAGGAAAACGATGAAGATAATCTGGGCCAACTAGCGGTCAGAGGATTCAGTTTAGCTAAACATGAGAATCTTCAGTTGGACGAAGAGCTTTGGATTACCACTGAAATGAAAGGAAAGTTTGGGAAAGATGGATGTTTCTATGAATATCACTGAACTAATTATAAATTCTAGGAATCACGTCATTCCAGGTTTTTTCAGCAACCTGTTTTCCGTTTTCATAAGCAACCAATTTACAGTCGAGATAAAAGTTTTCTTTATCTGCGTGCATGGTGGTACTGGTGTCTAATTTGATGTTCCAGTCGTCTTCCTCTCTACCCATAACGTACGTCCAAGTACACTCATTGTATGCCGACAGAGGATCATTCCCCTTGATTTTCCAAACATTTTTGTTCAAACTACCATGATAAATACCTGATAAAACACCCAACTCAGGAACCTTGACAATTCCTGAGTCCTGAATATCGGTGATGTTCCATTCGTTGTTTGGATAATCGAAAGTGACAACTTTGTCCCTTCCATACGGTTTGAGCATCTCAGATTTGATTCCTGACATAATTGTTGGCTTTTCGAAGTTTGGTGATTCGACAAAAAGTGCTTCATCGGCCACAGGCAACACTAACTCTCCTTTGTGAAGAGTCAAAGTTGGAGTCTCGGCAGTTGGCCAATTTTGCGGCCAATCACAAGTGGAAAGAGCAACTCTGAGCTTGTGTCCCTTTTCAATTTTGATTCCAAGAACATCCAAATTAATTTCGATTTCGTACTTCTTCCCTTCTTCCAAGTACTCAGGAAACTCGTGGGAGTTTCTGTGAGTCAAGTTGAGTTGTCCCCAGGAAATCAAAACATGTTCTCCACAGTCTGGATAAACGTCAACCAATCTGACCGACAAATTAGCTAACTTTTTGTCTGAAGAAACGACGATCTTCAGTTTTGGCTCACCCAAAAGATCAACATCTTTCTCAAACTCGGAAGAATCAAAGCACAAACATTTGGAATCCTCAAGCTTTTGGTCAGCTGGAAAATCGCCCTTGAAACCAAAGGGACAGAAAGTTCCTCTAAACATTCCATGCGAAAGGTCTCCACTGAATTTTTCATGTAATTCGTCTGACACTGGGGCATCTTGAAGCATTTTTTGAGGCCCCATATACATAGAAAGAGTCTTTTTTTGCTTAACATTATCAAATGAAACCCATTTTCCTTCTCTGTAGATGTAAGATTCTTCAATTGAGGAAGGATCTTGAATGTAGGCTGTAAATCTTGGTAATTTGAAGTCTGACTCTATTTCTGGATGCAGCCATTTTTTGAACCAATCCAATGAAAGTTGTTGATATCCAATCTTCGGAGCTGGCTCGGCCATCTCCGGGTACTCATGGACCCAAGGACCAACGATGGCACAGGAGTTCGGGTTAGGTAAGTTTTCCATCATTCTGAACACAGGGGTGGTGTAACCGTCTCTCCAGCCACCAACACAGAGAACAGGGATATCAACTTTGTTGTAATCCTCACAAATAGATCCGTGTTTCCAATAGTCATCTCTAGTTTGGTGAGTCATCCAATGTTTCACCATTGGAACAAGATCCAACCGTTTTTCCCAGTTTTCTCTCCAACTTTCTCCAACCACGCGGGGATCCTGAGGTCTAGGAGCGTAGGCAAGCATTGTGGATCCCCACCAAAGCATATCTGAGGCAAAAACACAGCCACCGCGGTAATGAACGTCATCGGAGTATCTGTCATCAGTAGACATGAGAGAGATCACTGCTTTCAAAGCTGGGTGTTGTCTGGCGGCCACTTGAAGTCCGTTAAATCCACCCCACGACTTTCCAAACATTCCAATGGAACCATTGGACCAGTTTTGTGCAACAATAAAGTCGAAAGCATCGAGGGCATCGTCTTGTTCTTGAAGCAAATATTCGTCCAAAAGAACACCATCGGAGTTGCTGGAACCACGCATATCTATACGCATGGAAGCCAATCCATTTCCAGCATAGAATGGATGTCTGATTGTATCACGTGAGACTGTCACATCCGTACGATAAGGAATGTACTCAACAAGTGTTCCGACTTTGATTTTGTTTTCCCAAGCTTGTTTTGGGATCCATAACTGAGCTTGAAGAATTGTTCCGTCCCTGACTGGCACATCCAAGTTCTCAATTTTGATGTACTCAAATGGGAGTGAATCAGCCTCTAGAACTTCAGTTAATGCTCTTGGATTGGTGTTCTTAACGTTGAATGCCATGGTGGTGATCGATATTAACTTGGGAAAAAAAGAAAGCTTGAAATTTTATCAGCGAGAAAAATGAAAAATTATCGATTTTCGATAAGAATACAAGGGTTTTTTTATCAACGGGAATTCGCTAAACAATAAGACTGATGAATAGTAAATCTAACCGAAGCGGGTGTTTAAACGGTCAACCGTTTGCGAGATATGACGAGCCCAAAAGTACGGAAACGGTGCATATACATCCAAACCTGAGAATCATATGTGTCGACGGGCAAGATAATAAGCTGAGCTAATGCAAAAGTCCGGATCTTATTTCTAAAGTGGGAAGCGGACTCCAATTTCGGAAGTGATGACGCCAAGATTTTGTAATTTCGCCCTCTAATCAATTCTTCACAACTACCAATTAAGGTTTGTATAGCAATGGCTGAACTCGGAGGAGAACGAAACAGGACAACTCTGCATAATCTAACAATAGCGCGCGGAATATTTTGATAATTGGAATCGTCCCTGGATTGTATCAAAAGGTCGTGTTCTGCACAGTGATAAGAGCTTGCATGCCGGCCGAGTTAAACTATTGTCTTAGTTTCCTCGAAAAAAAGATATATAATTAAAAGCGTATGACCAAGATACCAGGTTTTCTTTGTATGGTTAAACGACAAATCCTGCTGTGGTCAGACGACAAACAAAGTCAAGATGGCATCGGTTCGTTCAAAAGAAAAAGAACAGTTTAACGCGGTCGAAGACTCCGCATCTCTCGAGGAGAACCTCGACCCAATCATCACAAAGAATGACCTTCGTGCTACTGAGGGAGATGATGAAGTGCTGGCACGCAAGATTTTCCTCGTTAACAACGCCCTCGATGAAATCGGATTCACCTGGTATCATGCACAGCTTTTCGCTATTGCTGGTTTCGGTTATTCCGTTGACTCCCAGATGGAAATGATTCAATCCGCAGTTAAAACTTATGTTGATTATCAAATGAAAGGAGGTGGATATCCAATCGGAACTGAAATTTTTTATGTCGGTTTGATTGTTGGTTCAATCATTTTTGGTTTTGGTGCCGATTTGATTGGCCGTAAACTCGCTTTCAACTCTTCCCTCATTCTTACAGCTACATTCGGTTTCTTCACTGGTGGAACTGATAACTACCCAATGTACTGTATTTTCATGTTCCTCTCCACTGTTGCCGCTGGTGGTAACATTGCTACCGATGTTTCTGTCTTCCTTGAGTTCCTTCCATCCAAATATCAGTGGATGAACACCTCAATGGCTGCATTTTGGGGTGTTGGTCAGACTATCGCTGGTCTCATCTCATGGGCTTTTATTCCAAATAACTCATGTTCAAGTCCTGATTATTGTCCTTCTCATATCAACAGAGGCTGGCGTTACTGTTGGTGGACAAACTCCGGTATTGTCATGTTTGCTGCTTTGTTACGTCTGTTTGTTCTCAAGCTTGACGAGACTCCAAAATTCTTGGTCGCTGCAGGAAGAGACGAAGAAGCCTACCTTGCTTTGCGTAGAATCGCAGACAAGTATAACAGAAAGCTCACTCTCACTCTTGAAGATCTCACTGAATGCGGTGAAATCGATACCAACTATTTCAGCACGAAAACTAATGAGCATCCTCTTGTTCAAGTCGCAAAATCTACTTGGTACAACATTAAATTGTTGTTCTGCTCGAAGATCGTCACTAGATCCACCGTTTTGTTGCTTCTCTCTTGGGCTTTCATTGGTATCTCCTACTCTACTTTCTACAACTTCCTTTACATCTACATCGCTTCTCACGGAGGTGACACTGGGTCAAGTACTTATCTCACATACAGAAATGCTACTCTCGATAACTTCACCGGTATCTTTGGACCAATTCTTGCCGGTTTCATGGTGATGATACCGAAAGTTGGTAGAAGAGGAACTATGGCCTTCGGTTCTTTGGCAGCAATGGCCATTCTCTTCGGTTACACGACGGTTCGGACCCCTGCAGGAGACGCTGGTTTCGGCTCTGCCACATACTTCTTTGTTAACATTTACTACGCCACTCTTTATGCAATCTCACCAGAGATTTTCAGTACCCGCTCGCGTACTACTGGTGTCGGATTATGTTTGGTCGCTGCTAGAATTACTGGTGGTCTTGCTCCAGTCGTGTACTACTTTGGTGCGGAATCCGGCTCTGCTGTGCCAATTTGGGTTTGTGGTGCCATTATCGGCTGTCTTTCTATCTTTGCCGTTCTTCTGCCTTTCGAACCATCTAAGCAAAGATCAGCTTAGGAGTTAAGTCGTATATATTTTAACAATACTACCATCCCTATCTTAGTCTTCCCTGTGTAGAGATGTCTGGTTCTTTAAAAAAACTGTCATTTTTCATTATGGGTTCGCCCACTCTCTTTTTTTTTAGCTCTGCCTTGCGATCTACCTCTCCCTTTCTCAGAAGAGATCAATAAACCATTTCTTCTTAATCTCCCTTTGCTCCCATCAATCACAATTTTTCAGTGTCCCCTTGTGCTGCAGATAAATCAGCTGCGCTCATTGGCTCTGAACACATACACTTCTCATCATTCCGATTGTCCTGGACAATCTCCCTCTCACTGCTCCACATTTTTATAAAAAAAGATCAACAAACCCAAATAATCTCCCTCACATATGAGCAACACCAGCGCCCCCGGGGCCCCAGATAGCGTAAAAACGCCCGAACCACCACAGCAAGAGGTCCATATCATTGAAATTCCAGACCTAAGCTCTGCGGTGACACAAAATTCGTACATTCCCACCGAAGAATTTCACGATCTGTCACTAACGGCAACAACAACGCAAGAAATTGGAACCACACAGAGCGCAAATGTTGGACAATCCGCAATCACAAACACTTCTAGCTTGAATAATGAAATTGAAGATGACGGGGATGACATATATGGAGCACAACCGTTGGCATTCAAACTAGGAAATCCACCTTCTCAAGAAGCTGCTGGAGCAGAAAGACAATTGCGGGAACCACCTTCCGGTGTTATCGAACAACGTAAAGCCACTCTGGTCAGCAGACAAAAGTCAAGCTCCCCAAATTATACGCTGAACATTATGGTCCGGCAATTTACCAAATTGACTGAAAGAAAACTAAACTTATGTCTTAACAGTGTACCTTTAGACCAAGAGCCGAACATTATCGATATCTTATCCGAGGGAATTGATCCTACTTTTGATAGAGTTATCACCTCATTGGGTTACATTGCTAGAAGGAAACCCAGGTCAGTTACAGATGCAGTGATGCATTGGCGTAGGGGTAAGTCCGAGCTTCGAGAGATGGCAAGAGCCATGTTAGCAAAAGATATGCAACAATGGAAGAACTTCAAAAACTCAAATACCGGTTCATTAACGCATAAGAAAAGTACATCCAGATCATCAAGAATGACACAAGACTCGCCAAATTTATCGAAAGAAGGAAAACTTACCCTTCAACAGCTCGAACAACGCGTCCAAAAATCTGAAATAACATTCACCCAGGCAGATAGACAATTCACAATCAGCACATACATTTTATGGAGAGTTTTGATTGAAGTGGTTCGCCAGACTCCTACTAATCTACTCACTGAAGAAACAGGATTAGAAGAAATTATGTACAACTATCTCAAAAATATTGACCCTTTTCTAGTCAGTCAAAGTATCATTCATTCATCCAACTGGAACTTACTTGCAGAGCTGATTGGCCACATGTCCGAGGAATCATTTTTGAGTGTGAGTGATCGGTTCATAGCAGATTTGGAACGGTTTCCAACAGGTTATACAAATTTCAACTCTACGGGAGTTAGCGAATCCAGCCTGAATTTGTTGATTCACGGAATGAGATATCTTCAATTTTCGAATTCTTCACTGGAAAGATTTGAAGAAGGAGCAGATTTTATGAAGAGTCTTGCGAAGTTCTTCCATAAGTGTGAAAATGAAAACATATTAAATTCCTACTGTGATGTCATCAATCAGTTGCTTCTTTCATTAGCTGAAACTTTAACTGCTGAAGTCAATCACCCAACTTGGGTTGATGCTATTCAACTGATCTATAATAAGAGTCTTCAAATCTCCACTAACGGTTCACTAAAACATTGGAAATGCGCTGCCTATCTGGTTTCCACGTCATTGTCAGTCTCTCCAAAAGCTCTTTTTGAACAGCAATGGCTGAAAATCGTGGACATGAACATCAAACGTTTGAAGCCCAAAATTTCCACTGAAGAGAAAATCGTCATTACAACATGTCTTGCCAGACTCATTTGGTCTTACTTATACAGATACTCTGACACGCTGAACGCTAAAACCAGGAACCTGGAGGCAATTGCCAATCTATTATTCCAAGGACAGCAATACAAAAAACAGCAGTGGGTCACCCATGATACGTTGTTGATCCAAGCCACGATTCAAACTTTGAGAGCTATGGCATATTCACAGATGAATTTCACTCTTGAGAATATAATTTTACCGATCTTGAAAGCCTCATTCAATGGAGTTAACTTGGAAGGTCTTTCTCATGAAAGACTCATTCTTTGTGTAAGGGCATACTCTTGTATTCTTTCTGACTTTAAGTCTCACGAAAGACCACCATTCCCTACCGATGAGGTTATTCACTCATCATTAGACCCAATGGAATTCAGCAATAGCGACAACAAGGAGATTTTTGATAGCAACTCATCCAATGCTGCAGTTCATGAAGAAGTCTCCGACTTATTCATCAACCTTCTATTTTTGCTGGACAATCTTGTTGGCTGTAAAACCTTGGATTCCACTCCTCAAAGTGGAGGCTCCAACTCTGCAAGTTCTTCATCGTCCTCTACTCCAACGCTTCCCTTGAAATTATCGAGTTTTTATTTCCATCCCGAAAATAATAATATTAGAAACTTGGAACTGTTTTCAACAGTGATTTCAGGCATTTCTTGGTGTTTGAAAAACAATTCGTCTCAATACCGGAAAATTATTGAACTACTAGTCAGAAATTCCATTCATGAAGATGACAACGTTAGTTCATTTTCTATTGATGTGCTCAAAGTTTTGATGACAAGAAGAAATCCTAATGTGATAATGACTGTATTTGCAAGAACTGCATTCTACTTGGACGAAAAAGCTGCTAGTATTTTGAATCAAGAATACATTTCATCACCAGACTATATCAAGCTTTTGGAGGTTTATGTTGATTTGCTCCAGTGTTGGCTAGAATCATTGACTGAGAATAACAACAAAGAGTCGTCAGAAACTCCCAACGAAATGTACAATGTGAACCATGGGTTTGTACAAGAAGAGATTCAAGAATCTAAAATGATCGAGGATCTTGAATTGAAAAGCATTGTAACAATAATTGACGAAGTTGAAGGAAATGGTTTGTTCTTTTTGTTCAGTCATGATTTTAGAGTCAGATTTTTGGGATCACAGATATTGAGAATTGTGGCCCAGTTTGATGAAGTAATTTATGATTTAACAAGTGAAGAGAATGCACCAAAAGACCCTGAAGAATTCAAAAGATCACATAATCGAATGCCTTCAAAATTTGCTGCAGAATTTGGTACGAGAATCATTCAAGTTCTAGAATCATTGAACTTTTTTGAATTCATAAATCCAAAACGTGCAATTTTGAGTGAAGCAGAATCCAAAAGACTGGTCAGATTGCAACACAAACAAAGAAAGGACACCCTTATCAGACTGGCCGAAAGTAATCATGGTGTCGATGCGGCGTTATGGTTCAAAGTTTTTGAAGAGGTTTTGGATGCCCTGGTGAAGAAATGTCCTATACAAATCGCAATTGCTCGATCTTACAGTTGTATTCGTTTGGTTCAAATGTATGATCAAATTGTCTCCATCAGTCAGAACGCCAACCTCAAGACTGTGAGCTCCTTGATTTGGGACTATATGCTATTTTTGAAAATAGCATGCTCTTCGTTGACTTCAACTAGCGAACAAAGGTTACACATTCCTAGCATGTCGGTTTCAGTTCACCACAGTTCTAGTTCAATCTATTCTCCATTATCAAAGACCCACGGTCGCAAAAAATCGCAGCAACTGTTCACCGTGCAGCATCAGAAAATCACGAGCGCAAAATCCATTTTCAAAATGACTGTACCATTATTGACGACGTCCAACGTTAAATTGAAAGATGCTCTGGTTGAAGGATTAAGTTGCTTGAATGTAAACATTTTCAAGAGTTTCTTGCAAAGTATCGAGCCTATTATGGAAGGATGGAAAAATGATTTGAAGTCTGTTCAAAAGGCTTCAGACTCTGATCTGAGGTTGAGAGTTGAAATAACAGGCATTTTGAATAAAGTCATTGCGAAATTCTTAAGAGCTGGTGCGGATTTTGTTGACGAAACTGTACTGAAAAAGTTCCAATTCATTCTGGAAAATAATAAACGACTTTTGATCAAGCCGGAATCTCAAACAGACTACAATTTGCAAAGATTGAGAAAATACTTCTGTGGACTCTTGGAAAGTTTCCATTTGGAGTGTCTCAAACTTGAAGAAGTGGACAAATGGCTACCATTCGAATTCAGGAAAGAATCTTTCGAATTCATGGAAGAATGGTGTGGTTATGGCAAGGACGGTTCCTTGTTCAAGAGCCGTTACAATACAATGATGAATGATATCTCGAAACAACCGGATTCGGTTACTTTGCAAGCCTCTCTAGAGTTGCAAAAAAGACAACTCCAGTACAGTGCCATTAGTTGTATGGCTAATTTGTGTTTGAGTCCAATCGCAGACAAAAAAGATTCATTCAACATTACACAAGTTCTCGAGTGGATAGATGCATTGTTCAACACTTACAACGACAGAATCATCTTAATGGCAAGAAAGGCTTTGTTACAAATTCTGATTGTGAGCACTGATTCCGATGCTTTGATTGATGAGGTTTTCAAAAAATGTTATACACATGACCCTGCTCTAGGAAACTATTTTATTACTTTGAGTGAAGCTTTTGTGAAAGGGGCTCCTTTGACAAACTCTGTCTACAAACCTTTAGCACTTGGTCTTTTTTGCTCAGGATCTGACAATATCAATGTGAGGACTGCTGCTGCAAATCTTTTGGAACATACGGAGATGAAATTCTATCAAATGAGTGAATGTAACAAGTTTATTGATGGTATCTGCTGTCGTTCAAGAGTGATATATAAACGGACATTATTCCAGCTTTCCACGCACTTTGCGACGGTTCATTCCGAAGAAAAGTTTCGCATGATTTCCGAACTGACTATGCTGTTCCATGTTGTTGGATCTGGTCCAAGAAAGGATATTCTTGCCGTTTTGCTTCCATGGGTTCAAGCTGTTGAGCTAAATTTGAGCAAGACAAACAATCCAGACAGACAGTACTCCTTGATGGTGTTGTACAACTTCTTTGAGATTACAGTGAAGTTTGCGCACAAGATGCAAAACGAAGTGGAAGCATTGTGGGTTGCCCTTGGTAATGGAGCAAATGGAGCCAACGTTCAGGAAATTTATCATTTTATTGTGGAGCATTCTTTAGAGCTGAAGAACTTAGTGTTTTTGGAGTGCTCTCGACAAGTCATCGTGACATTATCTACCTTACCGACTGGTTCAAGTTTGGTGGAAACTCTTATCGCTAATTTGGAACCTCGATCTATGATCCCAGTCGATAAATTGAATGCGATTCCCTCCCCTGAGGAGGAAATTTCGAATTCAAACTTGGTGACTGCGGAGGATTTGCCATATGTTGCTGATTTATCAAGAGTTGTTCCTTTGAATGATTCAGTTTTGACCTCTTCTATTTCATTGTGCGAACTCTCTGCAATTTTCCTAGTGGATTTGATTTTGACCCCGAGCGAGACAGTTAAAGCAAAGTTGCCTTTGATGTTACATTTGTCTTTTGTTTTACTGGACCATCAACAACCAATTGTACAGGAACAGGCTTGTGCGATGTTGATCCATCTTTTGCATCAATATGGTGATGGTGAAGACGAGAGCTGCAAAAAGATTGTCGAATCATTACGAGGACACGATTTTCAAAAAGCATTGTGGGCACATAGTGACCTTACGTCTGACAAAAGTGGTGGAAGGATTCCAGAGAATATGGATTCATTGATTAGAAACGTTTTGAGTATTTTCGAACGTACCTCTCCAGGAATCCAAGAAAACTGGAGTCGTTTATCGTTAAATTGGGCAACGTCGTGTAAAGTGATGCACATTGCAGCACGTTCATTCCAAGTTTTCAGATGTTTGATTTCATTTCTTGATTTGGACATGTTGCGTGACATGCTTTTGTGTCTAGCTAACACTGTAAGTGACGAAAACGCTGGAATTCAAAGTTTCTCTATGCAAATTTTGATGACTTTGAATGCTATTACTGCAGAGCTTTACAGTGAGCAATTGATTGATTTCCCCCAATTATTCTGGTCCGTTGTTGCATGCCTTAACACAATTCATGAACATGAGTTTGTTGAAGTCTTGTCAACATTATCGAAATTTATATCCAAGATTGATCTGGACTCGGATGACACTGTTGAATGTTTGATTGCTACATTCCCTCCGAAATGGGAAGGGCGTTTCGATGGTTTACAGTCAATCGTGACGATTGGGTTGCGTTCATCGAACGCATACGAACCAGCAATGAAGCTTTTGGACAGATTGAATCTATTGAAAGATAGTGAAATCATTGGCTCTGGAAACCGTCGGATTTTATTGGCATTATTGGCGAATATGCCTCGATTCCTGCATGCACAGGCTAGTAAACGGTTTTTCGAAGATGTGACGGAAGCAGCACGTGTTGTTGGTAAGATGGCTGATGATGCTGATATGCCTGCTTTGTCACGAATTTTGACATCATTGACCAAGAAAAGATTCAGAAATAAAGAAGACTTTTTGAGTCAAGTTGTTAGCGTTATCAAAAGACATTTCTTCCCCGAATATGCTGCCCAAACGCTCGTTTTCTTGTTGGGACTACTTTTCAACAGTACCCCATGGATTAAGGTGGAGACTCTTGGACTTTTGAAGCATATCTTCCGCGTGATTGACTTGAGCAGTGAAGAATTCACTGGTCTTGGAGCTGATCTTGTGTCACCATTGTTGAGATTGTTAATGACGGACTATGTCGATTTGGCATTAGAAGTCTTGGACGAGGCCCAGTCGATTTCTGCGTCACCATTTGACAAACATTACTTGATGATGAGTTCTGGTGATTCAACCATTCGTAAAGAATATGAGAAAATCGCCACACTCTTCGGTATTCCAGATGAGAGTGGATGGTCTATTCCTATGCCAGCTGTTAGCACTGCACGCACTCGGAACAATATTCACTCTGTTTTCTCTACTTGTGTTGTTACCTCCGCACAAGAAGGGGAAAGTGCTGAAGAACCGATTGCTCAACCAGAATTCAATAGGGACGACTATGTTCAATACAGTCCGATTTGGCCTGATCAACAGCAACAACAGCAACAGCAAAGACTACAGAAACAACAGCAACAACAGCAACAGCAACAACTAATGCTGCAACAACAATTCACAAGGGAACCGTCCTATCCACCTGTCTCGGAACCTGGAATGGGTGCTGAGGGTAACTCGTTGAGTCATATGCTTGCAACACTAGAAAATCTAGATTCATTTTTCACAAAAGAAACTATGGATTTCACAGATTCTTATGGACATCAATATAATGGATCTGTTGATACGAAATCAACTGCTACGACTACTGCTACTGATACGCAATGGATGAATTTTGATTCACCTCATTTAGATCAAAACATGCAATTCGCATCTACAACATCGTTCAAGACGTTAATGAGTGAGCAAGTGACTAGTCCTACAACTACACAATCTCCATTCCGAAACTCTACACGTTTGAGTAGAAGAAAATCGTCACTGGGTAATATTTCTGTTCCTATGCAATTGCAACTTTCGAACAATTCTCTGGCGGAACATCATGGAGGCTCGCATGAGCTTTCACCGCTTGGATCGCCACTTGGATCTCCGTTGGTGGGACAGTCTGGCGAAGAATCAGAAGGATTGTTCCGCTTTGAGTTACTGAGACCATCGAGTAAGGTCAAGAAGAGGCCAGGAAAGCTGAATTCTCCGGTTGTTGGCAGTTCAGGAGACCCTTCGTCTCCTTTAGCTCGTCCATCTCCGCGTACACCAAGAACTCCGAGAGTTTCCTCAAGAACACCACGGAGTCCATATGGCAAAGGTCCACGGTTTAGCAGGAACTATTCGAGCTCTACATTGGGTTACAGAAGGTCGTCGAGATTATATAGTCCGACAAGGGAGGTGAGTGACGAGAGAAGTAAGTGATGAGCTTGCACGTCGTGCTGGCGGAGGAAACTCATATCACTCGAATCACCGAACTGATAAAAATAACAAGCTAAGCTTGTTGTGTATAAATTGCTGGGCCAAGCGAATACATCGACGCGTCGATGCGTCGATGTATGGACAGCGAGCTTTGCTCATGAATCACTTCATCTGTCGTTCGCTTGTTACCACTACTAAAACTACATACTAAACAGCATGTAATATGGACATTTTGAGCTATTTAACTAGTTAGCAAATTCTTTATTAGGAGTTCAAATTATATATATATAGCCCAAATGTTACCCTCCCTAATACGGCACAGTTCATTGGATAAAAAAATAACCTATAGAATTTAAACTAACACCAATCAAATCAGACCTTGTTTAACAAACAACAATAATCGACCAGCAATGTCCACCGTCCTGCTGACTGCTAGACGGACGGGCAACAAGATTCCATCTGTTGCCCGTTACGCGCCATTTATGCCAATTCAACGTCAATTCTCAATGACTCGTTTAGTGTTTGCAACTAAGGAGAAAACTATTGAAGATATGCCAAATCCAAGGGATCTTCCAAGGCCTGATTACGAGGAATTACATCATCCAATTTACAATCCAAAGGACAAATACAAAGAACAGTCTGCTGAGTTGCATAAATTTGGCAGATATGTTATGAGTTGTCTACCTAAATTTGTTCAACAGTTTTCAGTCTGGAAAGATGAATTGGTTGTTTATGTTGCTCCATCGGCGTTGACACCTGTGGCAACTTTCCTGAAGAACCATACCTCAGCTCAATTCAAGGCGTGTATGGATGTTACTGCTGCAGATTATCCAACAAGAACTAATCGTTTTGATGTGGTTTACGATTTGTTATCTGTTAGATTCAACTCTAGAATCCGTATCAAAACTTATGCTTCTGAAGTTACACCTGTCCCTAGTCTTGTCCCATTGTATGAGGGAAACAATTGGCTCGAGCGTGAAACATATGATTTATTTGGTATTTTCTTCGAAAATCATCCTGACCTTAGAAGAATCATGACAGATTATGGTTTTGAAGGTCATCCCTTGCGTAAGGATTTCCCAACAACTGGTTATACGGAGGTTAGATATGATTCAGAGAAGAGAAGGGTTGTTTATGAACCTTTGGAGTTGACTCAAGCATGGAGAAACTTCACTGTTGGTTCGTCTGTTTGGGAACAGGTTGGTGATGGTGTTGATGAGACTCCAGATGAGTTCAAGTTGCCTAAGCCGGTGGAGGAGGAGGAGGAAAAGAAGTGAGCGGCGAAACGATAAATGATGAGCGGAGCAACTCGTTTGCCAGCCATTTGTGAATCCTCTCCAGGCACCTTCACTTGGATAACAATCGTGGCGAACCAGTTGCAAGTCATTCCTAGTGAACTCCACTTATGTTTTGCCTCATTTGACCCATTCACCTTTCACGATTCGCTTCGTGGATTTATTTATTAGATCTTATTTATTAACTATTTATTATCACCTCAATTTATTTATTTTGCCTTATACAACAATGTATAGATGAGCGTAGAGAAGGATGACTATCGACTCGGAACGTACACTACGACTCTTTGCTCGTCTGATCATCATACACAAGGAATCTTCGCTCGTCATATTTTGCTTGTCATTATTTAACACTCTCAATCTCTCTCTTCAAACCCTCCAACTCCCTTCTCTTCTGTTCCAAAAACTGTTCCAACTGTCCGACCTGACTCTCAACAGCTTGAATATTAGCCACAATACCCTGTAAATCCTGACTGCCATGCGATCCATCATTTGCTTGACTTTCCTTATACTTCAGCAAATTTTCAAACTCATATTTAGCCATGCTCAAAGCATCGTCGTTACCCTTTGACTGTTGTTCCTGTTCTGCCTTTTTGATCAAGTCTTCTAGATCTTGTAGCTCTCTTCTTAATTGAACTTCTTCCCAATCTGTGCCTTTGGTTGCACTGAAATCTGTGCCATTCTTGACAATGTTTGAAGATGAAGTACCTAATTTGTTGAGATAACCTTCTGCAAATGAGTGTTTCTTGTTCGTGGTAGCGGCAGGGGTATCATCAGCCTTTCCTTGATATGATTCGACGTTATAATCTGGTGCCTCTTTTGAGAATGTTGCTCTTAAAGAAGCTGGAACGGATCTTGGAACTCTTTTACCATTTGAACGTTGATTCAAAATATGTAAGAAGACAAGACATTGGTCTTTATCAATTGTCTCATATTGTTTAGGATTGACCAAATTCCAAGCTGATGAGATATCAGTTTCTGGAACATTGTTGAGTGTCTTATACAACTCCGATAATGATTGGAAGGTAATACGACCATATCTATCAGTTGATGAAGCATAAATCGCTTCATATGCTGACTTATCTGTAGGCGAAATATACCAATCAAAATCTGAGCTGAGCGCCAGTTCGTCATCTGTGTCGTTATCGAAACCATTTGAATTACTTAAGACAGCTTTATCTGCTTGAATGAAATGTTGTTTGGAACCTGGAATAAGCCAATCTGGTAAACTTGAAGGTAATTCAGAGGCGTTTCCGTTGACTAAATCAAAAATGAGTCTCATTGCAATACAGAACTCCTCAAAATCGAGTTTCCCATCGACATCTATATCCGAAAGATCCCATATTTTGGCAAGTTGTGTTTGATCCAAATGAGAATTTTTGAACACTACAGACACTTTATCACCGCTGAGTTTGTTGTCAACTGGTTTGAGACCCGTGAAGATCTCCCAGTACTTCTTGATCTCCCACTCTTCTAGTTTAGGCATGGTTTAATTTGGTTCAATTGGCTGGGGAGGAGGAGAAGTGACGATGCGTGAGATGCTTTATTTGAAGCCAGCAGTTTATCAGAAGTGAAATATTTGTGGCCGGGTAACCCATGACACAACGAACAAATCACCAGCGAAGCAACTCATTTGGCAGTTGCCTATAACGAGCATGACCTTTTGTGAAACAC
This sequence comes from Ogataea neopini, assembly GCA_030578575.1. NCBI lineage: Eukaryota > Fungi > Ascomycota > Pichiomycetes > Pichiales > Pichiaceae > Ogataea > Ogataea neopini. The sequence continues at coordinate 880,032 of JAJMSO010000002.1, forward strand.
ATCGCACTACGATTATGTATGATTTATGACCTGATTAAAGTGCTCAGCCTACCACTCGTCCCTCCTTCGCTGCCACAGTGAACAATGGTTATCTTGAACCTATACTTTAAATGCAATTTAAAAAATGGGTTTTTAAAATTCGAGATAATGCGAGAATGGGTGGATACGAAGGGAATGAGCTGGAACTGGTCAAATAAAGTCATAACAACACATTGCTTGATCCTGTCGTCAAACGATCATATAGTGGTTAATGATGGAGCCGCCTTTGGTGTAAAAGTTTACCAGCAATTCAGACCTTTAATTATTACTTCAAATACTACTCATAAAATTTATCATATACAAATGGTTCCTTGGCCCAGTTGGTTAAGGCATCGTGCTAATAACGCGGGGATCAGCAGTTCGATCCTGCTAGGAACCATTTTTTTTGCCAAACTTTTTCACTACTTCTCGAGCTAAATTTTTGCAGACACTACTGAAAAAATGACAACTAGCGATGCATGTATTGGTAGATCAAAGAAGTGTCTGGCAGACTAACTTCCTTTTGTTCATTGCATTATCCACAATCGACCAACTCCTAATGAAACTCACGCTGAACGACAGTATACGACAACTTTTACAGAACCAATCGATCGATTCGGATATACGAAATCAGATACTTGATAGAGGCTGGATATCGAGCTCAGATCTCATCGAACTGTATAAAATCAATTATGATGGTGGTTCACTACTCAGAATACTGAAGGATACACAAATTTACATAGAGCCAACGGCGAAACAGCCGAAAAGTGCCGAATTTCTCAGCCAAATGAAGAAATTACGTGCCAGACAGGAAGAATTAGAATATCAAAGGTTAATTGCAGGATCGAGTGGGGTTTATACCAAACAGCAGGATACTCCCAGTGTCTCTCAACAGACCAAAGAAATCAAACATCAATTGACCACCATAATCAATATTTTGATCAGTGTTGGCTCTGTTGGATATGCAGTTTGGTATTGGAGTGGATCAGTGCGGTACTTTAATGATGCTTATAGAGTACTGTTGAGTCTTTTTTTTGCAATATTAGTACTTGTGGCTGAGGTTGTTGTATTTTCAGGGTACCTGCGTAAGATTGATGAGGCGCGTGCTCGTGAGCGTAGCAAAAAGGAGGTGAAGAGGGTCGTCGAGACTGTGACGTTTGGCGGAAACTTGGCACAGCCGAGTGGATAAGTAGACTGGTTGATTTCCTTTTTAGCATAGTTAATGAATGGCGAACGAGAATTACGGTATCTTTGGTATATTTACAAGTCGGCTGGAGATAAGGTTCGGGCAAACGGCCTGAATGGCCTTGATCTAGTTACAACCACACTTCTACGTCATAGAAAAGATATTTTGATTCAGCCGTGGGGTTGAGTACGGAAATGTGCCGATCACCGATTAAGGCTTACTTCGCCGAGCCGTGGTGTGAGGCGGATTGAGTGTTATGGGTGAAAAAGACTTTGACGCGAACCGTTACGGATCAAACGGGATCAGGTAAGAGTGATAGTCGTAGTAGATCCAGATGGCTTGGCTTCGGCCGGGAGGGAACGGAGGAATTGGTCAGGTTAACAGATTGTGACAATTCAAGCTGGGCAAAACGGAGCTGCTCGGAGATGCCAATCTGAAGCATTGAAGCCTCAGAACAGCATAACTCCTACATAGAGCGCAGCAACAACAGCAGATCCCAGTGGGGTAAGGTTGTATGGGTCGGCCCGGCTCGCATTATCACTCAGGTAATGCTGCAATTTCTGCATTCCAAGCATAGCAATGCTGGTGAAGTTTGGCTAGGCCATGACTTTGGAACACACGGCTGAGCCTGGCGGGAGCGTGTATACCAGGCGTAGTTAGCGTGGTACAGGTCCACCAGGGAGACTGGCGCGCTTTTTCGTGGGCCTTCCCCAGGGGGTGCGCGCTTTTCCTTCCCCGCCAGCACTTTTTCCCCGGCCGGGCCGGAAGGGAATTCGCTATTAGATAACCAGCCCAAATCAACTTGCATAATTTTTTTGATCAAACAAAGACCATACAAAGGAAACAAAGAAACAAGAAGCGGTCTAAACGGTACGGGAGCGATGGAAGAGCGCCCGCCATGGCTGACACACAGAGGACACATTAAGAAAGTAAACATAGTTGGTTGTACTAGCCGTTGACCGACCGAGCGATACCGAAGGAAACGGCGGAAGCCATCTTAATCGGGTTATGAATAAACAGACATTTTAGCTAGTTATTGAGGAGTTAGCAGTGTTTGTTGCGGTGTGCGAGCGATTTTTTCAGTATGGGATCGGTGATGTTGAGATCTCAGATTTCGGGGTCGGCTACAGCCACTGGGGGCATTGGGATCCAACTATAAAATGAACATGAATCCCAGCAAGATTCATTTGATCATTGACATGTATTTACCTTGTCATTTCATTCTGTCAACTTTGATTTCAACTTCTGTCAGTCAACACAATTGCGAAAATGGTTGAAAACAGAGGAGACACAGACAGTGTTGAATCATCTTCTTCATCTCATGAAGAGGTGAAACAATATCAACCACTCGATGATATCGAGGAACAAGACAACATGGAGCGTCTTTCGCAACATTTGTCCAACATTTTGAACCAGCCGGGTGGAACTGAAAGAATTGAAACTTTGGCAAGAGTTTTGTCGACGAAGACTAAAGCTGAACTTGATAAGTTTGAGATTAACAAGGAGAACTTTGATCTCAAGTTGCTTTTGCAATATCTCCGTGATGCTAAGCTCGCTCAGGGTATCGAATCCGCCCAAGCCGGTCTCGCTTTCAAGGGACTCACCTGTTGGGGTATCGATGCCTCTGCTGCTTATGGTCCTTCCGTTCCGGAGATGATTCGTGAAATGTCTCACATCTTCAAAAGATTCCAAAAAGATGCTAGACCTCAGAGACAAATTATCAGAGATTTCATTGGTATTATCGAACCAGGTGAAATGGTTTTGGCTCTTGGTAAGCCTGGTGCAGGTTGTTCCTCTTTACTTAAGAGTTGTGCTGGTGAAATCGAAAATTTCACCAAAGTTGAAGGAGAATTCTCTTACGATGGTTTGACTCAAGAAGAAATGATGGAGAAGTTCAAAGGTTACGTCATTTACAACCCTGAATTGGATTTCCACTTCCCTCACATCACAGTTAAAGAAACTACTCAATTTGCTCTTAGAACCAAGACACCAGCAAAGAGAATCGACAACATGTCCAGAGAAGAGTACGTTGAAAACATGCTCAAGCTTTGGACCACCGTCTTTGGTTTGACTCACACTTACAGCACCAAAGTTGGTAATGATTTCGTCAGAGGTGTTTCAGGAGGTGAAAGAAAGAGAGTCTCCATTGTTGAAGCTCTTGCTATGGATGGTTCCGTTTACTGTTTCGATAATGCTACCAGAGGTCTGGATGCTTCTACTGCTTTGGAGTTCACTCAATGTATTAGAACTGCTACCAACATGTTAAACTGTTCTGCTTTGGTTGCTATTTACCAAGCTGGTCAAAACATTTACGATTTGTTCGATAAAGTTACCGTCATCTACAAAGGAAGACAAGTTTATTACGGTCCTGCCTCTGAAGGTGTTGCGTACTTCGAAAGAATGGGTTTCTACAAGCCACCAAGAATGACTGCTCCTGAGTTCTTAACTGCAGTTACTTCTCCATCTTCTAGACAAGTTAGAGAAGGTTTCGAAGGAAAAGTTCCTGATTCTTCTGATGATTTTGAAGCCTACTGGAAGAGCTCCCCAGAATACCAAAGACTTCTTGAGCAATATTCCGAGTTCCAAGCCTCTCACAATGGTGCTGAGACCAAGCAAAGACTTGAAATGGCGACCGCTCAAAGAAAGCAAAGTGGTCAAAGACAAAAGTCTCAGTTCATTATCAACTACTGGTATCAACTTTACTATCTTATCATCAGAGGTTTCCAGAGAACCAAGGGTGATTTCACTTATACTATCGTCTATCTCACTTCCTTCATCATTAAAGGTTTTATTATTGGTTCCATGTACTATCATATCCCAGCTTCTACATCGGGTGCCTATTCTCGATCAGGTATTTTATTCTATGTGTGTGTTTTCTGTGCTGTTACTTCGTTAGCCGAAATTGGTAACTCTTTCAGTGTGCGTCCAATTTTAGTGAAACACAAGAGTTATTCGATGTATCATATTTCTGCTGAAGCAATTCAAGCTATGATAACGGAAGTTCCTGCTAAAGCTGCTGCTATTATCATCTTATCCATTCTTTCTTACTGGATGCCTGCTTTGAAGCACGAAGCTGGTGCTTTCTTTATGTTTTTCTTGTTCTTGTTCACCATTCAGCAATGTATGTCGTTCATCTTCAAGCTTATTGCCACCATTACCAAAGAAGCCGAGACAGCTCACGCTATTGGTGGTTTGTGGGTTTTGATGCTTTGTGTTTACTCTGGTTTCATTCTTCCATTACCAAAGATGCACCACTTTTTGAAATGGATCCATTACCTGAACCCTATGTTCTACTGTTTCAACAGTTTAGTTGGTTCTGAATTCCATGGCAGAAAGATGGCTTGTTCTTCTATTGTTCCATCTGGTGATGGCTACGAAAATGTTTCTCTTGCTAACCAAGTTTGTTCTGTTGCCGGTGCTGTTGCTGGCCAAGACTGGGTTTCTGGTGATAAATACATCATGAGACGTTTTGATTTCCGTTGGCACAACGTTTGGAAATACTGGGGTATCAATGTTTGTTGGACCGCAGGTTTCATTATTTTGAACATTGTTTTGTCTGAGTACATCAAGAATGTTGAAGGAGGAGGAGATCTTCTTTTGTTCAAGAGAGGTCACATGCCAGAAGGTGGATCCAACGAAGACTGGGATGGTAAGGTTGCTTCTAGAGAGGAAATGATGGTTGCTCTTAACGGTGAAAATGCTGATTTGGAAAAGATTGTTGCCGAAGCTGATATTTTCTCTTGGCAACACTTGGATTACACAATTCCTTACGAAGGTGCTACCAGACAGCTGTTATGTGACATTCAAGGTTACGTGAAGCCAGGTACTATGACCGCTTTGATGGGTGAGTCTGGTGCAGGTAAGACTACCTTGTTGAATGTTTTGGCTCAACGTATTGATTTCGGTGTGATTACTGGTGATATGCTTGTTAATGGTAAGCCATTGGATTCTTCTTTCAAAAGAAGAACAGGTTACGTTCAACAACAAGATTTGCACATGGCTGAATTCTCTGTGAGAGAATCTCTAAGATTTGCTGCTCATTTGAGACAACCAAAGGAGACCCCACAAGCCGAAAAGGACGAGTACGTTGAAAAGATTATTGGATTACTAGGTATGGAGAAGTATGCCGAGGCTATGGTTGGTAAGATTGGTAGAGGTTTGAATGTTGAACAAAGAAAGAAGTTGTCCATTGCTACCGAATTGGTTGCTAAGCCATCTTTGTTGTTGTTCTTGGATGAACCAACTTCTGGTCTTGATTCTGAATCTTCCTGGTCTATTGTTCAATTCTTGAGAGCTCTTGCTGATTCTGGACAAGCTATCCTGTGTACCATTCACCAACCTTCAGCTACTCTGTTCGAAGTGTTTGACAGATTGTTGCTTTTGAAGAAGGGTGGTAAGACTGTTTACTTTGGTGATATTGGTCCAAACTCTTCTACCATGTTGGGATACTTTGAGAGATACTCTGGTGTCAAGTGTGGAAAATCCGAGAACCCTGCTGAGTATATTTTGAACTGTATTGGTGCTGGTGCAACTGCTTCTACTGCTAGTGATTGGCATGATCTTTGGATCAATTCTCCAGAATATGCTGCTACAACCGCTGAAATTCAAAAGTTGCACGCTGAACTTCCAAACAGACCTGCAAACACTCATGCTGGTGATTTGACTGCTACCTTTGCCACAACATATGATGAACAATTCAAGTTTGTTTTCCGTAGAACTTTCTTGCAATTCTGGAGATCTCCAATTTACATTAGAGCCAAGTTTGTTGAGTCTGTTACATGTGCTTTGTTCGTTGGTTTCTCTTTCATTGGTATGGATCACACCGTTGCAGGTGCAACTGGTGCCTTTGCTTCTGTCTTCATGTTGTTATTGATTGCCTTGGCTATGATCAACCAATGTCACGTTTTCGCTTATCCAACCAGAGAATTATTCGAAGTTAGAGAAGCTTTGTCTAACACTTTCCATTGGTCTGCATTGTTGTTGTCTCACACATTGACTGAGATCTTCTGGACCGTTTTGTGTCAATTCATGTGTTACATCTGTTACTACTGGCCTGCTCAATACTCTGGTACTGCCGAGAATGCGGGTTATTTCTTCTTCATTTATGTGCTCATTTTCCCATTGTACTATGTTACGTATGGTTTGGCCATTCTTTACTTCTCTCCTGATGTTCCATCTGCTGCTATGATCAACTCCAACTTGTTTGCTTCTATGCTTTTGTTCTGTGGTATTTTGAATCCTGAAGAATTCTCACCACATTTCTGGAGTTTCATGTATGTTGCGTCCCCATTGAAATATTTCGTTCAAGCCTTTGTTGGCCCAATTGTTCACAACAGAAAACTTGTTTGTGCATTTGATGAATACAGTATCATGGATGCACCATCTGGACAAACATGTGGTGATTACTTGGCCAAGTACATTGATAACAATGGTGGTTATGTTGCTAATCCAGAAGACAACGAACAATGTAAGTACTGTCCATTCAAGTATCAATCTGATGTTGTTCTCCAGTACAACATCAAATGGAGTCAACACTGGAGAAACTTCGGTATTGCTTGGATTTACATTGCATTCAACTTTGGTGCAATGCTTGTTGGTTACTGGCTATTCAGAGTCAAGAAGTTCTCTCCAACTAGTATCTTTAATATCAAGAAGTTGTTCAGCAACCCAATCAAGCCAAGACACGAGAAAGATACCACTATTTTCGCCGCCAAGAAGGGTGACGAAAAATTACTCGTTCCAAAGAAGGCTTAAGATAAAGGCATATGAATTTTATAAAGGTCTTTATTTTTTTTATTCATAATTAAGAACTGCGTTTACAATCCGTTTTGAAGTCGTTTTTATCACATATACCTATGGGAACGTTTATTGGATATTATTATATACCATTAAATAGATTGATTTTATTCCAAATAAAGAGAATATAAAATATGAAAAATAATATAATGTGAAAAAAATGAAAGATAAAAAATATTTAAAAAAATATAAAAAAAATAAAAAAAAAAATAATTTTTTGAAAAAATCTCTGAATACTTTAGCACCTTCGATAGTTGTATTACCAGGACAGTGGCAGGATGATTCCGCTTAGGGTGTCTATAAAACGTATACGACATGGCATCAGGTTTTTGTCGGATGAACCGACGAAACAGATCAACAAGTATTTGCCTGTGAGAAACACTGTTTCTCAGGTTGACGTTAATGAATTCAGAAACATGACCTCCATTATAGAAGTCGAAAAGGTAAGAAGACAAAGATGGAAGTCTACGCATAAGAAATACGTCCAGAAGATGCGTGACAGAACGTTACTCGAGGAAGCGATGTTAGAGGAGTACGATCTGTCAGAGAACTGTGCTTCTTGTGGAGTGTCTTTACAGTCTGAAGATCCCAATAAGGTTGGTTACTATAATGCTGAAGCACTGGAGAAAAGAGAGGAGAAAGAAGAGGTCTCCGGATCATTTGCTTCAGGCCGAGAATCGATGCTGTTGGAACAGCTGAAAGGATTGGATGGTGATGCTCCAACCTATCAAGAAGTTGCCAGACAACGTAAGAAAACGGATCCGAGATTGAAGTGTCAAAGATGTCTGGACTGGGTTCATCATGGCAAGATCAAAGAAGGCGAACAAGAATATGTGAGTGTTGAACAAGTTTTGCAAGATATTCCCGCAAATGGTACTGTTGTCTATGTTGTTTCAGCGCTGGATTTCCCGCTTGGAGTTGATAAATCAATCTTGCAAACACACGATGCCAAAGATATTTATTGGGTCATAAACAAGATAGATGCATTTTTTGACAAAAAAATTGGTATCGAAAGAACCGGAATTTCCTACTTTGCTTCTTCGTTACAGAAACTCGTTGGTGCTGATCCGAAAAAAGTGTTTGGCGTCTCTGCCAGATACGGGTGGAACACCGATGTACTACTTCGACAACTTCCAAGGAGGAAACTTTACTTTGTTGGTGAAGTCAATGCAGGTAAAAGTTCATTGGTTAGAACGTTAATCTATCGCGATGACAGGGAGCTGATGTCCACAGATGCCTATGGCCCTGGAGTGTCTAATCTTCCATGTTTTACTAGAAAAGCTTGCGAGTTTCCACTGAAGGGTCGCAAAGGAACAATTCTTGTGGATACGCCTGGATATTCGGCAAACGGAGGCGGGATGTTCAGATATTTGACACCGGCAGGGGTCAAACTTGTTTCTGGAGTGTCAGTCCATACAAATCCTGAGCCTAATAGTTACAGGCCTAAGACACCCAAAACACTTGGTAGAAAAGTTTTTTCTGGATCAAGTGTACTTAGTTATGGAGGCTTTTTCTACTTGCAACCACCGGAAGATGCAGTCATCAAAGCGTTCAAAATGATGGCTGGCGAGGTCTTCAGAGCTCCAACAGTGAAAAGGGCATGCCAGGTGAGTAAAGAAGGCGGCAAAGCCGTGGACATAAGGTATCTTGTCAAACGCGATACTGTTGACTCATTGGTTAGGTACGTCATTCCACCATTCTATGGTAAGATTGATGTGGTGATTCGTGGTGTTGGATTTTTCTCTTTGGCTCCCGTGAGTCAGAGGAATCCTAAAGAATGTTTCAAGTTGCATGTTCCCGAGGGTGTCGATGTGATCATCAGAGAGAGTATTTTCAAGTATATCTATAAGGTGAAGGATGATGTTGACCACAAGGGAAACAGAGTGGAGAAGACGGAGATCAGGAAGAAGGGTGTAACAGTGTTGAGGAAGATCCCAGACAACAAGCCGGTGTTCTCAAAGCTGTTGGAGGGAGAGGTGAAGGAGATGATTGGCGACGGAAAGGAATATAGAACACAGGAGGAGTATCCAAATATTTATTGGAGGGAGCCAGATTTGGGAGCCAAATGATGACCAACGAGCAACGACCGGTCAGTTGTGGTTGATCTGCTACGAGTGAATGACGAGCGAAGAGGGAAAAGTGAGTGAGTGAAGAAACCATGAGATCACAACAACTGAGTAACAGTTGATCGGTAGATGACAGAGTGATTACCGAGTGATTACCGAGTGATTACCAGTTGATTACCAGTTGATTACCGAGTGATCAACCCTCCCCTTACTAATTCCAATTGATCTTGCTCATGTTGTAAATAGAGCCTTGTGTATAGTGAAAGAAACCGAGCGAGATCGAAGGATCACGAGTAGACCACAGGACATAAGCAAAACAACACATTGATTACATAAGCACAGATGACCAAACGGTGTTCATCTAGCTAGGGCTTGTCTTCGAGGCGGTGGGTGGAGGTGTATGTTATATAAATGCGTCCACCATGTTACTACTAATTGCACACCACGGCTCAGTGAGAACGAGCGACTGGCCCCGTTCGTCGTCCGCTCTTTGTTCGCTCGTCGATAGTCGCTCGCGCTCGCGTCTTACCCGGCCAAAAATTTTTTCTCACCAACTCATATTTACTTTACCTTGTTTACTTCTGCTTTTCTCCTCCTCTTCTTGCCTCAACACACATCACAATGACGACAAAAGACGCGGTGCGAATGACAGCGGCCGGCGACGGAACGTCGGCGACTTCGCTTAAAGAATTACTAGAATCTTCCCGCAATTTACCAAAAAGACTCAACGATGTGGGAACAATCCATCTCGGACTCAACGAGATCAAACGAAAGGCATATGAATTGCGTAAATACAACAAAACAGAAAAGGACGTGAATCCGTACACAAAGGCTCACTATTTGCTCGTTGGTAGCGGAATTACCATCGAGGAGATCCAAAATGAACTTGATTCGATTAATGTTAATCGTTTAACAAACAATACAACCCCAGCCGTTTCCAGTATTCCAGGTGACATTGACAGTTACGTTAGTAGTAGAAAAGATGAGAACATTCTTTCTGCTATTGAGCAATCGTTGTCGACGGCTGCACGTGATTTTGACAGTTACGTGAATCAAAATATCAATATTGACTGGAAACATAGAAAAAGACATTTACAAGATTCCCTTTCCGCACTGTTGAAGAGGGGCAAAACTGCTGGATCCAGAGACTCTGGTGCCGTTATTAACACTCCAGAGGGCTCGAAAACGAGCTTGGATAAACAACTCGCTTGGGGAAGTAAGAAAAATAGAAATATTTTATCTCCAAAGATGTCATTTCAAGACGTTCGTGCTTCATCGAACAGCGAATCTCGTACAGCACTGAGTCCCAATGACTCTTATGGCTTGCGTCAAAAATTCGAATTGTATGCTCAGGTGATTTACGAATTAAACGACGCGAGACAAGCCGGCGATTCATATCCGTTGAGTACTGTTTTTGCAGATCTTTCCAAACATGAAGTTGGAGTTAAGTCTCGTCAATTACACGAAACATGGTTGATTTTGCGTGATTTTTGCGAAAGTGACACTCAAAATAACGGTCAACGTCTCGAAAGAAGATTTGCTAAAGGTCATTGTTCGGATTCGTTAACTGATGCTGATTCCATACTATTACGTCGTCGAATTGTTTCTAGAAGCAGGGCTTATTTGGAATCCCAATTCCTTGATTATGTGAATGAATTGTATTTGAAATCAGATAATGCGACAACTACAACAAATGTTGCCAAAATTCAACACTTCTTGGATCTCACATTGAAGACTAAGTCCAATGAATGGAAAATCAAAAACCTCACATTTGTCAATGGCATTCCAATATGGACTATTTTGTTTTATCTTTTACGTGCCGGATGTTACGATGAAGCAGTTGAACTAGCAACAGAACACAATGAATCATTCCAGAAACTCGAAAGATCCTTCCCAACGTATCTCAAAAGTTACTGTCAGAGTAAAGACAAGACGTTACCAAGAGAGTTACATGGAAGACTTTCGAATGAATTCAATCAATATTTCAAACATATCAATAAAGACACGGATCCTTTCAGGTACGCAGTTTACAAGCTGATAGGACGTTGTGAGTTGTCTAAAAAGACACTCCCATCAATCACATTGAGTATTGAAGATTGGTTATGGTTGCACTTAGCTTTAATCCGCGAAGAGGAACTCGAAGAAGACGATCCGGTTTATGAACTATACACCTTGAGTGATTTACAAAAAGCTGTTTTACAATACGGACCAGAGTCGTTCAATGGATCTACTAATAACCCTATGTATTTACAGGCGCTTGTGCTCACTGGGTTATACGAGGATGCCGTGAAATCACTTTTCGAAACTAGCGAGATTGACTCCGTTCATTTGGCTATCACATTAGCTTACTACGGATTACTGAGAGTCAGTGAAGAGACCGAAGAGAGCGAGGAATCTTTGTTAAGTACCGACACAAATGGATTCCGTTCGATCTCGTATGCTCGTTTGTTGGGTTATTACACAAGCAGTTTCAAAGTTTCCGATCCAAGAGTGGCAGCGGAGTACATTTTCTGTATTTGTTTTGTTGATGGATTGAAACAGAAGTTGAAGGATTCCCAAATTGAAATTGGCCAAAATGCTATTCGTGAGTTGGTATTAGAGACTAGAGAATTTGTCATGTTGCTTGGAAAGATCGATAAAGATGGGATTAGGATTCCTGGAGTTATCGAACAACGCAAAAAACTATTGTATTTGTTCAATGAAGAGAATTTCTTACACAAAATTGCGGAACAAGCAGCTGTCAAGGCCGATGAAGAAGGTCGTCCGTTCGACTGCATTCTATTATATCAATTGAGTGAAGAGTACGATACAGTGATCAACATGGTGAACAAAGTTTTAGGTGAATTTTTGATTTCAATCGATTTGAAGGTTCCACTTGATGATATGATTAATGAAGATCTAATCCATGGTGAGACAAATATTGTTAAGTTGGCTGCAAGACTGATGAAGATTTACAATGGTTCGCCGCAAATTCTGTCAAAAGTTTCATTAAAACAGAGAGAAACTTGTTTGACATTACTTGACATTGTTGAAATCCGCAAGGAGTTCACCTCGCTAAATCCAGACCTTGTTTCAATTCTGGGCAAGATTGAAAAGCTGAATTTGATTCCTTGCTCTGCCAGTATTGAACTTGAAAAGATCAGAAACAAATCACAAGAATTGAAGACTTTGAATGAAGCAGTTGCGAAAAACATCCCTAACCTGTTGGTCATTGAAATGAGCTGTATTGCACAATTGTTCTATGAGTTGAGTCGTGGATTGGAGTTGGGCAACTTGGAATTCCCAGACTCAAACACCGTCAATGCTTCGAAAGAGGACAAGATGGTCACTTTGAGACAAATGTCTAGAAACTGTATGATTTACGCTGGAATGGTGCAGTATAAGATGCCAAGAGAGGTTTACACGACGCTGATTGGGTTGGAGGTGAACATGTGAGTTCGACGCTACAATCAACAAACGAAGCGAGTGACTGAAGCCATCTATTTTTCACTCTTTGTCCGTTTGTATTTGCTCATGACAGCGAGTCATTTGAATGTATTAATCATTATTTACGTCTGTTAGAATGATGAGTGATTGCGAAGCGAGTCATTTGAATTGGTAAATCATTTTCTACGTAGAGTAAATGGAATTACATCGAGAATGCGTTATGCTAGTGGCTATGTTCATGGACATGCCCGTGGACGTGGTCATGTCCTCCACAATTGTGCTTCCTCTTATACTTTGGCTGCCTTTCATAAGCGTTTGGCTTTGCCCGCTCGCCGTTACTTTCGCCCTCATCTTCCGATGACGAGGATGACGAGGATGATGAGGAAGAGGAATCGCTCTCCACTTCGTACTCCTCTTCATTTTGAGGATGGAAAATGCAGCATACTACAGATTTGTTAGTATTGGTTTTGCTCAGCAAAGAGTGGTGATGATTACCATGTAGTGATCATCCAAGTAGGAATGATCACCGTCTGGTGATCACTTGCTGCTACCACTCAAAAACTTTTAACAAGGACACAAACTAAGTAAATAGTTCATCATTAACTTGCTCTGGTTAACTTACTTTTTGACTTCTTTTTGTTCATGAACTCATTGTCAACCACATCCTCCTGCCATGTGACCTTTTTCGTTTGCTTCTTCTTCTTCTTGCTTTTAGTCTGTGTATCGTCTGTCGGCACTAGCCGAAGTGTTGCCGACACCGTCTGTGTCTGCGTCGTCTGCGTGCCCGGTCTTGGTGCTTGGTGTGACATGATAAGTTGAAAATCAATCCGCTAGTACTAGCAATCATACAAATTATTCATTAATTTTGATTATGGGGTCCCGAAAAAGTAGAACCAAAAACCCAAACATCCGTACACCATCATACAAATTTATCGTTATTTAGTTATCTCTCGTTGATTTGTTTTTCAACTGAAATATCACTTCGTACATTATTAGTAATATAGTCGCTCCGCTCATGAACCCATACACAACTAGCATCGCTTGTGGTGATGGTCACTCGCCATTTATTACACTATAATCGTTGGGTATAAACTCGTCCTTTCAGCCTGTCCATATGAACATCCATGTTCATCACTTTCACCAATTGTTTCCTTCACAAGAGTGTCGAGATACTCCTTGATTTCATTAACCAAATTCAAATGCCTGTAGAATTCCTCATCTTCTTCATCTTCTTCATCCGAACCATCGTAATAACTCGAGTGATTATCCTCATCCTCATCTTCTTCCTCGTCCTCATTATCATCATCGGCCTTCTTCGAAATTCCCAACATCTCCATTCTCTCAATTAAATCTCCTTCAGTAGACTTCTGGTTCGAGCTGATATTCATTTTTTTCACATAATCATTATTCTCATTGAGACGAGTTCCCACAGGGGTTCCCAGTTGAGAATATTGAAGTTGAGAATTTCCAGATGGTAAAACAGGATACATCACTGGAGATGAAGACACAGTCATGTTAGTTGGTTGGGACATCGTCCAACCCGCTGGGGAGTTGTAAGTTTTGGAATGAACAGGATCAGTTGAGCCCATAGAATTCGAAATTTGATTGAAAAATGAAGAAGCATCCAATAACTCTTGTTGACTAGCAAATCCACCAAGCTTATTACTGTTAGATTGCAATGGGGGAAGCGAGAAATCGTTGGTATTGTTGTTGATGTTATTGTTGTGCAACCCCACACTGCCTCCAGTGCCAGCCAAATTCAGATAGTTGTCCATAGAATTAAGCTTGTTTGCAAAGTCGTTGTTATAAGTTGGAAGAATCTTGGATCTTTTCAAATCTTCGTAGAAATACGGTAAATTGCTTGCTCCAACTCCTGAAGAAGAAGCAAGATCAAATTTACGTTTTTTGTTGTCAATAGTTTGTGGTTGCGGCTGTGGAGGAGGCAAAGTTAATGGAAGTGGTAGGTCGTAAGCTGTAGTTTCATTTCCAAACTTGTGAGGCAACGGAAGGGAACTATACTCGTATGATGATGGATAATTGAAATCAAATCTTTGCTGTTGTTGTGGCTGTTGAGATCTTCTGTTTTTGTTCTTTTTAGGTTCTTCAGCGTGAACTTTGATATGCTTTTTCAAATCTTGAGGTCTCTTGAACTTCTTTGGACACATTTCACATCTATAAGGTTTCAAAGGAATATGAACACGAATGTGCGATGTGATATGATCTCTTTTGATGGTCACAACTTTGCAGTCGTCCCATTGACAATTTAATGTCAAGTTCCTGTTACACTTGCGGCCAACGTGGAAATCACAAAGATGTTGATATAGCGATTTAGCATCTTCCCGAACAACGTCACAACCTTTCCATTTACATTGGAGAGGAGCTTCTGCGTACTCGTTTGGCAGCTGAGCAGGTTTTTGCAACAAAGGCTGCTGAGGAGGCATAGAAAACGCCATAGAAAGAGAAGGAAGCTGAGACACCTGTTGATATTGTTGTTGCTGCTGTTGTTGAGGCTTGAAAGAAGGGTAAATCTTTGCTGCAGAGAGTGACGAATCCAACGACGAGAGAGTCGGAAGAACTGTGTTGCTGACTCCACTTGGTTGAGTGCTGACTTTACTATTCTTCATGTTTGGTGAGTTAAGCAAAGGTGGCGAGTCCGGTGCCGATGATGCCTCTGTGTAAGAGGATGACGAAACAGATCCTAGCGGTGAACCTGTGGACTCGGTGGCTGTAGACGTCAGTTTAAACCCATTTGAAGAATTAGTGGATCCCGATAAACGGCTATCACGACGTTGTTGATGTGCCGGGTCAACAGACACCGTTGAAGGTGCTGCTGCGCTGTCTGCATTAAGATACGCCACCGGATGGAGGTTATAGTGTTTAGCAGTACGAGCTGCGTGGCTGGTGTGAGTATCGTAAAGATCTGGTGGGCCATCTAGGCCCGTGAGTTGATTCATAGTCGGAATAGTGTGTTGTTTGACGTATCAAAGTGTTCGGTAAGAAAAGAGGGTTGTAATCTAATTAATTAAAATAACAAATTATCGCGAAATCCTTTTATATTTACGCAAAAAAAATTTAAAAATTCATCAGTTTGTATTTCTTGGCGTTGGTGAAATGATTGGCCGAAACGAGAAAGAGGGGTTAGTGGCTGAGCTGGCGAGGAGAATGAGCAGAGACGGGAGTGGGCAGAAGCGAGGTGGATGGGGAGGGAAAAGGCGTGGATGTTGCAAGACTGGTTGGCGATATCGGGTATATAAAAGTTTGCGGGGAAGTGCGGCGTTGAGGTGGTGATTACATAAGCGCTTACGTGAGATGACGTAGGACACAGAAGTGAAAAAAAAGAAAGCTGCAAATTTACCAATTTCACAGTAACGTGATAAAACTCATGCTTCTCTGATGAGCGTTGGTATTAATCGATACATAGGCCATAAAATACGGTGCAAATAAGCTCCAAAAAGTAGGAATTGCCAAGAAAAAAGAACATGCGGAATGTTTTTGCGAAAAAAAGCATATGACGTGTGAGGCAAGCCATTCAGTCGTAATTTGCTCGTGACTCGTCGTGTCCGGTTAAGATACTGCATCTTATTAAGTGAATGCACTTGGATCGCAATTTGGGTCACTCCGGATTGGCAACACGGAGAACTTTACGACTATAATCCACCTGATCACTCAAACTGCGGTTAGACAAGTTGGTATTCTCATAGAGGTGGTTATGTGGATCAAGTCTTTGATCAACCATCACAATATTAGGCGGCCTTAGCGGTGTGGAGGTAGAAGTTGAAGTTGATTTCCTACCAAGACCAAATATTGAACTCGTTTTGTTTGACTGAGATGTGGCGGTGCGGCTGGCTGCGCCACCAGCTGCGCCATTCCCTTCTGATGAGGTTGGTGGGGGTGGATTTTTCTCCATTGTAGTAATAAAAATTGGTGAACCCGAATTAAAACTCTCTAGATCAGAGTCGATTGCAATTCCTCCAGAGCTGGCTCCATGTTTCTCAACGTAACGTTTACGTAAGAACCAGATGATTAGGAGAATTAAAATTAATGCCACAATTCCAACTGCCACAAACACACCAGCCACTTTCCCCTTGTGGCTGAAGAAAGAACCTGAGGAACTTGAGGAGCGTGAAGCAGCTGAAGCAGCTGAAGCAGAGGAAGACGATGAAGTGGCGGTTGAAGGATCAGCAGTGATAGTGACTTGTACCATGGTGGTGTAAAATGCCGTCTTAACTTCTCCAGGAAGAGTGGTTACAGAAAGGTAAACTGATTGAGATTGCGAAGTTGATGGGGAAGTGGGGGTTGCGGAGGAAGAAGTGGAGGAGGTGGAAGAAGTTGAAGTGGGGGTAGTCACTATGGTGGAAGAAGTAGAAGAAGTGGATGAGGTGGATGAGACAGAGGAGGTGGTCGAGCTGGAGGAAGTGGAGGAGGTAGAGGAGGTTAGCGTCGATGAAGAAGAAGTAGATGATGTGGAAGACGTTGATGATGATGTCGACGATGAGGTGGAGGAAGTGGAGGAAGTGGAGGAAGTGGAGGAAGTGGAGGAAGTGGGGGAAGTGGGGGAAGTGGAGGAAGTGGAGGAAGTGGAGGAAGTGGATGAGGTAGATGAAGTGGAGGAAGTGGAAGTTGATGAGGTGGATGAGGTGGATGAGGTGGATGATTCACTAGCACTTTCACTCGTTTGTGAAGATTCATTCCAAAAATCCCCCGTTGTACTTGCTTCAAGTTCACTGGTAGAAGTACCTGTGGAGGTGGTTGACCCCCACGTATTATCATCTTGAGTGGAGGTTTCACTTTGAGTGGCGGAAGTTGTTGCACTTGATGAATCGGAAGAAGTGGAACTGCCGCCACCCACGTAAATGTATCCATACAATCCTTCATCTGAATTACCACAGTTGTCACTTGGATAGCCTGGACAACTGTCCGAACAGTTACTCACCGAAGTTGTATCTGACGGAGCATCATTGGAACACCAGCAGTCATCGCCTTGAACAACGGCATAGTTATAATCTTGACAGGTTTGCTCACATAACCCATTTGACATATAAATACTCGAAACCGACGAGTATGAACTACCGGTGTTTTCACTAGAACATAGTGAAAGCTCTGCCTTAGCACAAATAGCCGAATAAATAAAAAATAGCAACACAAACATGGCCAGCAAAGAAGGGATCCCTCCGGTATAACACAGCAAAGATTGGTCGTTAACACCAATTTCCCCACCAATATGTTCCACCAACTCTCTGAGTTCTGGGTTTTTGCGACTGGTCTGATGAGTTGTGAAATAAGTTATTTTTGTTGCTTATCGATTCCTTTAAAATTATTTCTTTAAATTCTGTTTAATATTTTTTGCAGCTATTTTTCTCTATTGTTTAAAAAAATTCTATGCATTTCATCTTCCACATTCGTCCATTTCCAAGATCCGGATTGCACGGGGGTCAAAGGGGCTTCCCACCGAGGCATTTTTTTTCAAGAGCTGTAATTAGGGGCGTGCAAAATTTAAAGGGCTGTCAAAACTGAATTTGCCGCACGTGATTTTTTTGGTTTAAATAAATTATATAATAGCTACACAAAACTAGAAAGATATACTCTCTAATGTTACGACAGACAAGACTAACTCAAAACTTTCTTCAACTTGGAGAAGAAACCACTTTTCTTCTTTTCGGGACTGGCAGTTGCAGACTTCTTTGTTGGTGAAGTTTTCGTTGGCGAAGCTTTTGCGGCTGGTGCAGATGCGGCTGCGTCAGATGTGGCTGGGGTAGTTGGACTAACTGGTGCAGCATCATCTTTCTTCTTGACAACTTTCTTAACATATTTGGTCTTCTTGCTTGAACTCTCGCTCTTGAGGTCATTTTCGCCAATACCACCAGTAGTTGTAGCTGGAGTATCCGCACCGACTGCTTCCACACTAGTAGCAGCAGCAGATTCCGGCTCATTCAACGTCTTAGGATCAACATCCCTGACCTGAGTGAATGCCTCAACCGAATGTGGATCAGATGGAATAACAACGCCTGGTTCGCCCAAAGTTTGTTGTTGGCCCTCAGAGGATGGTAAAACAGTAGTTGCAACTTCCGGTGTTGGTGTTGGTTCTGGTTCTGGCTCGTTCAGAGTTTTAGGATCAACGTCTCTCACCTGGGTAAAAGCTTCAATTGAGTGTGGATCAGATGGAATCACAACGCCTGGCTCACCCAAAGTTTGTTGTTGGCCTTCAGAGGATGGTAAAACAGTCGTTTTCAAGGTTGGCTCCTCAGCCACAGATGCTTGAGGCGGCTCAGCCACATCTAATTTTGGTGCCGCCTCGCTTGACACAGCCACATTTTCAGTTTCTGGTTGCTTTTTTGGGTCCAAAGTACGAGTGCCAAAAGCTTCAAATTGGTGCTCTTCAGTTGGCAAAACGACACCTGGAGTGGCCAAGGCGGCGGCAGTCAAAGTAGAAGTGCCTGCAGCAGCTCCCGTTGCGGCGTCTTTCGAGGTGGTTGCAGCGGTCTCCTCATTGCCTGGCACTGGAACACCCAATCCGCCTGCTTCAGGGATCTTTGCCACAGAGGAGCTTTTGGCTTCAATCAATTCAGCAGTGACAAGAACATTGTTGCTGTTTCCTTGTTCATCGGTCTCAATTTTGAACTTTTGAGAGGTTTGCCACTCGCCATCAATGACGAATTTGAAGAAAACTTTCTCCAATTCAGGCGGAAATGGGATAGTAAGTTCAAAAGAACCGTCTGTTTGTTTGATGAGAGAATATGATTGAGACCACTCGTCGAAATTACCAGTGACGATGACTGATTTTGGTCCAGAAGGCCTGCTGAATGTTAGTACGAAACACGAATAAAGGACGTAGTGAGCAGACCATCCGTCTTCGCAAATTTCAACCAAACGACAGTCCAACCATCTCAGCTATGTGTCACTTGCTCTCATTTGCCCTCGGCCTTAATTTTCTGTAAACCGCTCACCCCACTTTTAAAATCCCACTTATTTACTCATATAAAACCACACTTACCACGTAAAAGTATAACTTGACATTATTAAAGTGATTTTCGGTCAATCCCGTTCAAAAAATACG
Source organism: Ogataea neopini (assembly GCA_030578575.1). Lineage (NCBI taxonomy): Eukaryota > Fungi > Ascomycota > Pichiomycetes > Pichiales > Pichiaceae > Ogataea > Ogataea neopini. The sequence continues at coordinate 899,578 of JAJMSO010000002.1, forward strand.
CAATTACCTGTCAAAAGAATACAATTAATTGCTGTACTGAAGCTGCGTTTAATTTGCTAATTAAATTTTGTGCTATCATTTTTTTTATTTTTTCATATAAAATTTGAAATTTCAGTTGATAAGCGATGTGGCTGGTGCGGCAAACGACGAGCAATGAGGGGCAACGACGAGGCAACGGGGGGCAACGCGGGACAAGGAGGGGACAACACGAAACACAGTCGGACAACAGCGAGCACAGAATGTCGCCTACAAGTCCAGAAAGCAACGAATAAAGCAGCTGATGTGCTAGATAGATTGAATATCATATGATCACGTGACATCATGAACGTGATCAGACACAGACCCAGCCTCAAGTTATCACGCAGTTACTCTTCTTCTCTTTAACAGCTTCGTCCGTCTCCTCCTCGCCGCTGTCATCTCTCTTCTCAATCTGTTCAACAACCATGTTGAAAACATCGCCAACATTCTCATTCAGTTTGGCAGAACACTCCAAATATGGAACACCGCCAAACTTTGCAGCAAGGTCTCTTAAATCGCTCACACTAACTTGTCTCTGTAGACTCAAATCACTCTTATTACCAACAATCACCATTGGCGGCCCCTCCACATCAAACCCTGCACCAATACCATCCATAATCTTATCCCTCACAATCTCTAACATTTCAAATGATTGCCGTGAATTTATCGAATAAACCAGTATGTACCCGTGAACTCCAATAAGTAATTTATTTTGTATGACGGAAAATTCATCCTGCCCAGCAGTATCTAAAATTTCCAGCGAATATTCGATCCCCTTATATTTAATAACCTTAGTTAACTGATTCTCAATCGTTGGATAGTAGTGATCTATGTAATGTTCCTCAACAAATTGATTTGCCAACGATGATTTGCCAACTGCTCTGGATCCAACCACAGCAATTTTCCGTTCTTTAGTCATTTTATTCGGTCCTCGCACCCAAATAAACCTCTATCTAACTTCCATGAATTCAAATAATGCTAAATTGATGATTTCAACTGATCGAATAAGGTGTTTCAAGCTGGTTTCACTCACTTTGATGGAAGACACTCAACTTAGTACGAACTACTTTTTTTTTTTTTCAACTTTTCCAACTACTTTTTCGTACTTTTTTTACTCATTGTGGCTGTTTGTTTATAAATAAATTGTTTTTATTTAAAAGACCGTTGTTGATGCAAGATGGATAGTTCCATACGATAATTTACAAACCACTACTCGTTGAAAAAAAACACAAACAACGAACGACAGCCAACATCCAAGGAGCCCAGCAAGTCATTTGCCGTGAGTCGTGTGTCGTGAGTCACGTCATGAATCATGAGTCGCACACTTTCAACTCGCGGAGACTTCGCGTTATGTGTCAACTCAGGGCCCACTCTTCGTTGCTCGTCTCCGTCCGCTGAATGACTCGCTCAGCTCGTCACTAGCCGTCATTCATCACAGACCCTTCGCCCACTTCAATGATTCCAATGCAGAAACAACAATCACAATCGTCACTGGAAGAGTTAAAATAACATAACCATAAAATAAAACACCAGCCATCTCCTTTTGATAGATCTCGTTCAACTGACAGATTTGTGAAAGTTGAATTGCTGGTGGAGAAGTAATCAATAAAAATGATGTAACCAAAAAAATTGGATCATCCAATATACTTAATCCAATATACTTAGCACATAATGTAATCAATGGAAGAAGTATGATCGACGGTAAAACCATTCTCGAAATTAATGATCCAAAAATCATCTTTGAATAATTGGCACATGCAGGTGGGATCTCGGTTGATGGCGCCAAATTTGCTCCCAAAACAACTAAAATCAGTGGGATAGAAACAGATCCAAGTTGTCTAATAGCTTGTGCTAATGTATTTTGGATGAAACCATTTCTTTCATAAAACTCATAACGGATTTGTGGAACTGATGCAACAAACACTGAAATCAACATTGCCCATAATGGCGGATTCATTGATGAAACAAATTTCTTGAACCCACGGATTACAATGTTACCATGGCTAACAGTGTTATTACTCGCTCCTCCATCAGTTTCAGTTTCTTCAGCAGTTGGGCCTTTAGAAACTGAACTCCGCGATGAAATGGAAGAGCCCTCGCTCCATTGGTTTTCCAATCCAGTAGCAGCAAGTAAATGTTGCTGTTCTTGGTTCTGATCATCCAAATCATCAACTAATGATCCATAACTTGTCGGCCTGTTGTTTTCAATATCTTGTGTAATGATATTTGGAACAGAATAGATCACATCTGATGGCTGTCTTTTCAATAAACTATTATAACCCCAAGACCAACGTAACATTTGTCCCAATTGTTGGAAAATAAGTAGATAAATCAGACCTCTTGATGCAATTTGATCCGGCCCATCATTCTCAACATCTTCCCATTCCAAACCTGGCAAAGTATAAGCTAATGCGAGAGTTAAAGAAACAGGCAACGAGTTTGAATTTCCAAAAACTGCCATCGCAGTGACGAAATTTGACTCAGGCTCCGACAACTTCAATAATTGAGCTGTCCAAACTGAAGCACCATAAGAAATGGCGGTTGTGATTGCGTATAAAATTGGGATAATGATGACTTCAAGTAATTTCTTCAATGATAACGATGAAGCTAATTTCGTGAAAATCAATGCCGGTGTAAATAAATCAACATTGAGTCTTGAAATGACCTTTGTTGCTTCATTATTCAGCAAACCACTCCTAGCGGCCCAAAACCCAGCCAAACAAATAATCACAACCTCCACGACCGCTTGGAACGTGAGGAACGTGATTTGCTGGAACGAGAGGCCCTCAGACGACGACACTCTTATCAACCGTTCCAAAAACATGCAAATTTAGTTGTAATCAAGAGTAAGCACGAGAAGAAAGAGGGAAACAAATCGAAAAAGGGTGGCAATTTCTAAGCGCGAGCGAATATCGTCCCCGCAGAGCATTAATTAAAAACACATGGGATCGCGAGGTAGAAAAAAAGGCTAGTGCAATTTGATTACGTCATACGAGCAAACTAGGCGAAGCGAACACGATGAGCAGAAGCGAGTCATGCGAGACATTCCCGGCATGCATCTAATTTCTAAGCCTATCACAAAGATAGGTTTAGATAAGCTTGTGACGTAGGTTGATTACTCTGATCGCCGTTTTTCGATAGATTTGTACATACTATAACTCATCAGTTGAATCTTCGCGTACAGGATAAGATAAATATTGAATGACTGATTATATAAGCGGCAGTCAATAACAGATGAAAACACGAATAATGGCGAACGATAAACTAACGACGAGCAGAATAACGTGGAAATTGAACCAGCCACTTTCTGCCTGAAATTTATTGCTCAACGCCAAGATTTAGCCTATCTCAATCATAAGCTTGGCAGAAACGGACCAGCCACTTTGCACACCCGCCACATACAAAAACTTCACCTACTTGTCACATACAAACCCTTTCGCGCCCGCGCCCGCGCCACATTCCACTGCCAAATTTCAGCACTGCCAAAATTTAGCTTATCGTTGATGACTCATTCACATTGAGTTTTAACGTAGTTTGAGTCGCGTCACCCTAGCAAATCACTTATACTCATTTTATGTTTGATATTAGCATCACGTATAGCCGGTGTCTCTTCTCCAACTTCACTTTCTCTTCTAGTTTGATAAACTGCCATTGGTGGTGGCCAATACGCTGCCCCTGGTGCTGCTGTGGCAACAGTTGCTGTTGTCGGCGACACCGCCCCATAAGTGTTCTTGATATCCTCAGTACTGCTACTACTACTTCCGGACCCCGGACAGTCTAAATTCTGCGCCGCGCGTAAGACTGACAATAAACCGTCAATTTTGGCGTGTGGCGGTGGAGGTGGCGGTGGAACCACAGTATCTGAAGTAGTTGCAAAAACACTTGGAGGACGCGAATATGAATATTCTCCTCCTGTAGCACCTGTGGAAAGTGAGAATTGTGGGGATGACGACGAACCTGCGTAGCCGTGTGAGTGCATGGAGTGTGGATAGTTTGTGATTATTGTGGGCGAGAGCGGCGGTAGCAATTTGTACGAAGGATGAAGTTGTGTAAGCCATGCGAGGGAGGAGAGCGAATTTGTGGCTGGTGCGGTATTTCCAGGTGCGAGGTGTGTAGAGTGTGAAGAGTGTGTGGCATGTGATCCTAGTCCGAAATTCGCATTGGATTGGTTAGACGTTGTGGACTGACCATTGACTGGGGCCGCCCCTGTGCCCCCCAAGGCACTTGTAGGGGCGGTGGCCGAGCCCGTTAACGATTGAGCCGCAACGCCTGAAGTCAAACCAGGCTGAGCCCCCTCACTTTTCCTTCTTTTTCGGCTTCTCTTCTTCTTCAAATCCTCCTCGTTAACTTTCAATCTTAACATACCAAAACCTTTTTCATAAGGTTTAAGACATTCGTGAACAAAATCAGGACCAAAAATAGGTATTAGAGCGTACCTAATCGCAAAACAAAATTTGCTTGCGAGAGTTTTAGCGATATCAAACGGAATCCAAGTACCTTGTATTTTCAGGAACCCACCACGGACTCTTTTTAAATCAGGTTCCAACTCTGGTGAGCTCTCAACAAGCTTGACGATATCAGCTTTGGAATTACCAATAGCTTTCCACAAACCAGTTAGATGAACCAAGCCCGAAGAATAATCCCAAATAATCCAACTATCGTTGATTTTATACTCGAAAACAGTCAGATAGTTGCGGGGGTCTATTGAGGTTGAATATTTCCTCCGTAAAATACTCTCTGTGTCAGGAACCATAGCCCGCTGTTCCTCTGGCGCCTGCGCCACTAACTCACGCGGAACTGCCTTGACTGGATAGTTCACTTGGTCCTTATCTTTAACATTGTGGTCTCTTCCTTGTTTGCGTTCTTGTAGGAATACCGCTCGCTGGGTCTCCATATTGGTGGTAGTTGTTAGTGAAAAAGGCTAATTTATTTTTCTTGCTCCGATGATGCGGGCTCCCCCTGTATTTATGGAGCAATTCCATTTTTGTCGCGACTCGCTATCTCCGCCTGTCTCGAATTATGGCAGAGATAAAGAATGAGATTTTGAAATCGCATCACCGCGCATGTGCATGGCTAATGACCCTGGGAAGACGCAAATGGGGAGCGAAACAGGTCAACCGAGACTCTTTTGTAAGGTAAGTGTTATCTGTAGAAATGTAGGTGAATTCCGAACCCATGCCAGGAGAGTACAGTCTTTAATTAGCTGGTTTGTGGCGACTCGGTTGCTCCTTGTCCCCGCTACTGCTTATCTTTTATCGCGCCCCGGGAAATAATTTCTCGAGGATGCAGACAAATTATGCTGTGCGCGCCGCAATACGTTGCGGCGCCCACGGAATATGCCCGCGTGCACACCACCATATGGGCTGGACTGAAAGTTACCGCAGATCCTCGAGAAATGACAGGCCCGAGAATAAAATCTCGACTAGTCACGTGTAAACCATGGGCACTGAGCCCATTAGGTAGTGAGTCCCGAGAGCAAATAAACAGACAACCAACTTGTTTGTTGGCCATGTGTTTATGGGACTTCTAACACAGGATGTGAACACTGTGTTGTTCGACCGAGGACACCGAGGCAAATTGTGGATATCCGGCTGTCACGCCTGTTTCCGAGGGCGCTTATCTTAGGGCGGGATCTATGCCGAAGTGAGATAACAGATAAGCTTCCGAAAACGGAAGCGTAAAATTTTGATCGGCGCGACGATCGACGGGTAAACCGAGCAGCACGCGGGCGGATTGCAAGTCGTACGAGACACCTGTGCCCCATTTACTGCTCGCACGCCAAACATTCATAGCTGCTCAGTCCACCAACACTAAGTCAGTGCACGTGTTTACTCCGCAGTGGCTGATAATTTACCTGTCTAGTCAGAACTCAGCTTAGCGAAAAAATCGACTCGTAATTTGGTAGTTACCTGGTTATCACACTCACTAACAACAGTTACATTGGATCAAATTACAATGTTGATTATCCAATCATTTGTAATTCATATCGTTTCTTGAGCTTATGTAATGTATTAAATGATAATGGAGAGCGAAGCGAGTCATTTCCATTCTTCCATAACTCGTTCGCCCGTAATGACCGCGACTTAGTCATGGCTCGCATGCCACCTACAGATAGCTCAGTCGCACAGCTTTTCCACCGCTGTCTCGTCAATCTTTACTCGCTTCACTCGTCGCCGTTCTCTCCCTCTTGAACCTCCCGAAGAAACTCGAGACATTCGCCAATGTCTGCTGCAACGGCTCACCTAATCCAGACTTGGCCCCCGTTTCCTGTGTTTGACTAGAGTTCTTCGAGATTACCGAGGAAACCGGAGAAACAGTCAGATCATCTGCTTGTTCCGTTTCCTGTGCCTCTGTTGCCTCTGCTTGCTCCTCTTTCTCGGCCTCCTCCACCGACTTTGCCGACTTTGGCACAGTAAACCTGCTCAGCAATGTCTTGAACATATTACCCCGGCCTGCTCCCCTGCCATCACTGACGTGCTTCGGCTCGAAAAAATTGAACAGCTCATCGTCAGTGCTCTCATTGAAGATACGATAAGCATTGGTTTTTTTGAACTGATCCACAAATTTCCCACCGAATCGATCAACATGATTCTCAAAAGTGTTCAAATTCAAATAACTAACATCCTCTAGTTTGGAATTTGCCAAAAAATTATCGTACTTGATAGATGATAACATCCCAATCAGATAATCCTCAAAATTGTATCTAATAAAATCATCACCACCTTTGTAGACTTGTGAATCCATTGATAGATTATAATTGAGTGTTTTGGATACCATTACAATCTCATCTGTATCTTGCGCGCTTTGCTGTTGATCTGCCAGAGCCACAGCAGAACTGATTTCATCAATAAAATGACGATCTTGACTGGTTAGATTTAGTTTGTCCTTCAATGATGAATCTAAAAGCTCCAATGTAACTGAATCGGGATCATTTTCATCACCCAAAACAATCAAAAGATCTGCTAATTGTTGTTTATGATCTAAAATGATGTCATTTGAACAGCCAATAAGATACCAATTTGTGTTGATATTGCTGAGATCATCCAATTGCTGAAGTGTCAAGTATGGTTGGAAAAAACCCCCCTGTGAAAACAGCTGTAAAGGAAGTCCAATGAACCGGAGCAATGAATTTCTATCACTTGACTTCAATGATGTTGGTTTCTCAAGTCTCCGAGAAAGTTCTTGTAAAACCGGCGATCCAGAATCGTTCAAGTTCAATAGAAGATTCGGAACCAGCGACAGTAGTGAGTACTGGAAATTTGATAGCTTGTTCAAGTCTTTTGAAAACACAATGATTCTTTTCTCTAGAAGTAACGTCTTGAAAATAACTAATAGATTTCTTCTCAAACTCAGCACAAGTTCTTTCAAATTCAAACCGGTGTAGAAATCGCTCTCTCTTATCACTTTGCGATTGCCGTTATTAGTTGGAATATCGTATAAATCATCGTCCTCAACTTTAAACCCATGACTATTGTAAACAATTGAAACGTTATCATACAATGCTTTCAAAATCGATTTGTCCTCAAAGTCAAATTGATCAAAATAACTTGTAGTGATGATACTCAACTTTTCCTTCAATTGAATGGGTATCGGATATCTCGTAATCATAACAACCGATTTTTGTATTATTGATCTCTTTATTTCACTTTTGTCGGCTGTATTCTTTAATTGATCACTTTGTAACTGTCTGATGCACGCACAACCAAAGAGTGTCTCAACCTGTGAAAAATCATCTTCACTTTTCTCCTTTGATAATACTGGACTTTTGCCGGTTTTATGATCGAAAACAAGCGTGAAGTTTGTGAATGTTTCATCAAACATGTGTGCCCCATCAGGTAACCCTTGGAATGGTAATTGCGGCCAAATTTGCGTATATTTCGCCACCTGATCCGCTTGATTCTCGTCATTTGTTTCATCATCCAACCAAAATTCAATCTCTGGTCCCCTGATATGATTGAAATCAACAACACAGAGGGCAAAAATGAAACCGGGGGAAATGGGAATTTGCGTTACATCATCAGTGGTGGCAGAGGTCTCAATCTCAGGAGACTTCTCTTCATCAACTTCCTTCCTCGGCACTTCATCTTCCCAGGGGTTTTCTTCAGTCGCCAAAGACATCACTGATGGGTTGAGCACTTTGTTTACCGGTTAAACAAAGGAGCCTTGTGATTTATTATTTGCAGTTTTTTTTTTCGAATGTTCTGCAATTCAAACAAGGCGGTGCATGCGATTACGTCAGCAAGCGACTAGCACCACAAGTCCTCAGGATGTAATCAGAGCACTCGCGGACTACTTGAAAGATACCAGTGCAGTGACAGAATTGGTCTGTTACACTGTCTCAACTACTACAACGACTACAGCTTCGTCATGATTCAAACAAGAAACAACCGGCTCGTCTTGCGCGTCGTTCGTTCCTAATGAAATTCACTTATTAAAGAAATAGCTACCTAACCAGACCACCTACAACTTGGCCAAGATCTTCGAGGCAGTTGAAACGTTAACTTCACCACCATCTTCAACAGCAGCATAATCAACAATACCACTCCTGTTAACAATCAAAGCCAGTCTGCCAGAGCGGGTGCCTAAACCAATCTCACTCAAGTCAATTGTTGAGCCCAGTTTCTTGGTTAAAGCCAACTCTGGGTCACTCACAAACACCAGTTTGTCAGAGTTGACACCAAGTTTCTCTTTCCATGCATTTAAAACGAGTGGATCATTTTGAGTTAAAATGATAATGTAATCAACACCTTTCGAAATAAATGATTGAACTTTCTTGACATATTCTGGTAGATGTTGATTGGTACAAGGTGGTGTAAAAGCACCTGGAACACTCACAAAGACATATTTCTTAGTCTTGGTAAACGATTTAAGATCAAAAGGTTTTGGATCGCCACCACTTGATGGAATGTAGTATAATCCGCTGACCCCAGTTGGGAATGTGTCTCCTCTTTTAATAACTGCCATTTTGTTAATGAGTAGAGAACAATTAAGTACTCCTTTTGGGGAGATTTATTCTCATACTTATATAGTTGTGTCGGGATTGACACCCCCAACATTAAGAGGGGGTGTTAAACTCTTGGCCAATTGGGTTAATTACACCTTACTAATTTGCTACCAAATAGCCTATTTATGTGGAGAAACTACGCGATAATTTTAAGTTAGTGTTGACGAGACGACGTCGCCTTGCGTTGTGTCGACACAAAAGTGTCGTCGACGTAAATGTTTTATCGCAGTTTATTTCATACTTAGTCGCTCAAACCATCTTAGCATCGTCATTCATGTAACGGACAATTGGCCCCTCACCAACAGTGTCAATAACTTTGTCGAACCAACCTAACAAAACACCACCAGATTTTTGACCTTCTTTAATACTCATAAGAGAGTAGATGAACTTAACTAGAACATCAACTTGGTCAATATCAAGTTTTTTCACCAGTGTTGGTATTTCAGATTGCTTAACACTGTTCAAAACGTTGAGGAATGAAAGTAAATAACTGTTTTTAGTTTGTGCATCCGATCCATATGGTGGGTCTTGTAATCCAATCTTGATTGCTTCCAATGAGTCACCTCTCGAAATGCTACTTCTCATTTGAGAGAGTATAGGCTCGAGGTCCTGTATAGTATAAGCCGGAAAGTTTGATTCATCTGGAATGTATTGAGCCTCAGGATCGTATTGGTCGATGTCAATTCTTCTCCAGTCTTCCATTGTAATGTGCTAGTTTAAGTTGTCTGTTCAGAATGAGGTGGGCTGGTTGGAATGTGCCTTACGGGAGGTGAAATATCTGGTGTTTGGTCGTTTTGAAGTGGACATTTTGTTCTTTTTCTCCCGGACCTGCCAGGTGTAGTGAGTGACCCAAAAAGGCGCGACGATTAGCGACGCCTATAGTCGCGCCGATTTTTTGATTTTCATATACAAAAAAAATAGTTCAACCATCCCCATACTGATAGTCAACTCCTATACCGCTGCCTTCATCCAGTCGATGTCACTTCAAGACTACTTACAGCAGAAGTACGCCAGTTCTGGCTCAAAGAAATCGAGAAAAACCAAACATGTGCCACAAACTGCATCATCAGCTACGAAAATCACAGTAGATGATGAGCCACCAACAAATCCTCAACCACAAACAGAAGAGGATGTGTCTCTTGACGCCCCGCTGGGTGAGGACGGTCCCATAGTCATTCATAAGCAGATTAAATCAAAAGGCTGGCGAAGCGTCGAAACGAAAGAGGAAGTCAAAGTGCAACCCAAAGTCATGCAAGACGGATCATTGGCTGGTTTACAAACTAGAGAACAATTACAACAGGCAAAGCAAGAAAAACTCGATCAATTAAATAAAGAAATGGAACTCACGAAACCTCATGAGTCTGAAACAGTGTATAGAGATTCAACTGGACGAAAAATTGCGCCACCTGTTTCAACAAACAAACAAGACGATGAAAAATTGAAACAATTAGAGATCAAAAAACTAAATCAAAGCGAATTTGAAACCATTCAAAGACAAAAGGAAGCAGAGAAACTCAAACAACTTGAACAGGAAAACTTGAATTTGTATCAGGATGATGAGAAACTGAATTTGCAACAACAGCAAACAGTTAAAGAAGACGATCCAGCATTACTTTTTGACCCAAAACTACAGAAAAAACTGAAATCGAGTCGTACTAATGTTAGCTTAACAGGAAGAAAATTATATCCCAGTAATAACTTTCCTGAAAATCGATTCGGAATTCGTCCTGGTTGGAGATGGGACGGTGTTGATCGTACCAATGGGTTTGAACAACGCTGGTTCGAGAAACAGGGACAATTAAGAGAAACAGAGGTGTTAAAGTACACTTTAGAAGAAGATATATAATAACAGCGACGAGCGAAGCGAGTCGTTCAGCGAGTCATCAGGTTTAAAAACACAACAACGTCGACAAACATTCAGCAGGCTTTACTCATCTCCACACACAACATTCTTCGCGAATCATTGGTTCGTCTTTTTAATCGGCTTCTTACCCTTTGGTTTTTCATTGGAATTCTGGTTCTTCTTTGGCCCAGTTTGTGGCTTTTTGGAAGAGCTTGGCGAGTTTCCATTCAGCATTCCCATGAGCTCCTGCGATGCATTGGTGTTCACTGGGAATGGTTGGAAAACAGGGGCATATTGGCCGGGTGGTAAGAAACCAGGTGCAGGGACAAATTGGCCTGGTGCACCTTGGGTTGGTGGTTGAATCACATTACCTAAAATAGAGTTGAAAACGTTGGCAGCAATCTTACCATTTTGAGGACCACTTTGAGGAACAGTAACCTCTTGTTTAGTCTCTTCTGTAGTATCGTTTGTCTTTTCACCTTTAATCAAAGTCAACAACTCTTTTTGTTTCTTGGCAGCAATTTCCTTCTCCTGTTTCTTCTTAAGCAACAACTGTTTCTTGTGTTCTGGAATCTCACCCTTTGAAGTCTTTGCTGATGCCTTGGAGTGGTAAATGAACTGTTTATTGGTCAAATTGAGCAAAAGGGATGACTCCAGAGTTAAACCTCTTTGCGTTGTGAGACGTCCACCAAAGGTATTACCGGTCAGCAGAGGTTGATCAAACAAAACTTGTAATTCAACTTTTGAGTCCAACGATCTAATACCAATAACAGTACCCTTAGAGAATAATGGAACAGTACCTGAATCCAGCACATAAACAACACGATCTCCAAGATCGAAATGTTGTCTTTTTAATAGTTGGAATGATTGAGAAGGAACCAAAACAGCATTTCTTGGAATACCTTTGATTCCCTTTGTATCCAACTTTTGATCTCTCGAAGAATATTCAATAATTTGTTGTTCAACTTCTCTAATACCAATTTTGGTCAAAGCATCAGAGTCTAAACTGACCGTGACAAAAGATGATTTTTTCTCTTTCAAGTAAGCTAAAACAGCATCAACTTTCTTCTTCAACTCACTTGGTTCAGCAACCTTGAATAATTCTTTGGCACTTGGCATGGAATTTGATTTGTGTTTCATCAAATTCTTGAATAATTGTGGGAATTTGGTGACATAATCTTGCATTAAAGCAATAGCTAAATCACTATATTCCCAGAATCTGTCGTTTCTCTTAGTATAACCTAGAACTTTTTGTCTTCTACCTTCGAATTTCAATTGTAAACCAAAATCAAGTCTTTTGCCTCCAGGACCCTCAACAAAATAGGTTGACGTGATCTTTGATAAGAACAAAGGTGAAAATTCCATGATTTTAGCAACTTGATTCGATGGATGGTATTTGATAATCGAACGTTCACTACGTGCACGTAATGTACCATAATTTGGTTCAGCTTTGTTTGAAATTTTCGAAACTTTCAACGTTAATTTGTTATTCTCATGACCAATCACTTTTGCTGGTGTACCATATGCGAATGCTCCCAAAAACACAACATCAGAGTTCACTGGGAACTCCTCTTCAAGAGGAACAGGAGGTCTAGCCTCGAATCTCTCATCTTTGTTAATCACCTCATCGACAATCATTTGGATAGGATAAACCTCTAGTTCGTTAGAATATGTCTTGACGAATGCACCTTGCTCATTACGAATCAATCCAGTAACGGCCCTAACGTAAACTAAACCTTCAATTGGATTCTTTTTACCTTCAGTTTCAAATCTGATACCTTGTTTGGTTTGTAGATTTTGATAAAGTTGTCTTCTAGTCTTATCAAACTCATCCATTTCAAATCCTTCCAAAGGACTTGAAACAACTTTTTGGACTGATCCGACTTTAACTTTTTTGTACATCATCAAATTGTCTGTAACGTGCATAACCTTAGCTTCTCTCAAAAATGGCCATTTGGTGTACACAATCTCACCAACATATTCTTTGGCAAACTGTTCCACAGTCAAACTGCCATGAAGATTCTCTAAAGTCAACATCAACGTCATGGCTCTTGAAGGTTGTTGGAAGACAAGAACATTGGCGTACTCTAAGTTGTATTTCATTGGAATAGTCTTCAGAGTAGGGAATCCAGCCAATGATTCCCTACCAAATTTGGCACCTTCACATAATCCCAAATTGATCTTCAAATTGTCCATCGAAGGTAAATAGAATGCACTTTCTGAACAATGAGAATCAAAGTCAGAAAATGATAATGGTAATGGTGATTTGACCAATGTCTTAACTTGTGGATTGAAGAAGAATTTCAAATCCGTGCCAAAAGAGTTTCTAGCTTTCTCTTCGGCACTGAGTCTTGATTCATATGGTTCCATAGCCTCAATAAGACGTTTCTCGTCAACAAAAGACAATAAAACAACAGCTTCCCATGAAGCCTTCTTACCGTTCATATCGACTTTACAATCATTTGGATAAAAATCGATGATTGGGGAACTTGGATCGGTCATCAGAGGTCTGAAAACTTCCGGTAATAATTCCTTGGATCTGGCAGGTAAAACAGCCATCAATTGCTGGAATGGCTTGAAAGGAGTACCTTTGGTGAAGTTGATCTTGACTTGTAAACCTTTAGCAACGTCAGAAATACGTGGAGCATAATGGTATCTATAATACCATGGCCACGAACAAATACCTGTATAATAATAGTTCAAAACCCATTGTAAACCTTCCAGATAATTCTCAGCCATATCAACGATTTTTTCTTCATCATCCAAAGTGAAGTTGAGTTTAGATTTGTAATATTGGTTCTTCCATTTGACAAATCTAGCGTCATAGATATCCTTTTGGGATTCTAAAGTCTCTTCATCCTCGATAACGATAGCAGTTTGGTATTTTTTGATAACTTTTCTGATATCATCAACACGTTTTTTGAACTCGTCATCAGTTTCATAAGGATCGATTCCATCAATGTCGATCTTGGCTGTGTAAGTGTCCTTGGATTTGCTGTGGATAATGATGACACCCAAATCAAACATGAATTTCGCAATGAATTCCTTGTTGAGATCGCTTTCAAAGAAATCTCTTGGTAATTCCAATTGAGGAATCTTAGATTCGTCTTGGTTCATTTCATCGATTGAGAATCTAGTTGAATAAACCTCATAAATCCATTCTCTAACAAGTCCAACAATTTTCTTTTGCTGTTTAACAAGTAGCTCTTTACCCTGTCTAAGTCTCTTTTTGACACCCTGTCTTGAGATGTTGTCTAGTTGTTTGTTAAACCATTCGACATCAACTTCACCTTGTTCAAAATTCTCCAACTCGAAAACTGACAAATATTCGAGCCATTTTCCTAGTCTTTGGAAGTTGATTTTTCCTTGTTCATTGATATAGCCATCAGAATCACGAATTGCCTGCTTGAAGGTTTCGATCAGTAGTGGGAAAGCACCTTTGTTGAGATGCAAGTCTGGTAAATTTGGTAAGAAATCGTTACCAATAACATACATGATGACAATAAAATCATCCAATATTCTTTCAAAATTGTACTCGAACGCAAGCTGATCTTGCAGGTCTTGGAATTCGAGTTCAAGATATTCTCTAACAAGTGAAATGTGTAAAAGGAAGAAAGTCTGTTTCGTCAAATCATCTGTTGGAGTGTTTGCACGTGGACCAAAAGTGACTTCTTCTCTCAATAAAGCAAAATGAGGTTCGTGAGCAACAAGACCCAACATAATAAGATCGGCATCTAAACCATAAACACAATGTCTAGTGTTTGGGTTGTATCCTGGTTGAGCCTTTTTCGTTCTAATAAAGTCCATAATTTTATGTTCACCTTCACCAGGAACTTCATGACCAGATAAGATGATTTCCATATTTTGCCATCTTGAGTCTGATGAAACTTTTTGATTGATGTAGAATTTGAGATTTCTAGTCAATTTAGCCATGAATTCAGTTCCGGGAGTAATAGAGTTTGAATCAAATGGTGGTTCTTTTGGAATTTCTTTACCTTCTTTGATAGCTTTTGCCAGGTTTTGCTCAGCTTCAACTGCTGTTCTGAATCTTCTTGCTCTTTGCTGGTTCATTTTGGCTCTTGGAGCAACACCATCGATTGCCATATAAAACACTTTTTGTGGTTTGATAGTATTGAAAAGATGATCAATATATGCAAAAATTGCACCAAACATTTGATCATCGGTCATACGGTATATCGAACCATCATTTGTATGTGTACATGTGTGCAAAATAGAGTTCATATCCAAATACAAGTTATCGAACTCCGGGATCGGAGTCTGATCGTTGATTTCATTGGAAATCAATGGCCATCTCTCTGAGATAAACCTGAAAAATTTGGGAATACCTTTAAGGGGTCACTAGTTAATATTGCCCTTTTATCATAAGAGGTTCATTTATACTTACCCATTGTTGTGGTTGAATTCTCCTTTGCGACTTTCTAGTTCACCGAGCGTAAAATGTCAGCTGACTAGTTCTGAATGGTTAATTGATCATTAAAATGTCAATAAATCGTGTCCCGTCAATGTCACCCTTGCCAACAACAACATTTAGAAATTATCAAAATGCGTTCAACGATGGTGGAAAAAAACTTGGAGTTACCCGGACATTTAGAAGGAAAAAAAATATCCACTAGTAAATTTAAATCTATAACAAAAATGTCAACATGATCTATATATCCTTAGTATTATCCCATTGCCAATCGCACCTTCTTTCAAACACACCCGCGCAATGTTTGGAAGCAACACTGGAAACAGCAGCTTCACGTTTGGAAGTAACAATAACAACACCTCCAACTCCGGTGGATTTTCTTTTGGTGGTTCGCAGACCTCTAATACTACCAACAACAACGCCTCCAATGGATTCTCTTTAGGAGCCCCAGGTGCTAGCACGGGTGGAGGTCTTTTTGGAGCCAAACCGGCTACTGCCGCTCCATCGGCTCCAGCATTCGGCCAAACTGCCACCAATACTGCTACCCCAGGATTCGGTCAGTCAGCCACTACTAAACCTGGAGGATTTTCTCTCGGAGCACCATCTGCTACAACGGCAGCACCAGCGGCATCTTCTGGATTCAGTTTTGGGGCTAACAAACCATCAACAGGCGGTGGTTTGTTTGGATCGGCGCAGACCCAATCCAACACTGGTGGGGGTCTCTTTGGAGGAGCCAGTAATAACACAACTACCTCTACTTCTGGAGGTCTTTTTGGAGCTAAACCTGCTGGATCTACACTTTTTGGAAATACAGGAAATTCTACTTCTACAGCCACTTCTGGAGGTCTTTTTGGAAACAATAATAATACCAATAATAATAATACCAACGGTGGGTTATTCAACAATAGTGCTTCTACAACTACATCTGGTGGTTTGTTTGGAGGAAACAACAACACCAACAGCACCACTGGAGGCCTGTTTGGAAATAATAATGCCGGAGGTACCACCGGTGGTTTGTTTGGCAACAATAATAATAATGCAAGCAAAGGATTGTTTGGAGGAAATCAAGCTAGCTCTGGTGGATTATTCAGTGCATCTGGTAACACGGGTACAACTGGAGGTGGTCTTTTCGGGAACAACGCTGCCACCAACAACACGCTCGCTGCGCCTACACCACAACTTCAACTTAATGGTATGACAAAAGTCAGTGATCTTCCTGAAGCATTTCAAAAAGAGTTGGAACAACTGAATGAATATATTCAAACGCAAGTTGCAATTGCTGAACAGCTGAAAAATGATGAAGAGGAACATAAAGAGCTTATTGATAGTATACCAAGGGACATCAACTTCCTAGAAAAAAGATATATTTCAACAAATCAAGCATTGAACAGTGATTTGAAGTTTGTTGAAAGTTTCAAAGCCAAGACGTTAGAAAATTTCAACGATTGGGTTGAGAAATTAATTAAAGTTTATTTACAATTGACGAATCCAATGCTTCTTGGTGTGAATTCGAATTCAACAACCGATCAAAGTGGATCTGGAGCTTCTGGAATTAAAGTTATTGGAGTTAATGGAACAAGATTTACTGATCCGTCATCACAAGCCCAACAGTCCAAACAGTTACAACAACAAAAGTTGGAGAAAGATTCTCACTTGAATGTTCCCCAAATTTTGAACAGCTATTTTGTCAGCAAAATTGATGAGTTCAAAGATAATATTGAGAAGTATCAATTAATATTACAAGAAGTTGAGAATTCGATTAATGATTTGGATAAAGTTTCTGTTAGTGGTGGATTGTCATTGAGTGGTAATTACGGATTGGAAATGATTGTTAGCACGTTGCAAGAGGAGTTCAAGTTATATGTTGAGCTTGCTAATGAGTATGCCGAAATTCATCATCAAGTGAAGAGATTAGATGAGGGGAACTTTTGAAGAGCGCAGGATCACAAGCGCAGCGATATATTCTACCCAAACGTGCAGGCAGTGCGTGTGGTCAGTGTAAGTCAGTGGCCCGCTGAACTCGCTTCGCTCATCATTCTTGGCGCATTATAGTTGTATGTATTGTAAGTGAATCATAGATAATGGACGATCACTCCCCGAGCCACTTTGCTCGTTAGTTGAGCTACTTCCGTTCACCATTGGGGAGTAGACGAATTGCATATTTCGCTCCATATTTGATGCTGTTCTTTAATTATTATATGACTATTAACTCATTTCGCTCTATACTTTTTGTCTTTTCGATGATGATTCTTTTGATTTTGATTTTGATTTCCTCTTCAAAGACTTGTCTATCGTTTGCTTCTTCTCTTTTTTCTCTTTTCCCTCCTTCTTCTCTTTCTTCTCTTTCTTCTCTTTCTTCTCTTTCTTCTTCTCCTTCTTCTGCTTCTTCTCTTTCTTACCACTCTTCTCCTTCTTTTCCTTTCTCTTCCTCTTTCTCTCCTTTTTGTCCTCATCATCTGAAGAAACGTCAAACAACATCAACTGATCGTCTCCATCACCCTTCTGTTCATCCACGTCCTCACATTCCTCAGATTTGACAACCACATTCTCACTCTTTTTGATCACGTCTTTACCAACAGTACCAGCAAGGCCCTCGCCTCGGACAAACATACGATATAATGGCGACTGAGCTTTCGAAACTGCACTCGCAGTAACCTCACCCTGTGAAAATGTCACTCCTCCTTTCGATTTGACATCTAAAGCCTTGAGTTGTCCATCAAACACTCTCTCCCACCATGCTTCAGCCTGATCTTTATCATGTCCTATTCCCTTGACATCCTTTTTGTGTTTCACCAAAATCGGTTTTCGAAGACCTCCTTTCTGAAGAGCTTCGCCCTCCTTCCATCCGAAGCTTTGTAGATACCCGCGCGCATCCATGTTGATTGCCAGTTGACTGGTTGATAAAGCTTGTATGACGGTGAAATTTTGGAAAATAAAAAAAAAAATTTTCAAATCAAAATTTATCAGATAAGCTGTAAAAACTGGAGTTATAAATTTTTATTTTCGTTATCTAGCCTTAGGCTTATTTTAGCAATATAGAACTAGCAGATGACGTGAACGGTCAACAACATATGACAAGCAAAGTGTCGTGCAAATCATTCAACGAGTCATTATTCATGTATGTCATAAGAGATACACGACACGAGTGATAGAACGACGTCAAGTAACCAAAGTCCTTACAGATAGATCGTCGAATGACTCGCTTGTTATTCCTCACATTCACTCCTCCATATAATCCTCATCGAAACCCCCAACTCCCAACTCCGGGTCTCCAAAATCCAAAATTTCAATACAAGTACGGTCGTCTTTCTGCACTGCAGCAACACACCGTCTGTAATCAAATCTAACCTGCCAAACACTTCCATCCACATCATCCAGCAAATCCCGAACAAATTCACCTGTCTGTGTATCCCACATTTTTAACATCCCACTGGAACCAGAAACAATCATATGATCGTTGTGTTGAACACATGTAATGGCAGCTGTATGACCACGTAAAATATGTCTCAAGTCACCAGTATTAGGATCCCAAATTCTAATTGTTGAATCCGCAGCAGCAGAAACAAGGGCATCCTCAGAAAGCGTAATTAATCCAACTAACATGTGATGTCCTTCCAATATCAGTAAAACTTCACCAGTATTCAAATCCCAAATCCTGACGGTATTATCAACACTACCGGAAATACACCTATTTCTTTTGGTATCCAAAACACACGTGTAAATACGGTCTGAATGGCCACTCAAAAGCCATTTGCATTCTCCAGTACGCAAATCCCAAACTCGCGTATTGGTATCATAACTGCTGCTAATCAAAATATTGGCATCACCAGAAACTGCCCGAACTGATGCAGTATGCCCTCTTAGAACTTTAACAAGATATTTGTTCGATGATTCGTCCAAATCAATTGGCTCATCAGGAACTTCATCATCCTCCCCTGATAGCGGTAATTTCCAAACATATAGCGTAGAATCCCTCGACCCAGTAACCACCAGTGGAACTTTTGGGAACATTATGGGTTTCCCTTCATCATCCACCCCGATTTGTTTTGGTACTAAAATCTCCATGCAACGAACAGTTGAGGTATGTCCTCTAAAGATATGTGTACATTTTCCTTGTTTCATGTTCCAAATTCTAACAGAGCGATCTGTTGATCCTGAAACTAACGTATTTCCATAATATTCCATAGCCCAAACGCCACCGTTGTGGCCAGAAAGAATTGAACGTAATTTCCCTGTTGCTGTATCATAAATAGTAATGCTTTGATCGTCTGAGCCAGCCACAATTTTGTCCTCATCGAATTTCAAACAAGTAATAACACTTAACCCGTTACCAGGTAATGTAATCCGACGTGGTTCAAAATTAGGATCTTTCCATCTCTTCATGAAAAGGAGTCTTCTTCTATACATCATCTTGGTGATAGCCACTGAAGATGTGTTTGCCGGTGCGCGTGAACGAAGTAACTCGTAGTCTCGACGGAATTCATCCATCGATTCAATCAAACGATCTCTGAAAAGTAAATCTTTCCAAAAATTGTAACTTTCGGTAGAGATTCTGAGCCAACTTCTACAGATTTCAGATGTGCGTAACAATGTACGATAATCCAGATATCCAAATATCTTCATTGTCACTTCTGAAGGCAACAAGCTCACCACATCCTTGCGCAGCGAGTGACGGATGGTTTGTTGTAAAGCAGACAAAGTTGACCGGTCTGTACGTTGTAACAGAGACCAAAGAACACAGTTGGCATCGTTCGAGCCGGCAGGGAGCATTTGTACGAGTTCTCCTATCAATTTGACGAGTTCTGTGCGTTTTGCGATGGAGCGCTCCTTGTGATGCTGTTGTTGAGATTCTTGCTCCTCCTCATCGTCAGGAAGACTTCCAGATTGAATTGGTGATGCGCTCGGAGATGGGAGTGGTAATTGATGTGCCTCATCTGCAAATGCGAGTGACGCACTTGTATTCGCGTTTGATGGGGTCGAAAGAGTCGACAGTTTGAGCAATTCACTGTTTCCCGAAGAAGTTGTAGGTGAGGTTATTGGTGCCGTTGTCATGTCCACCATTCTCTTCTTTGATGGTGGGCTTGAACCTGATTTATTGGCCACAACACTGCCATCCACCTCCAGATCAGTCATTTCGGAGTCAGAACTGACATGTATGAGTCCACCATCGTTGAGTCTTTTGCGAGAAGCTGTTGAACGACTTGGGAAGACTGTTTCGTTCGCCTCGTGACCTTCACTAGGTCCCATCAAACCTGTTTCATGGGCCACTTCTCCGTCGACACCTTCCTCGTGGTTTTCATCATTTCCTCGTTCTTGGTGTTTTGCGATGCTGCGCCCCTGATTTCCACTACTCGAGCTCAATACAGCATCAACGGTGGTACTGGGAAACACCGCGCTTGGAGAAATGTCTGCAAGAGGGTAAGTTGAGGGTGTTGAGCTGTGCGCCACCCAAGCCGAATACCCCTCGCGTTTACCGTACACCGTCATTATTTGTGTGGAATGCGGCCTCTGTGTACGTGTGTGTGAAGCTAAAGTGTCTGATTTGACACTTTTGAGGCTTTCCCTTGTTTAAAATGTTTGGGAAGAATAATAAACTAATAAATATTTAGCAAACAAAGGAGAAATGATTTAGATTTCAATTATTTCCATTTCCAAGGTTTTTTTCGTTGTTACAGAATTTATCAAACAGGGTAACAAAAATTATGGTTAATTAAATAAAATATAAATTATTTTTTTGATAATTTTGATCTTTTCTCCATCATTTCTCTTTGAATTCTTTCGAATTCATCATCATCAATGTCGTGAGAGCGTTTACCTTTCTTTTTAGTGCCCTTCGTAATCCCATTGGTGCCCTCATACTTCGCAATCAACTTATCAAATGCAGTCCCTCCACTCCTTTTAGATTGAATCAACTGTCTCAACGAATCTTCGCTACCGTCCAATTTTACCTTATTTTGTTTGTTCAATTCCTTCAATGCAGCATCAGCCTCCTTGCTCTCATCCTTCATCCGTCTGAGCATTTTACGTTTCTCTGTTGAGCGATTCTTGACGTATTTTTTCCATAGTTTGTGTTCCTTGAGAACTTTGTCTTTCACCATTTGGTCGACAATTTCAAACACTCGTTGTTCCTCAGAACTCGTAAACTCTAAATGCGGAATAGCCTCGAATAGTTTGAGAAACTCACCATTGTAGTATTCCATAGATTCCAGAATGTCCTCGTATTCTTCATTGGAGTTTTGATACTCTTTTTTATCCTTCTCAATCATCTCTGGTGTAATTTTGGTTTCTGAGTCTCTCATTTCTCTAAAGAACTCATTCCAATCAACGTCACCATCAACTTCGCGTTCTTCCAAAGAGCCCGTTCTGTCATAACGTTCACGTTTCTTTGCATCAGACAGTATCGAGTAACTGAACTGAATTTGCTCAAATGTTGTCTTATGTTTTTCTTTCTCATCTTCTGAAAGCTTATCAGGATGGTATTTAAGGCATAGTTTGTAGTACGCTTTTTTGATCGCTGGTGGTGCGTCGTCGGTTTTCACCCCAAGAATTTCGTACGGGTCGATGTCTGGGAATGGAACGCCCATGGTGGATAGCTTTGAGGGGGTAATTACAGAAAAGATATCAACAACACACGGGGTTGATACTACCAAATCGAAGTAAAATATTTTTCGCGTTTTATTTTTATGACGGCTCACGAGAAGCAAATGACGAGAAATCAAGAGCAAATGAGAGGCAAATGAAGTGCAGATGAAGAGCAGACGACGAGCGAAGCGAGCAATGATTTCCAATTACAAGTGGAGTACTTCCGGCTCCCCAAACTATTCGGCAGAAGCCCACTATTGTTTTACCTGGTGTATTTGTTACGATTGTTCGCTAGTGGGACTCAACTCAGTCCGAGTCATCGATTCCACCCATTTACAATTCAACTGATCGTTTTTCATTAACATTAAATCAAGTCATTTCCGTACAAAGATCACAATGGTTTCAATCAACAGTCAGAGGCCATTGGTTAACTCCGCAGGTGCGATGTGTGCGGGTCGTGGCAACGAGAGTAACTGGTTAGTTATGCAACGTATGGTTGATTTCTCGGAACACTCAAAACACAACCTATTGTGCACCTGCTGCTTGAGACGTTAGAAGTTTCACTTCGTTCGTTTTTTTGCTCACTGCTTACAAGTTCTGGTACCCCTTATTCTCAGCCCCTAGCAAATTTTTATGGTCCGCTGGATTGGCAGCAGACTCATACAGAGTAATCACTGGGTCCTTAGTCAATGCCTTGTACTCTCCTCTCAATTCGATTGAGTACAACCGGAGATTTTCCTCGTCATCTCCACTCCAATTGTCCTCAAAAAAAACAGTCAACGAAGATGTACCTGCAAATAAATGCCTTGGCAAAAAATGTTCTACAAAAGTATCGTCTGCCACCAATTCTTGTGGCAAGTCATTATCTGCGAATTCAACACCAACTTGCGGATGCTCCACCTGATATGTTGGCTTTGTTGATCCGACTGTATCAAAGTCGAGGTTGTCTTGATTTTTGTAGAATTTGATATTTTTAGGGCAACTATCGTCAGTTCTCGAAGTGCGTAGAATAATTGAATATAGTTTGACAGATCCATCAAACGGAATTCTCAGAATAAATTGGTTGTCGGCATCAGATTTGAAAACAGGTGTTAGTTCGTATTTGCGATCTCTTGTTTTAAACAGACTTGGGAGTTCCTGTTCTGGATTCTGTAGGTTTAATGCCACTAGTTCTGTGCTTATTACGTGCTGATTCAGCGATTGAGACTCGTTGGTTGGAACAGGTGGCGCCCCATGTTGGTGTGTGTTTGGATGGGAATGACCGTGAGAGTGGTCGTGTTCATTAGCCTCGTCATGACAGTGTGACATGTTGGACTGTGGTGAAGTGGTGTGAAGTTTAAGTGTAACAAGAGTACAAAGGTTAAACGGAAAAAAATATTTTTTGTGGGGCGAAAAAATCAAGGAAAAGACGAGCGACTGGGATGGACGATCAACGACGAATTGCCAGCCACCAACAACCCGCATATTACCTGCAAGGCCACTTTTATTCTTGTAAGAAGAACATTTATTGGAACTTCGTCGACTGATTTCACATAACCTGCTCGCTTGAGCCACTTCATTGACTCGAATCGCTTCGCTCGTTATCCTCTGTTCGTCGTTTTTTCGTCGTTCGACGCGACGAATCTCTACATGAAAAATTATCTGTCTTTCCTCTTAGCACCCTATTGAACACCCTCTTGGTCGCCCTCACTCATCTCCCCTGCTATGTCAAACCATCCAATACAAACGAGTCAACCGATGGTTTCATCTTCCCCTCTTGTTTCAAACAACATATCGCTTGACGAAACCTTTGGAGAAGAGACTGGACCAAGAAATGTTCACCGTGTCGTTGTGCGCAAGAACGACAATATTCGCAAAACAGTCGACAGGGCGTTAAACCATTCCCGTCTGGCTACAAAGGGCTCAACGGAGGCGTTGGGTCTGCTATTCGCAGCGCAAAATGAATCGGTCCAGAAATTACTGACGGTGGTTGAGATCGTTAAACAAAGACTACAGGAAACACCAAATCAAAGAGAATTCGGTCAATACAACTTTCTTGACTACAAAGAGACGGCAATACAAGAGGCAGAGGTGACTGGTTCTGGTTCTAAAGAGTCACTTTTCACGCAACAGCAGCTCCGTGAACTTTCACTCAAAACAAGTAAAAAAGAACCAGTTCTATATGTATACCTTCACTTTTACAACGGACAAAACGATGATTGGTTGCAGAATCTTGCAAAAACAGGATGGACAGTTCAACAAATCTGAATTTCTGTGTTAAGCCAATTATTTCATTTGATATAAACTATGTGTATATAATAATGACTCTCTATTTGGATTGTTCAAACTTCTCGACGGAAAGGTTACCTGGGAAAGTACCGTTAGCTCTTTGTTCATCCCACTCCTCAACCCATGAAGTTGGGCACAAAGATTGGAAAGTAGACAAGAAAGTCTTGCATGGAGCAAACTCTTCACCCTTGAGTGCAACACACTTGTGGAAGTCAAGGTAAGCTTGGTAACAGTGCTTAGTTTGGTTTTGTTGTGGGAATCTGGCGTCAAAGCCTGGAGTTTGGAGCTTGTATGGGGAGTCGGACATTGTATATGCTGGGGAGTTTTTAACTATGCGAGGTGGTTGATGGTGCTGGTGTTGTTCAAGTATTGAAAAGTGTGCTTATTATTTTAGTTCGGGAGTTTCGCAGCCAATAGGAATTGCATTGGTGGTGTGAGGAGGGCTCCCTGGTGGATTCCCCAGTGGGCCCCCCAGAGAATTCGCTACTGAGCCCCCGGTGAGTTCTCGAGGTTCACGGGGGGCCGCGAATTTTCTAATGAAAAAAAATTTAACTGGCAGTGCCAGCCAGTGTGAGTGCATAATTTCGAGACTTTGATTGGTCGGAGAGGCGGTGTAGGGATGTGTTCGTTTGGCGTCGAGCGACGTTTCTGCGACGTGCGACGTTTCTGCGACGTGCAAAGTCTCTCGTTCGAGGACTTGGGTATGTTCCGTCGGTAATGAGACTCACAGAGCTTCAGAAAGTTATTCACCATGGATCAACTTGTACTGCTCTTGTAACAACCAAATTTCCGACTCGTATTCCTCGTCCCGCTCGTCAGAACTGTCGTACCATTCCTGCCACCACATGCAAAATCAAATACTCATCCTGCTGCTTACCTCATCAGAAAAAAATATTTTTATAAACATCTTGATCAATTTTAATCCCCTTTGTTTCCCCCCAACTGTGTTAGAGACACCTGCCAAATCATGACCAGTCGATGTGAGTGCCACCAATGGATGTTTTTTGTTTCTACTTCTACTAACATTTTTAGTGAGCGCATTTGCTGCTCTTAATAACATCGAATCTGACGGATCAGAGGACGAAGATGGGCAGATTGGCTACACCGATGAGTCTGCAGAGGTGACACCAGTACCATCTTCAGCGCCAGTAGCCCCTGTGGCTCCTGTTCCAGCAGTTTCCATGCCACGTTCAGATTCTATGGTGACTCATCCCCTTATCACGTGCTCCAGATTTAAGCCAACTGTTGATAACGTCATCTATGGAGATGAGGATGTAACCATTGGTCTTAAATCTGGTGAATTTCTTATGGTCAAGGGGCAATACGAAGTATACGTTGAAAGAGGAGCAGTTCAAATAGACTCCATCACGTACCACTCATCTCCGTATCCAATTAAAATCAATGCATCGTCTCTTTTGTCACTTCCAATGATCTCATCAACTCAAGTTACCGATAGTAATCTCACACAAGACTTGATAACACCACCAACTGAACACCTTTTTACATCTCATTACAAATCAGTTGTTAGATTCCACAATATTTACAATGGACTAGAGAAAATTGGTAATTTATATCCCCAATTAAAGAACATATATCCTAATGAAGACTTGCTTGATGATTCAGAAGAGTCTGATTTCGAGAAATCATTTTACAGATACTCATTCAAAGTGGTCATTTCACCCGAGAATATGAACACAGGAACAAACATACTGAAAAACTGGAAATCACAATTGGTTGAGTTAGTCGAAGAATTGGAATCTTTGAATAATTATAAAGTTTTAATCATTGGGTCCAAAAATGCAGGTAAATCAACATTTCTTCGCCTTTTACTGAACAAGTTATGCTCGAATTCTAATTTTGTCAACGTGTTGGACATTGATCCTGGTCAACCAGAGTATTCTTTGCCTGATTGTATTTCATTAACTAGACATAGTGAGCCTGTATTTGGAGTTAATTTACCGTTTGAAGACTCAAATAGAACTGTTGAGAACCGTTTTATTGGATTCAACACTCCTCAAAGAGAACCTGTTAGTTATATTAACAAAATCAAAGAGCTCGTTGATTTGAACGGCGAGGAGAATAGTTTACTTATCAATTCACCTGGTTGGATCAAAGGTTTCGGAATTGAAATTCTGAAGAAATTAACAGAAATTGTGAAACCAACTCATTTGATTTATTTGACTCATAATGTGACTGATGATAGTGAGAACGAACTCTTAAGCAGTTTAAAATACGATAAACTAATCAAGTTGCAAGGTTACTATACAAACAATTCAATGAGATATTCGCCGTCGCAAATAAGAAACTTCAAACTGCTTTCTTATCTGCATTATCAGCAAGGAAAGTTTGATTTTCGACCACTTCTAACAAGATCTCCATATAGGGTCTCTTATACTGATAGTTTTGATACTCGATTCACTGGAATCTCTGGGGTTTCTATACTGGAGTCAAGTAATTTGAACCCACAAGATCTTGTTGAATGTTTGGAATGTCAAGTTGTTGGACTTGTTGCCATTGGATTAGAAGAGTTTTATACGGTGTTCGGACAAATGATGGATCAAGGAAGGATAATTGAAACTCCTGGATTACCAAATCTACTGTTGGATTGTTCTGGTTTGAATGTTGGAGAGTTTTTGGGATTGGGTCTGGTTCATTCGGTGGATACAGATAGAAGGTTGGTCAATCTTTACACACCTGTGGATGTTCAAGAACTGAAGTTGAAGTTTTCTGGAGGGGAGTATAGATTGATCTTGGTGAAGGGGAGAAGTGATGTTCCTGTTGAGGAGATATTGCCGCGGAGTCTGACTAGCACAGGTGTTTTAAGGGGTGATGAGTTCCCATATGTTAGTTTTGGTCACCAGGGTAAGGGGGGTAAGGTGGTTAATGTGAGGAGGAATATTCAGAGGAGGCGGTAACGAGAGCCCACCAGCGTGTACGGGGAGTGAGCGATAGTAGTCATGACCGAAGTCTAGACCAACGAGAGTTCTGAGGAGAGCCCTAAGAAGAGTCTATTAGCCACGAGGTTTCATCGGTGATGACGAGCGATACTCGCTGTATGATCTGTTTGCTGATTTACTGAACAATTCATGGACTAATAGATAGTAGATAATAGAATAATTCGGACAAGCATGAGGGAGTAAATGAAGCAACTCACAGCGAGCAGGTGTTGACCAAAGCAAGTAAATGCCGACCAAACCCAGTCATTTAGCGAATTATGAGATACTCGGTTGCTCCAGAGAGTCAACGAATTACTGGCAGCTTGTGCACTTCATCCCTTGCTTCGCTCGAGATCGGCTACTCGAGGTCGCTCGCTCGAAATCGGTCGCTCACAATTTTTCACAAAAATTCTCGACTCGTTAAAAATTAGATAACAATTTCGCTAATTTGTCATACTTATCACCACCTCTTTCTCCAATACCATCGGGCCACCATGCACACTGCCGAGTATCTTCCTGCGCTTCCTGTGCAAACGTCTTCCGTCCTTCAAGGTGGATACAACCACCCTCTGTTGAGAACATGGCAACATGAAAGACAGCTACAAAAAAACATGTTTATTTTCCCATTGTTCATTACTGACAATGACGATGAAGAGACACTGATTCCCTCGTTACCAAAAATGAAACGGTTCGGTGTTAACAAACTGATTCCATACGTTGAAACATTGGTCAAGAAAGGTCTCCGTGCTGTCATTTTGTTTGGTGTTCCGCTCAAAGACGGCGTTAAAGATGAGGTTGGAACAGCTGCTGATGATCCAGATGGGCCAGTCATCAAAGGTATCAAAGCACTCAGAAAAGCGTTCCCTGATTTGTATATCATGTGCGATGTTTGCTTGTGTGAGTATACCTCCCATGGACATTGTGGAGTCTTGTACGAGGACGGCTCGATTAACACCGAGTTGTCAGTGAGAAGAATTGCAGCAGTGGCAGTGAATTATGCAAAAGCAGGTGCGAACTCTGTGGCGCCATCAGATATGGTTGATGGACGTATTAGAGCCATCAAGCACGGACTCATCGACGCTGGATTGGCTCATAAGACATTTTTGATGTCATATGCTGCAAAGTTCAGTGGTAATCTATATGGTCCGTTCAGAGATGCTGCTTGCTCATCGCCAGGTCAAGGTGACAGAAAATGCTACCAACTTCCCTCTGGTGGTAAAGGTTTGGCCAGAAGAGCTTTGGCCAGAGATGTCGACGAAGGAACTGATGGTGTCATTGTCAAACCATCATCTTTCTACCTGGATGTGGTCAGAGATGCTGCTGAAATCTGCCAAGATTATCCAATCTGCTGTTATCATGTCAGTGGAGAGTATGCTATGTTGCATGCTGCCGCAGAAAAGGGTGTCGTTGATTTGAAATCCATTGCTTTTGAGTCTCATTATGGATTCTTGAGAGCAGGTGCTAGATTGATCATTTCGTACTTCACTCCGGACTTCTTGGAGTGGTTGGATGAGGATATCCCATTGTAACTACGAGTCCAACAACCAGTTTCCCCACGAATGCCAGCCTCGCTGGTCAATCTAATTACGAACTTTTAATTAGTTAAGCCTGTAAATTTGAATTATTTCGATCATATTAACGTCGACATCCCCATAGATGTGCTCCGTATATTGACTGCATTCGACTACGGTAATAGCGAGCTCCGCTCGTCATTCCGCTGATAGCAAACAACCTGTGTGTGCTTCCACAAGCGACTCGCTTCGCTTGTCGTTCGTCGCTCCTAGCTATCACTCGCTCATCATGACTCTTCTTTCCTCTACTGCTCCTTCTTCCTCTTCCTCCTCGTCCATCTCCTCCGTCACCTCCTCCTTTGGAGCTTCTGGAAGGATAGGAACTTGCGGAACTTGCGGAAGCTCTACCTCCTCGCCTCTCTCCTGTCTCTCCAACTCAGCCAACTCTCTATCAACTTCATCTTCTAGACCTTGGCTCATGAGTTCACCCAGACGTTCGCTCAACTCTTCTTGATATTTCACACCTTCTTCCGATTCGTCCATGATCTTGTCAACTTTTTCTATACTCAACTCGTTATTGAGTTGTTTAAGGACTGCGTTTCCCTGTTCAATGCCATAAACGAAATCTTTCTCAATGAGTTTGAACTCGATGGTGTTGATGAGATTTTCCAGTGTATCTGCCTGTTGTCCAACACGATCGAGTAAACTTTGTTGATATTTTTTCTTTCTCAGGGCTAACAATGCTCTTTGACGATCATTATTAGCGATGCATTGTCTAGCTATATCTGTTTCACGATTGATGACAGTTTGAATTTTCAGCGATGCTTTATGTAACTTGTCACGTTGGAGTTTCAGTTGCAGCACAGCCTTGTCCTGCGATGTTATTTTAGGTGCTTTCGATGGTGAATTTCCCATAATGAATGGGTTTATAATGATTATATTGATTCCTCCTGATAAGTAGATTAAATTAATTTTTTTGCAAGTTGAATAATTTTTTTTTTTTTTTTTTTTTTTTTTTGACTTTTTGTAAATAAAATTTTATTCATCAACTTTCAGCAGTCTGCTCTTGAAATAATCATCACCAGCATGGCTAAGGGACGTTCAACGGTCAGGAAACAGAACGGTGGCCCGCTCCAACAGGAGATGGACGATAAAGTGTACGGCCACATCATGAACCTTCTTGAAGAACAGACGCAAGAACTGAAAGCTAGAGGTGAAAAAAACGGTCCTTTCACCATGGCCCTAGCCAAAGATCTCAGCAAGTTGGAGATCTTTGAATACGTCAAGGCCAAAGACCGTTCTTTTGGACGTGTGAAGGATGACATTCTGAGGTACTCAGTCGAAAGGACTTGGAAAACAGCAGTGGCAGACGAAGAAGAAGAGATGAGAAGCATGGGAATAGATCCAGAAACCTTGACAGTTCCCGGTGAAATCCCAGAGATACCAGAAGGTATGATGGTGGTTCCCGAAGAAAACCAAGCAAATAAAAGCGTCGTTAGCACGTGGAATCTACCTGAAGAGACAGAACCAGAGACAAAATCGGAGAAGTCAGAAGAGAAAAAGGCTAAAAAGAGAGCTAAAGAAGCTTCGAAGGCTTCAAAAAGAGCAAAATTGAACCAAGACAGAACTCCACCGACAACCACTTTGAGAGAGCTGGGTGGATTGGATAACGTGGTCGCGGAACTGATGGAGGTTGTTGGAATGCCAATACTACATCCAGAGATTTATCTGGCTACAGGTATCCAGCCACCAAGAGGTGTTCTATTACATGGACCTCCTGGATGTGGTAAAACGACAATTGCCAACGCCTTGGCTGGAGAATTGCAGGTTCCTTTCATCTCCTTAAGTGCTCCTTCTGTCGTCAGCGGAATGTCAGGTGAAAGTGAAAAGAAAGTGCGAGAGATTTTTGAAGAGGCAAGACAGTTGGCTCCATGTCTAGTTTTCTTTGATGAAATTGATGCGATCACTCCTAAGAGAGATGGTGGTGCGCAACGTGAAATGGAAAGAAGAATTGTCGCACAGCTTTTAACCTCCATGGATGAGTTGGCGCTGGAGAAAACTGGTGGTAAGCCAGTCATTGTCATTGGAGCTACCAACCGTCCAGATTCTTTAGATGCAGCATTAAGACGTGCAGGACGTTTTGATCGTGAAATTTGCATTACTGTTCCGAATGAACAGTCTCGTTTGCACATTTTGACAGCCATGACGAATAAACTCAAAATCTCTGGAGATCTCGGTCTGATGGAAATTGCCAAAATGACTCCTGGATTCGTCGGTGCAGATCTCAAGGCTCTAGTTGCAGCAGCAGGTGTCGCAGCCATAAAAAGAATTTTTGGTGGCATCGACGAAATCAACGAAATCAACGAAATCAACGAAATAAATGAAATGGAAGTCGACGGAGAGACTAACGAGGTTGAGCAAAGTGAAGCCGATGTCAGTTCGAAAATGGCAAGTTTGGCCGTCGGTCCGGAGGGCCTCGGCTTTGATTCAGATAGTCCGATCTTGAGATTCCTTCTCAAACATCCAACACCACTCACTCCCGAGCAACTAGAACCTCTCTGCATCGAGCACCAGGACTTCATGGCTGCTCTTCCAACAATCCAACCAACAGCAAAGCGTGAAGGCTTTGCCACTATTCCCGACGTGTCTTGGTCAAACGTCGGTGCTCTTTCAAGGGTTCGTGTCGAATTGCATATGGCCATCGTCCAGCCAATCAAGAGACCAGAAATCTACGAAAAAGTCGGTATCACAGCCCCAGCAGGTGTTCTCATGTGGGGTCCTCCAGGTTGCGGTAAAACGTTGCTTGCTAAGGCAGTCGCAAACGAATCAAAAGCAAACTTCATATCTGTCAAAGGTCCCGAACTGCTCAATAAGTACGTTGGTGAATCGGAACGCGCTGTTCGTCAGGTGTTTGCTCGTGCCCGTGCTTCGGTCCCTTGTATCATCTTCTTTGATGAGCTCGACGCTCTCGTTCCAAGAAGAGAGTCTTCTCTCAGTGAATCAAGTTCTAGAGTTGTCAACACTCTTCTCACAGAGCTAGACGGTCTTAACGAGAGAAACGGTATATTTGTCATCGGTGCTACCAACAGACCAGACATGATCGATCCAGCGATGCTGAGACCAGGAAGACTCGATAAAACCCTCTATATCGAACTTCCTTCTGCAGCAGAAAGACTAGAAATCTTGGGAACTCTTATCAGGTCAAATGGAACTCCTTTGGATAAGTCAGTCGATCTCCAAAGCGTCGCTCATGACGAGAGATGTAGAAACTTCTCTGGTGCAGATCTTTCATCCCTTGTTAGAGAAGCCGGTGTCATCTCTTTGAAACGTAAGTTCTTCACCGGAATCAGCTCAGGAGATGAAACAGTGGAAGAGACATTGATTACAGACGACATCGTCGTCACTGCAGCGGATTTCGAAGCAGCTTTGGACAGTGTTAAGCCTTCGGTCAGTGATAGAGACAGAGCAAGGTATGAAAGGCTCAACCAAAGAATGGGTTGGAGTAAAACAGTTGTTGAAACAGAAGTGGATTCAACAAATGTATAATTTAATAATGATCTATATATTAATAATCTTCATCTTCTAAACATTGGACCTGGAATCTCAGTGTAGTTGGTGTCATATAAAACATCTCTGGTCTGCAATCCTTTATATTTCAATGACTCAGTATCGACTAGTTCTTCGTTCAGTTGATCAACACTCGAAACACCTAACAACTTCATATCCCTCACCATCTCACTTTTCAGAATTCTAATAGCATGCTCGACTCCAGGCTCCCCATAAGCGGACATAGAATATAAAAACGGACGGCCCAATCCAACTCCAGATGCCCCCAAACAAAGAGCTTTGATAATATCAGACCCTCTTCTAACACCTCCATCAACAAATATTTCGAATTTGTCTTCTAACTTATTTTCCCTCAATAATTGTTTCGATTGAGCCAATATTTCGATTGGTGGCATAGCAAAATCTAATTGTCTTCCACCATGATTTGAAAGAACAGCACCTGCAAATCCCAGCTCTGCGGCTTTTAAAACATCCTCTTTCCTCAAAACTCCTTTCAACACAATTGGCAGTTTAGTCATGGTTTTCAACTTCTCAAAATCTTTCCAAGTCAAGTTCAAGTATTTCGTCTCACTGGAAACAAAAACCTCTAATTCTCCAACAGTTTCAGGATCCAAACTTGCTCTAATTTTACTATCTTTTTCACGATTTCCAACAGTAGGTAGATCAACGTTAATGAATAACGCTTTGACATGAGGCATTTCTTTCTCAACTTTCTTGAAGAATTCTGGAGCTTCATCAAACTGTTTCTGAGTATAGAAATGAACTTGGTAGAAGTTCTGTTGACCCGGTCTTAAACCAGCAGTGTACTCTTCCATAGGAAACGATAACTGATAAGGAATCAAATGAATTATGCCCTCATTTCCAGCGCCATCCCTCAAGGTGCGCTCAGCATCAGGATGAGCAGATGGAGCACCAGCAAATGCAGTAATATAGAAAGGAGCTGACACTTTGGTTCCCAAAATCTCTTTCTCCAATGACACATTGTTAACATCAACTAGACATTTAGGTCTGAAAAAAATACGACCATAGGCATAATGATTCTCACGCAATGAGATCTCATCATCGGAACCTGTTGAGAAGTAACCCCAACTACCGTATGGAAGCACACGTTTTGCAACGTATTCAAAATCAGTTAAACATAGAATGGCAGAAAGAGGCGGTTTATTTTTGATAAATTCTTGTCTTTCTCTCTCTCTTTTCTCCTCTTCATCCTCTTCATCTTCATCTTCATCCTCCAGCAACAAAACTCGGTGTTTCCGCTTCACGTCACTCATGAGCATCATCTGAGAGTTTGTCATGAACAAACCCAGCCCCAAGAATGCTCCAGTACCACCGAGAAGAGTTTCTTTACTCAAGCCTTGAACGACCCGCGCTGCGAGCCGACCTGACTGTTTCCATCTCAATTGACGAGGTATGCGTATCCACTGTCTCCACATGATCAATGAACAACGAAAAACGTATATGAGTGACTCAGTCAGCGAACAATTGATTAATTGAACTGATTTATCGAAGAGATTGTAGTTTCCTATCAATGAGATCTCGGGGAAATGTTCGCGCATAATCCAGATAGGCCGTAACGGCTCTTTCCCGATCTGAATATTTCCAGCAGCGATTCATAGAAGCCGATAGCGAAAAGCTGCCAATATAAACATCCTTACACCATTCATGCTGATCGAGGTTCTAGACCTTGTTGTGAGACGGGTGTGCTAATAATTCGGTACAATGCCTTGCGGACTTTGACGATGAACCAACTATTGAGAATAAAGTGATCAAATCTGAGAGTTTTGTTAGCGTTTGGTCAGGTGGGATGGAGGAGAAGATAGGGCAACATACAGAAGAAACAGAAGAAGCAAGATGTTTATCCAAAATGTGCACAGAAGCATCCAAACTGTGATTCTGACGCCTTGTATAATACCAATTAAGTAAGTGTCCGTCGTGATTTTTGTTTTGTATGGCATATTTGCGGAGATAGTTAAGAGAAAGGAGGTAGGTTTAACTTAAAAAAGGGGAATTTTAAGCAGTTCGATATGTACCAATGCGCGCTTGAAGGATAAAGAAAAGGGTTCAAATCGACGCTAACCCGACTAAGAGTTTACGTCGATCGACGCTAACGCGAACGCGAACTGTTTACAGTAGAATATGTTTACGCCGTTGTGGAAATAGCTACTTTAATGGTACAGAATGTTACTTGCGCAGGCCATTGAGAGGACTTGAAAGCCTCAAAAGACGATTAATTTGCGCGCGTGGCAAATATCGCTGGTGTGGTACAGCAACGGTTGGCTGTTTCGGCCTAGAATTATACAAATAACGATTTGAAGGAGATGACAGAAACGCGGATACATGAAAACGGCGGGAACGAGGGAACCCAAGATAGACACATGACAAGCGATACAAGTGGCTCATCATCACCAGATAGCCTGGAATCTACAGGAACGAGTGCTACGACGCCGTTGGCTGGAAAAATAGGGGTGACAAATGAATCGTCAGGGTCCTTGAGACGTGATTTAGCTACCTTAACGGAGGTAACATCATTCAAAACATCATCCCAAACCTCCAAAAACAAAATAGAAGAAGTTGATAATGAGTTGAGTGCGTTTCTTGAAACGTTAGAAAATGCAGAACAACAAATTAAAGCTGACAAGACTGATCAAGCGTCCATGTTGGAACTGCTACGTAAAGCAAGACAGACTGTATTACGCGTTAATCTCAGCAAAAACTTAGTTAAATGTCAGTTGAAAAGCAACGAAGAAGATCATCAAATAGAACGCCAATTATTGTACAAAAACATGGCGAGTGTTGAAAAGAACTTACAAATTTTACGCAATGAGAATGAAATGATCAACTTAAAAAACCTCAAACTGATCAAGAATTATAAAGTTCTCAAGAATGAACGATTTCGTGCTGTTAAACATGAAAATTCGTTACTTCGGAAGCAACTCCGGGATCTGGGACAGGTTCCGGTTGTTCCTAGTCGGTCCTCCCATGAACCGCCTATACCTGTGCGTCGCGAGCATAGTGGGGTCACCACTGGTGTGAACATGTTGGACACGTTAGGTAGATTAGCATCGCATGTTTTAGAAGATGAGCAGTTTTCCGGCCCAAGGGGTGGGCCAGAAGATGGCGCCAGTGGTACCGGTGGTGGTTCCACTTCAGCACAATAAAATGCGACTTTACACTTGATGAATCCAGTATGATGACTCCACGGCATGTCCTTGTCAAATAGACTTTCCTAGCATGACTACTAGTACGTAAAGCTAAGTATCAATATTATTTTATGATTGAAAAAAATGCACAGCCATATTTAAATATGACGTGAGAAAAAAAAAGTGGAGATATTATGTATAAATATGTCTGGATAAACGACGTTAAACAATTTAACAACTGATTGAGTTGTGTATGAGAATTAGATCAAATCATGGAGAATATAGTGCTTATCGCAATTGTAGTGATTTTAGTGACTGCAATTTTGAAGAACACGTTTTTTTCGTCGTTACAAACTGTTGATATTGAAATCGATGGAGATGAGAATACAGAGGCAAAAGATGAACCAACTGTTGAACAAGTTTTCACGCCCACAACTTTGTACAAGTACAATGGATTTGACCTTGAGAAGATCTACATTGCTGTGAAGGGCAACGTTTACGATGTGAGTAAAGCACGTCATTTCTATGGTCCTTCTGGTCCATACTCGAATTTTGCCGGTCGCGATGCCTCTAGAGGACTAGCTCTCAACTCTTTTGAGTCAGGTAAGTATTGGAAAGTATTCTTGGGTTTAGTTTGGTTACTGACATAGCAAAGATGTGATTCGGGACTTTCATGAGCCAATCGATGATTTAAGTGGTTTGAGTGAGTCCGAGTTGAAGGCATTGGATGATTGGGAGGGGATGTTCAAGTCCAAGTATCCAAAGGTTGGTACGTTGAAGGAGAATGAAGCGAGCGAGAGCTGAGAACTACGAGCTGAACAAGTGAAGCTGTTACAGAAGCAATGAGGCGAGATGATCGACCGAGGTGGTCCAGCTAAGTGATTTAGCGTGGCCATGGCGTGAGATCATCGCCTACTCGCTTCGCTTGTCTCGCTAATCAGCTGAAAAATTATCCCAAATTTTGCGCGTATAAATAATTTGTCAATGAAATTTTAGTTTTATAGCACTGAGAACTGAGCACTGTAGACTCCTCCGATACACCGACCGAATCTATCCGTCTCCATTATGGGCTATACCGTTGCATTAGATGACCTTACAAACAACAACCTTGGTCTGTTCAATGTGATAACAAAACCAAAAGGATACAGCGAAACCTACATCAAAGAAGTTAAAGAATCAGGAGAAGTTGCGCAATATGCTTACTTCAACGAAGTGCCTGTGGGAGTTGTCGTTTCCAAGTCATTGCAACCAATCAACTCCAAGTCTCCTATCGGACTTGTAATTGAAGTTCTATCAGTTTTGAAAGGTTATAGCGAGAAATACGGTGTTGAGGAGAAATTTTTAGACTATATTGAAAACTTAGCAGTGGAAAAAAGACATCTTAATAAAGTTTATATCTTAGCTGATGAGTCGATCAGTCCATTCGTCATTGAACTTGCACGCTCAAGGGGTTATGTTGATGAAGATGTCAACGATGAACTTTACAAAGGTGTTGAATTGTTGAATGGACAGAGAGAGTTGCTGTTCCTCAAAAAAGAGCTTAAATAGATCAAGAAATAAAATTACCCGTACATGTGTTGATTTGTCGCTTCTTTGACGCTTCTGGGAACTCGTTTGCTACCCTACTGTGCCTCGAAGGTCTATTGTTCTCGAGTTTCACTCTTATGCAGGATTGCGCGTTCCAGAATGATGAAATTTTCCAAAATCATGGGGTAGCGGCGGCAGGAGTGGCAGGGGTGGCAGGGTATATATGGAAGCAACGTTTCCCAGGTGGAAATGACATCGCCTAGAGCTGTGGAGATACAAAATCTCCATTTTCAGAATGGTTGACTACAAGGATTGGCTCAAAGAAGTCAATGACGATACTGACATTTCTAAATTAGCTATACCAGGAACTCATAATTCGGCAGCTTGTCATACTGCACTTCCATCTGTTCAATGTCAAGGTAAATCAGTGACTGAGCAATTGAAACACGGAGTGAGATTTCTTGATGTTAGACTGTCTCGGAACTTTCTGACAACTCATGATGATGATGAGCATAAGAACGATTTGATTGTGATTCATGGAAAATTTCCTGTTAAGTTGATTGGATCTGATAAGTTATCTAGTGTCTTGAAAGAGGTTTACGAATTTTTGGAACAAAACAGCTCCGAATTTGTTATTGTCTCACTCAAACAGGAAGGAACTGGTGAATGGGATAACAACAACGATGAGTTCCCAAAAGTGATTCAAGAAAGATATCTACGAGGTAACGAGAACAAATGGTACCTGAATTCTGGAATTCCGAAATTGAGAGACGTTCGTGGTAAAGCGATTTTGTTCCGCAGATTTGGTGTTCAAAATCAAGACAACCAAGGGAACTTTGGTATTCCAGCAGCTTCTTGGTCTTACAACACTACTGATGATGACAGGGGACTTATTCGTGTTCAAGATTTCTGTGAGATTCAATCACAAGAAGACATTCCGAAAAAAGCTCAATATGTCAAGGAATTGATTAACAATGCTAAACAGTATAACAGTACCAGTTCTGACCCAAAATTGTTTATTAATTTCTGCTCAGGTTCAAACTTCTTTGATCATGACTGTTGGCCGGAAAAGATTGCAGAAGGACTTGCAGATGCAAAATTGGATGAAGCTTACGGAAGGGGCTGTGGAGTGGTTATTTTGGATTACTCGGAAAAGGATGACTGGAAGTTGGTGAAGAGATTGGTGGATCAAAATTTCTGACCAGTTAGGCAGGTTATGTACGGCTCATCGCAAGTTGCTGCAAAGATATAGTTACTTGATATTTGAATAGTCTCAAATAAAAACGATTGGTTTGATTTTCAATAAACACGAACGGGGAGAAGCATTCAGGCTGATTATCAGAATATTACGAGTTAGAGCATCATTGAAGGGTGCTTGGATGGACTGACTTGCTAGCAAAAAATAAGTCAGGTCAATTTTTGCGAGCCAAAAAAAATTCGTCACAGACAGGATTCGAACCTGCGCATGCAGAGCACACCGCCTTAGCAGGGCGGCTCCTTAACCACTCGGACACTGGGACGAATGTTATGGAAATAAAGATTAGAAAGTCAAGGTATGTGACAATTGTGACAAGATATTTGTTGTGCTGGGTAAGGAAGGGCCAACCTATGAAGAGTCTACTAAGAGCTTATCACGAGCCTATGATCAGACGAGCTAGCTATTCGCTTGCTTCGTCTTGAAAATATGAAATGAGTCGTTGATTATCACTATAACAGATCTGCACGTCTCGTACAAGAATATTATTTGTGAATACTTAGTCAATCCGACTGGGAATAATTATAGTTAAATTTTAAAAAATCAAGTTATGTTTCTCCATGTTCTGGTAACGAAAGGGTGCTGACACTATCGCTTATTCTAAAGGGTCGTCGTGTCTCGAGTTAATGGCCCGGTCGAAGCATCTAGTAACTTGAGCTTTATTGGATGACATTCAAGTTTGGGCTACAATTACTTCCCATCGAATGAAGGGTGAATACCGCTACTTGGAATCTACGACTCGCGGGACCAGCACTGCTCGCTTGGTCGCGGAGTTGGTCAATATGATGTGAGGTTTTAATAATTACAATTCCACCATAGGCATCGCCACGATGTAATCGCACTCAAATTTAAACCTCAAATCGATATAGCCCCATACACAGAAAACAAACGTTATCCGGCATCCAGCTCAAGACCTCACTATTGAAAAATAAGGCCGAGCGAGGCAAGGGGCAAGTCAAATGTGTTGCGAAAGTCGCTCTACTCATTCGTACTGCTAGCTCAAACTGGACAATCGTTTAGTTAGAAAATCGCCCAGTTCGCTGTTCATGGTCATCTCTCATGCACTTCTATTACTCTAACTAACCCAAATTCACATCCTCATTCCTATAGTTATCCAGGACAATTCTGTAAATGAAATTTGGAGAAAATCCACCACTAAATTAATGTTAGTATTGCCATCAAGCAAAAAGAAAAGTCAAAATATACTCACATATTGGTAATGTAAATGTCAATGTGTTCTGGTATGACATAATCAAACAACGGATTTGTCACCTCACATTTACCAACAAGATCACTATCTTCATAGGGCAACACTTTTCCGGAGTTGCCCACTTCAATGAGCGAATCTCTATCGAATGGATAAGAGGGAGAGATCTTGTATAATCCAGCAACGGCGAAAACAGGTGTTCTATGTTCTTTAGCGCATTCACAAACAGTGGCAACACCAGCAGCCGTGACACAACCCCCATTAGCGAAAACAGATCTAGCACCAATCAAAACTTTACCGACTCTCGACATGACTGCAAACACCGTCGAATCCGGTATTATAACAGTTTCAATGTTGGCTCCAGCCAGAGTTTTAGCAAACTTATGACATTGTTCGATATCGTTCGGATACGATTCCGCAATAAGGACTGTGAACTTTCTCTTTAAACTTGCTTTGAGCAAGAAATTCAAAACAGTCTGCGAACCAGGCGTTGGTGTCAACAAAATCTCGTTTTCATGAATCAAATCAACTGTCATTAATTCGATATTCTCATGAACAGAGGCAATCTCGTCTGAAAGCTCTCTGATACCTTGAATCACCACCGAACGGAGATCTTGGTTGTGTGTTTTTGTTGTGGCCGTAGCAGGCGATTTGGCAGCAGTGTTTGTAGAGAGAAGTTGGAACATCGAAGTATTGAGTGGCACATTACTGGTAGTATTAGTTGAGGAAGATTCACTGACTTCATCTCTGATAATGGCCAAAACTCTCCGCACAATGTTACCAGCCGCAAATTCTCTTGGCTGTGCCTCAATAAGCTTGGCACCAACTCCACGGATCAACTCAATGAACTCCTCGGGACTCGACCATCTTGAACTCGATGTGACCCTCATGAGCAGCTGACATGTTGCATTCGCCACATGATACGATCCGGTTATTTGACGTCGCTTAAGCTTGGAAATGAACGAGTCAACAAGGACTTCATATTTTTGGTTGGAAGACATGGTATGTGCGAGCGCGAGCGGACAATGGTGAAGGGAACTGTTCAAAGAGAAGTAACAAACAAAGAAAGAGAGAGTTAAAGTTGATCGGGAGAAGAGAGAAAAAAATTCACCAAAAAAAAAGTTTCAAGTTACCCGGCTATGGTCCAAGTGTGCGGTCGATAGTCGCGAACCCTCGATATTTATTAAAAAACCCCCAGAAGATGATCTCCTCTTTTTCCTCTTCTCCCCCTTCAGTCTTCTCATTGCATCCGTCATGGTCGCCTTCAAGACAGGAATCCTGGTGCTTTCAGACACTTGTTTTGCTGACAATTCACTCGACAAAACCACAGAGGCTGTGCAAGACTTGCTCTCACAGAATGGGCAATATGAAGTGACAGAGAAACATATATTACCTGATAAGGTGGACGAGATTCAATATCTTCTACGCAAATGGACATCAACAGATGACTTGAGATTGATTGTCACATGCGGTGGTACTGGTTTCACAGTCAATGATGTTACACCGGAGGCTGTGAAACCGCTGTTGGAAAAAGAAGCACCTGGTATAGTGCATGCTATGATTGCAGAATCATTGAAGAAAACCCCATTTGCCATTATGTCGAGACCAGTTGCTGGCGTAGTGAACAAAACGTTGATTATCACTCTTCCGGGATCTCCAAGGGGAGCAAAGGAAAATTTAGAGGCGGTTCTTTCCACTTTACCTCATGCCCTTCTACAGATTGAGAATAAAGATGCAAGAGCATTACATAAAAAACAAAATAGGACCCTCAATGATGCTGCTCCAAATACAGAAACTGATCACCACCATCATCATCACCACCATCATCATCACCACAATCATCAAGAGGTGGACAAAGTCACTGGAAGAAACGGCTGTGGATTGGCAAGACACGAGCTTATTTCTAACGATTTGAGAGCACCAGTCACTCAACGTGCACGTAGCTCCCCATACGAGGTCATTGATGAAAGCATTGCATATGATTTGATACACAAACACACTCCTGACCCTGAAATCGTGGAAGAAATCAGTATTCTGGACCCAAGATTCACAGGATCAGTCATTGCAGAAGACATATATTCTCAAGTTAATGTTCCTAACTTTAGAGCAAGTATCGTGGACGGATATGCTGTGGTGAGTTCTGATGGTCCAGGCACATACCCAGTGGTGGCTATTTCCCATGCGTCCTCTTTGAACGAACGTCAGACTCTCATATCTGGTGAAATTTCGAGAGTCACTACAGGAGCTCCTGTACCAGAAGGAGCAGACGCAGTTGTGATGGTGGAAGAAACTCAGTTGATAGAAACCACCGAATCGGGTGATGAGGAGAAGTTGGTGAAAATATTGGCAAAAGATGTCAATCCTGATGAGAATATTAGGCATATTGGATCAGATTTGAAGAAGGGAACACTTGTGCTTTGCAAAGGAGCAAGGATTTCCTCAAATGGAGGTGAAGTGGGGATACTTGCTAGTATTGGGGTGAACAAAGTAAAAGTGTTCCATAAACCTTTGGTTGGATTTTTATCTACTGGTGATGAATTACGTGATGTAGAGAATTCAACGAAGGAACTTCGATATGGTGAGATTTATGACAGCAACAGACCGACTTTAATGTCATGTTCAAGAAATGTTGGATATGAAGGAGTTGATCTTGGAATTGCTGGAGATAAAGTCGATTCATTGGCCAGTCAAATGCAGAATGCTTTCGAGAAACATGGAGTTGATTACTTGGTGACTACTGGAGGTGTTTCGATGGGGGAAATGGATTTGTTGAAGCCTACAATTGAAAGAGTTTTTGGTGGAGTAATTCATTTTGGACGCGTGAAGATCAAACCTGGAAAACCAACTACATTTGCAACTTTTGAGTTCAAAGGAAAGAGAAAAGTGATTTTTGCACTCCCTGGAAATCCAGCATCATCTTCAGTTTGTTTTTATCTTTTTGTTCTTCCTTCGTTGATGAAGTGGCACGGTGTCAAAAAGGACGACGGTCTACCTTCCTTACCGAAATTTAAGATTATTCTCGGATCTGAAACGAGACTTGATCCACAACGTACTGAATACCAGAGAATGAATGTTCGCCAGAATGAAGAAGGCAGGTTGGTTGCTGAGAGCACTGGTTTCCAAAGAAGTAGTAATATCGGAAGTTTCAAGGGGGCCAACGCACTTGTGAAGCTTCCATCGCAGAAGGAGTACGGGGGTAAGGTTGTGGAGAAGGGGAATGCTGTTGATGCATTTTTAATTGGGGATCTCTAAACGAGGCTTGGAGTGTAGAAGTTATGGGCCTAAATCAGACAATCGGACTGTTCAGCTGAATAGAATCAGCTTAGGTGATGAAGTAAGTCCTGATTACGTAATATATTAACATAAAACAATTTACAGGACTTGAGCCAGTTGCTAGACAACTAACTAAGTACATTGAATTATGATGGGTGGCATGGGGAACGTTCCTGTGATACAGTGGGCTATATTGTGAGAATGAGCTGCTTCGCTCGTCTTCTGTTTCTCGTTTGCTTGTTTGCTCGTCATTACTGGTGTAAGGATGTAAAATAGTCTGTTTTTTTTTCCGTCGGTCGATCGAAATGATATGAAGTATCTTGATAGTATACGATAAGTCCTCGAACTTTCATACACGGTTAGAATATACCTGTTATTAATAGCAGAAAGGACGTTAAGTTGTTTTCTGTGGACTGGGAAACTATCAGGGCTCCATTTGCGCCTTTATTGGAGTCACCAAGGTAATCCCAAACATGAGTCGTTCTGGTGGGATTCAACCCATGTCAGAAGAGGAGTTTAGAGTGAGTATACATGGATTTGAAAGAGAGCAACAGTATACTAACACATAAATGACAGAAAACGTTGGAAACGCTTAATTCGCTACGAGTTGCCGATTTGAAGAATGTTAGTAAGTCAATTGGTTTAGCGTTGTCTGGCCGTAAATCAGATTTAGTGGCAAGAATTGAACAATTTTTTGCAAATGGGAGAGTTACGCCAGATAATGCTCGATTATACGCTGTCCAAACGCTTATAAATAAGGCCAGTATGTTTCAAGAATTACCGACATATTCAACATTATATGCTAGTTTCAGCACGGGAGCTTATAGAATTCAGACAACTAATCAGTATACCGTTGGAGAGACGCCGAAGTTAACGGGAGGAGCCCTTGGAACTACCAACACAGCGGCACAGGCACGCTCCAGTCGATTACCGTGGATTTATTTCAAAAGGAGTGACTTTTACGTGTTAAAGAGATTGGTTCAAGCCAATGGAAACAATCCAATGCATGCTCCGAGTAAGCCAAGGGACCGCGGAGTTTGTCGATTAGCATTCACGTTGTCGGATGCGGAGGTACAGCTGTTGAGAACGAATGAAAATATGCGATTATTTCTTTTATCTGGGGCTTTTGATCCG
The DNA here is from genome assembly GCA_030578575.1 of Ogataea neopini. Classification (NCBI taxonomy): domain Eukaryota; kingdom Fungi; phylum Ascomycota; class Pichiomycetes; order Pichiales; family Pichiaceae; genus Ogataea; species Ogataea neopini. The sequence goes on from JAJMSO010000002.1 coordinate 943,275, forward strand.
AGTACAGTGAAGGACGAACAATATATTGAATTTCCACAACCGAATGAGATTACTATCAATAATGAAAAGCTAAAGCAAACAGGAAAGGGAATCAAAGGACAAGTTGGCTCAGCGAAGCCCATTGATCTTACGAAAAATCTGAACTTCACGGGACAGAACCGTCTGGAAGTGGTTTATGCCTATACTGAATCTGAATATCTGCTGTTCGTATATATCACGGAGGTTGTTCCAATTTCTTTGTTATTGAAAGATGTTGACTCGCGTGACCATATTTCGCCCGAGACAACGATTAAGACGATCAAAGAGTTGCGTCAAGATGACGATGATGATTTGATTCAAACTGACAAAGAGGTTGTTTCCCTTGGTTGTCCGTGTTCGTTTGTCAAGATGAGATTACCTGCACGGTCAGTGAAGTGTTCGCACATTCAGTGTTTTGACGCTTTGTCGTTTTTGCAGTTACAGGAACAAGCACCAACATGGCTTTGTCCGGTGTGTTCCAAGAGAATAGTCCTGGAAGATCTGGCTATTGACGATTATTTCAAGAAGATTGTCGAGCAGACAGATGAGGAAGTCGAGGCAGTGGAGATTGATGAGAACGGTGTCTGGGTCCCAAAGATCGAGACTGATGATCAACCGGGAGGAGGCAATGAGTCCAGCGAAAAAACTCATGTTAAAAAAGAAGAGTCTGCCGAAGTTCACAACCAGGTTGAAGTTATTTCTCTGGACAGTTCGGAGGACGAGGATGAGGGGGAAGGAGAGAAGGAGGACGGAGATGATAGAATGCAACAAGATAGAGAAGAATCAGCGGTGGATTTTGAAAAATTGCAGGAACAATCCGAACAAGCTAGCAGGGACAATGACTACCCAGAGACAGCCAAATCCAGCGGAAATAACGGTGAAGAGCAGAGCGATTCAAGCTATCTCAGCGCCCGGAATATAGAATTAGAGATTGAAATGGCAATGATGGAGGAAGAGAGTACAGGAAAGGAACCAAAGGAACCAAAGGAGAAAAAAAAGAGCCTAGAGAATAATAATTCAAATAACGAGACTGACGCTCCATCGCAAGAATCAGGTGGTATAGAGGTGATTGTTCTTGATTCTGATTCCGATGAGGAGGAAGAGCCAGATAGACCTGTTGATAAGGATGGTACAACTATGGAACAACCAACTTCGTCACCACCTTTACCCCCTCCTCCTACAAAACCACCTCTGCCCTCTCCTCCTACAGAACCACCTCTACCGCCTCCTTCGTACCCTCCTCCTCCATGTGCGCTTCCTGGCGAGGGTCAGGCCGAGACAGCCGGAATAACTAAGAGACCTGCAGAAGACGAGCATGGGGGTCCAACGAAGATGAGGAAGACGGCAGCAGAAACGACGGATGTGGCTGTTCCAGCTGCTAAAGTTGATTTACCGGCAGTTCATGCCGCATACTATGTTCCGCAAGCGAAGAGCTCGCAGGAGGAACCCAGACCTGGTAACGAGAGAGATAGAGTGTCCCCGCCGGCGTCGGTAGTTCCTGCAGTGGAGCCTGCTGCGTCAGCCTCAAAAGAGACTATCGAACCTCCCGTGGCATCCACTGTGTCGGTTCACTACAAATCCCTTGTGCCAGATCCTGTATTATTGAAGAGTCAGCAAGCCACCTTGGATTCGCTCGATACTTTCGGTGAGCTCAGTGACCTTGGGGCTCATGAACATGTCGAGAAAGCAAGAAGGATGGGAGAACAAGAGAGATCACTACGGGGTTCTGACGTATCTGTTGCTCAAGTCCAAGAGACACAGACACAAAACCTTCACAAAAACCAAGAAGAGGAGCTAAGATCGAAAAAACATAGCGTAGATATGGAAAGGGCAGAAGTTCCGGAGGAAGAGAAAGCAACGTTTGCGCAAAGAACCATGTCAGATAACACGAAATCTCGCGCGGAAGCACAGACGAGGACTCTTATGGAACACGCCGACAATATGGCTCATAGAGATGGAGCTCGTGCTGAAGCTTACCAAGTACCAGCTGATGTTGGCAGGTTACGAACACGATTTGTAGCTCAAGGATGGATTCAAGGGCAAAGGCAAGGGCAAGGACAAGGACAAGGACAAGGGCAAGGACAAGGACAAGGACAAGGACAAGGACAAGAGCGAGCACAAGCACAAGCACAAACATGGATACCCCAGCAGACACATGTTCAACACTATCACATTTACAACGGTGGTAATCGACAATCAATGACACAGTCAAGAGGTTTATACACGAATGGGGAACAAGTTTCTGGTGCGCCAGGACAACAAACACAACCATTCCCACCTGGCTCTTATAACAGTTACCCAATCAGTTCAGTGACATACCAACAAGGCAGGTCACAGAATATAATACGTTCTGATGTTCACGCTTATTCCGGACAACTCAGCTATCAGCTTCCGAAAAATGGTTTTTGGGCATCGTCGCAACCAGGATTTTTTGCAGAATATCCGGAAGAATTTTTCAGCTCTTCTGCGAACGGTAATGTTCCATTGACGAAATCGACGGGAGTGGTCCCGATCGATAGACGGAGCAATCAACCGTCAATGCCGCAAGCGGAGCAATCCGCAGCGTCACCGTGTGTCTCCACAGTACCTACAACGATGCCACAACCACGGCCATCGCCTGAAATGGCGAGGACACAACTTTCACCTCCAGGGGCTCCAGGGGTATCGCCCACGACGGTGCCGGCACGCCCTGCAGCACCGGAGACACCTGCAACAGAGTCAGAAGGTGGGCTCACAGGTCTTTCGGTAATGGAACCTCCGGCACGTCCGCCACCTCCACCTCAGACACTTTCTGGTAAAGGCCTCCTTGGCTTCAACTTCCCACGACTTTCCAGATCTCATTCTTCGAGCAGACGCTCGAGTGAACACTCTACGACTGGGAGCTCAAACTCCTAAATACTTTTGTAGCATTAAACAAACGGCATTCCGGTGCTTGTTTTCTGACGATACTGAACGTAGTCGTTACCGAAAAAGTCCACTAACTTTTTCTCTTCATATCTAATTCTTCCTGAGAAAAATCTTTGAAGAAGCACATAAAACAGACAAAATGAGACGGGATTACACAGCAATAGTTGGGTCCCGAGAGCCCAGTAAAAAAACCCTGTATAGGAAGGATGCCTGAGAAAACTGTAGACGCCATGAGTGACGAGAGTATGATTTTTTTTCCTATGATGGGCCACAAAATGGCTGAAAGATTCACCTGCTGTAGCCATTGCACTAGATCTGAGATATTGGCCACCGCAAACTATGAAAAAACCGGCGATGGAAACGTACGGATGCGCCAATTTAAAATTTGGAAACAGCCAAAGTTCCACAAACGCCTCAAAAACAGAAACAAAGTGAGCGACTGCATATTCTAGACCGTTGAAGATCAGAAACGAATCTACTGAAATCTTGTCGTATGAGTATCTGGCGGTGATGAAATACTCGAGGAAATGGAAAGCAGAGAGGAAAACCAAGTATGAAAGGATCTGTTTGTAACGGATAAATGGAATCAGTGCGATGGATGCCCCAATCATGGATCCGAGGACGAGCGATGTGAGTGCAACTTTGTCAAGCGGATTTTCCAAAACGACTCTTTGAACGTTGGTTGGGTCTGTACGGGAGTCATAATGCGGGGAGTCCCCGTCCGATGGTGACTGGGATGGCATTAATAAGATGAAATGAGTGATTGTTACCACCTAGAATCAAATATTTAATACGGTTTAAAGGGAATAAACTCCGATCGGTACTAAAACAGGCTATCAAAATTCTAAAACAATTTTTTTTTTCGATCGGTTTCAAACCAGATCTGAGTTTCCATTTTGGGACGTTTTGATTCTCACAGTGGAAAAGTGAAAAGTTTGATTGCGAGTGCAGCGAGCAGGGCGAGTTATCTACGAGGGGGGAGGATGAGCAACGCATGCTGTTATCGCTCAGCGCTGAAGAAACTTTGTAATTGTACCCTCTTGGCCATTGTGGATGGTTGCTCGCGACTTTCCATTGCTTAGCTCGGAATTTTATCTCAGTTATCTCCATACATCAAATATTATTATACCGACCTGAAAACCGCAAAGCCTGCAAGCCAGACTAAGCAGATTTAAAAAAGATGAGTAATGTCAAGAAGCTCAAAGGGTCGTGAATCTGCAGCCCGATTTGAGCCTCACTGAGTTTAGTGGTACTCATTGTGACTCGATATGATCCAATAAGACTCAAAGAGATCCGATGAGCCTCATCGGGGCTACATACGTTAACTCTTTCCCTTTCCATAAATGAACCAAAGACTGCCCTGTGTGTTATGTAACACTACCAATCTTATCAAACTATCACGGCATTACAACAATGAGTGCATAAAACGGTTCTATACGGGCGTGGTCGGCATGAACCGGTGGTGCCCCAGCTCCCCAGCCTTATAACCGCTTAACCTTAAGATTTTCCCGCAATTGCGACGAAGATGGTAATCAGAATAGGGATTTTCCTGCGCAACGGTCTTGAACCGGCCCGGCTGTTGAGAAGTGGTTACTTGCGGTAGCCGGTTTAACTCAGGCCCACTTAACTAGCCGCGGCTCCGTGCCAAGTTAAACTCGTACGGCTCTGGAAAGGAGTGCAATTACTACAAAAACAACATTCGACCTAGTCATCCTGCGCGGGCCTGTACGAATATTGCATATTTTCAGTAGGTGCCTGTGAGTACCTGCGGGCCACATGTGAGTACCTGCGGAGTTTTTTATATGAAATGAAAGCCTTACAAATCTGCGGGCGTTTGCGGCTGCTGCAAAAGCACATATCGCCACAATAATTGATGCGACATTGTACCCAACATCCATTCTTGACATCAATAAACAACAACAATTGGTTAGCCTCAATGACCCGGATTTTACAACCGCCAGTAAGTTACCGTTAAAGGATCCGTCAGGACTTGGCAGCTAACTTGGGAGAGATCTGTTTTTCCCAACAAAAACAAAATAAATCCGCATTACTCCGATGGTTGTAACTACACCCTTTTTGGGGCCCTCTCCTCTCTCCGGGCCCCGCTCACACATCTCCTATCAATCATATTATTTTTAAATTGGCATATTATTATTCTATAGTAACTTATAAAATATTACTTCTCATCCATTGCCAACTGCAAGTTACATGCATATCCAAAGAATCGTTCAGGCCATCAGTCAAATGGGGTTGTGTACCAGCCATCAGCTACAAACCGTACCGAAAACCCGAAACAACTTTATGGATCATCGATATGCACTAAGTAGTTGCTGCTTCTTTTATGTTTAACAACAAGTTTGAGCAATTTTTTTAGTCTAAACAGCACCCGAAGATCATCCGATGAGCGTTATTACTTAGTGGACAATCCAAAGGGTCCGCGACAATCGTGATGTGCGTCTTTGTGGGCAGTGATTTTTCTATTGTTCCCAAAGCCGTTCAAAAAAAATTATTTTAACCCGCATAGAAAAAAACACTTCCCATTGCGGAGGTGTCGTACTATATCGCTGAGCAGCGTGCAGCAGCAGCTGCATCTATGCTTTGCAATCATTAGTTAATTGGAAAGCTGCCAGCTTATAAATACTGGTGTTCGCATCTCTGTCAACCTTAATGGCAATTCAAACTAAATTGTTTTGATTATCGACCTTATCAAGTGTCAATTCCACTATAAATTAGTGTTGATTATTATTTACCAGATCTATAGATCTCGTTGCGAAATTCTCGGAGAAATTTATCTGTGATCTGTACTTAAGTCCGTCATCAGTTTGCTTTATCGGTCCTTTCGTTAGTCTTTTTTGTTCTATTTATTTCTCCTTTGCTACTGCATTCGCTTCAATGAACCATCCATACATGCAATTACAAAATGGACAGCCTCACTCTATGGAGATGTGGGAGCAACGACAATCATCATCAGTTGCGATGTTTGTAAATGTCCCTTTCGGTGTTAGAGCATCATATAATGGATTCCAAACAGCACCACCGGTCGCTTTTAATATGGGTAATACCACTCCAACACCACAACCTATGCCAATTTGGCATCAGCCTGACCAGAGTTATTTTGATTATTCTAGCAAAGATCCTCTACCTGCAGCAACGCTAGAACAATCGAATGAATCTGTCTATTTATTGTTCCGGACGGAAAATCTAAATTCCTCCTGTTTACCTCCTTGCGTAACAAACGAGGAATGCCCACCAATGGTGAGAATGTCATCGCTTCCATCCACATCATCATCACTATCAATCTCATCGGCCTCTTCGGTTCCAACGGACGCGGCTTTTTTCACTTCTCCCGAAATTCTTCCTGCCTCGTCTTGTCCGACCCCATCTGGACAGTGGGTCACTGCATCTCCAGCACAAATCGAAGCTACCGCGGTTGAATCAATACTATCTGTTGTCGGAGAACCTGGTGATCTGCAATTAAACTGTTCAGGAGAACCTCAATGGCCAACAGAAAAAGCATCAGCTCCTAAAAAGAGCCCGAGAAGATTTGAGTGTTTGATCTGTCCTAAAGAGTTTACGAGGAAGGAGTCGTTGAAAAATCATATAATTGCAGTTCATCACAAACTACGCTTACACAAATGTGAATATGGGAAATGCAAGCTAAAATATTCAACACCCTCAGATCTGAGACGTCACATTCGCGAGAAACATAAAGGAGGCTCTCAGAAGCTATTCAAGTGTCGAGGATATGATAAAGATGGATATCAATGGGGATGTGGTAAGGGTTTTTACCGATCATATCAGTTGGCTAACCATTGGAAGAGTAAATGTTCACAGCAAAAATGTGGCATTCCTAATGATTTTGATTTTATCCCACGTAGAATAGTGGAAGCCGGAGCCGAAGAAGAAGAAGAAGAGAAGGTTGAGGATTTCTCTGAGCAGTAACCCAATTTAATACAGGTTTGATTTTCCATGAATTAACAAACATTTTTCCGATTGTGATCCACACAGAGCTCACATGTTTTTCCGATACATTTTTTTTTTTAATATTTTTTTTTCTTTTTTTTTTTTTTTTTTTTTTTTTATTTGTTTTGTAAAAAAAAAAATAAAAAATTATGGAAAAATTTTTTTTTTTGTTTTTTTATTTAAGATTAAAA